>VZTH01013819.1:215056-394072 GCA_013397815.1 Aleadryas rufinucha
CCCCCCCCCATTTTTAAAGGAGATTTCATTTGAATTCTTTATGCACTGGTTTGCTGTTAAAATCTTGCCATTTACCATTTGCAGCTAGTTATATACTTCTGTGAAATAGCACTCATGATGCTGTGGTTTAATTATTTTCCTTATGATGGTGTCCACTGTCTAGAAACTGGTTCTCAAGCAATAACCTGTTTTTGTAAGCATGCAAAGATGTGTGTGCACATTTCTGCAGGACCACTTTACAAGTCCCAACCCCTCCACATAAAGATGAGTATCACTAAAATGTGCAGATTTTAAATCCCAGCTCCTGTAATACAAAGGAATCAGCTTCTGAAATCAGTGCCAGAAGAGGAGGACTAAGGATGCATCAGTTTGAGTACCTACGGTAAGAGCTGTATTCAGGCTTCTTTGATCAGACATGCATCTGTCTGAAAAAACTGTGCTCCAACTTAATCATCTAGTTCTGCACAATACTTAAAATAAACAAATTAATTCTACAGAGGGATTTAAATTGAACAAATGTATTCACTAGGGAAAGCATAGTGGCATGACTGAATGGCTTAAGATACATCTAAGGCAAAACTGTTCTTCAAATTATCAGCACATCTGCAGATTTGCTTTATAAACAGTCTATAGACCTTGATAATCACATTATTTCTTTAATTATCACAGATTTATGGACAGGAAACAATTAAAAAACACTGTTTTGACAGTTTGCATAAAAGTGAGGTTATTTAGCTATGAAATAGCCATAGCTAAGAAAGATCTGACTTTGGAGTGAGGAGAAGACAATCTAGAGTGTCATTGTGTTGTAAGAAAGTCTCTCAAATACTGTAGCTTCTGATGGACATGCTGCAGTTGTGGGGGTTCAGTCACTGTTGCATTAATAATCCCACCCTGCTTTCACAGGGCATGATGCTATACCATTTTTACTTTGAAAGGGTTGCATTTTTTCTCTACTAAATAATGGTAGATGACCTTTTAAAATGTGTGGATAAATGAAGGGGCAATAAATTTTGTGCTTGTCATGATTTAAAGAAGTAATTCTCATATTTTCCCCTTTTTTATCTTGCTTTTAAAGGATGCCATTTACAAATAGAAATGCCTGAGGACAGTTCAGAAAGCAGTTCAAAATTGTATCTTATTGGACATAAAACAAATTTTGGTATTGGATTGCATGACTGAAATGTGGACTTATTAGGTATTAGTGTTGCATTATATTTCATATACTGATTGAATGAGTGTGATGAGCAAAGACAGAGGATTATTATGCAAACCACCCCCATTGTTTCATATTAAAAAGTGAATATTTAAGAGCTGAAAAAGCAAATTTGTTTCAGTTACATGGCACACATTTTTCAGTATGCAAATGTGCCACATCTGTGTATTTGTTTTGCTGCAGATACAACCAGCAAGAGTTTAGTGATGAAATCTGTTCTTAATTATGATAGCAGCTGTTGGAGCAGTAGCCATTTTTTTCCTCCTGATGTGAAGTTGCCTGATTTACTCATTTTTGTCTGCATTTGTCAGGGCTGCCAGTGCAGAGAGAGAACTCTTTGTGAGGGGTTGCAATTTGTTTTCTGTGCGAGAGCCAGTGAAAATTGACTAAATCTGCACAGCGGGGTAGTTTTATCTTTTCTTTTCCTGCATTGCAAGCTGTTGTACCTCTGCTCCAGCACAAGAGGCCTATAAAACTACCAAACAAATGAGGGAGCTGTTAAGTGTTCCAGCAAATATCTTAAGCAGCAGTTCGTGTAAACGAACTATGCCTTAATGAAGAAGGAAAAAAGAAGTCTGACATCATAGCTGTGGGACAGATGGCATTAATATAATGAATTGATAAACACTTCGGAAGCCTATTTTTCCTTCTTCAATTATTTCATTTCCATATATGAGCCTGAAGTTTGTAAATGCCAGACAGTTTAATACTCTATTTCCTCAATATTTTGATAATAGCAAGAAAGAGAAAGAGTGGGAAGATTATAAAAGGATGATAAAATCCTCCTTTCTGAATACACGATCTCTTACAGTAATTTGTTAATGAGGCAATGCTGTTGCAAATCAAGACAGAAAACGACCAAGAATGCTTCATAGTGTAATGAAAAATTGGCCAAAAATTGCAGTGCAAATGAAAACAGAGTAAAGAGAAGACATAAGTTATTGATACTAAAACTTCTGTGCTAAAAGCCTACTGAATGAAACATTTATCATCTCCCTACAATCATAGACTAATCGTCTGTTTCACACTGGATTTTTTCCACACCAATATTTTATGCCTTGTTTTTCTTTTGATCTAGGCAACACTAAATTTAAACAGATTTCAGCCTTGCTTCTTTTTCAGTTAACTTCTTGATGCCTTATCCTGCATCACTGAAACCAGTGAAAACTTGACCCCAGAATATAGTGCGAGCCTGTATAGTTCTTGAAAGAATATGCAAAATCTGCCATTCTTTATTGAGAGAAGCAATCTGCTTTTGCTTCCACAAACAGAAAAGGGTTCAACAGACTGTGTAACTCTTCACTCAAGATAAGGATTCTCACTTTATTTTCTGCAATTCAACTTTTCCTTTTTCAGTTTTGACCTTTAAGTCTTGCATTTAACTAAAAGAAACGTAAGATCATGAGCAAATGAGAGAATGCAGGTAAACTATAGCTTACTTATAAAAAAAGTGTATCTCAAAGCTAAACTATCTGAAGTAGTAAATCTCTTAAGTATGGAATCTTTCTCAGTAGAAGAATATGCTTATATATCATGGACATGGTCATAATAAGAATTGATGGACAGAATAAGAATATGGGCATGGGTAGGATGGGAGAGTCATCAGGAATTCCTGTCCAGAAGTAGTTGTTTACTTTGAAAGAAACATAAAAGGAGAAAGAGGATTATACAGTGGATTCCAGTGAGGAACTGGAATAGTATAGACACAGAGTAGGTAGGCAGGAGGACACAGCCCTTTATGCAGTGATGGGCAAAGCATACTGCCCATGTGTAGGGCTTACCTCGGGTACTGCTGCCTGTCTGCTGCCAGGGCGGCTACCTTCGTGGTGAGTCACAGCAGGGCCTCATCACTGCAGTAAATAGCATCTCTTACATTTATAAACTCCTAGTTTACTTTTTTTTTCTGACCCTTCCAAGATGCCTGGGCATGGCCAATTTTACTCTTTTGAGCTGCATACATTGTTCCCATTAGCTCACGTGTTAGAATGCAGCCTTGAACCTCTGCTGTTCCCCATATTTTTATTTCAGCTTTACTTTCTTCAGAAGGGTACTTTGTCTCCTGTAAGGAAGCCCAAGTGCTTTGCTACTGGAATATAAAAAGGATTTTTTTGACTTCTTGTCTTTATCACATGCATGTTTCCCTGTCATGTGCTTGTTTTCTTGAGAAGTATAGTTCTGAGGACAGCAAGAGTCATAATGGGGTTACTGGAGAAGTGAGGAAGGTCTGGATTTCTCACTGAAGTTACATTTAAAATTTGTCTTCTCTGACTATTTATTTTGACCATTTTTTGCCTTCTGGGTGGACATACCATTAGATATTTTTAATACAGAAGTCGTCTTATGAACTAGTGACTCAAGGCTCTAGCTGCACTCAGTTGAAATAAATAGGCTATTTTTAGGTGCAATTAATCTGACCTTCCCAAATATCCATTTAGAATAAGATCAATCCTTAAAAGCATGTAACCCTCTCCATCAACCAGCAAGGGAATGTAGAGCAGTTAGCTTACATGCAGATGTCTACAGTTAGTCAAATAAATCCCTCACTTTCTGTTTTCTATTGCTGCTGTGCCAAGCATGTTGGATACCTAAATAATTACTGTAGTTTTGAACAGTAGTCACTGAGCCTGTAGCTGTGAATTGCATATTATTCACTTAGTGGACTTTTTCTTCTCAGAAAAGCACCATTTACAAGAGGTTATAGGTTTTAGCAAGGTGTCTTCACACTTCAGTATCGTGATTACAGTAATAAATATACAGAAATGTTGCTCTGTAGCGTTCTGTCACTGAAATATGCTGACACAGTAAATTGTAAATGGGATACAGTGATTTATGGCTTATGACACCAGCATATGTTACAGGGGGTACTTTAACAGAAGAGGTGCGTATGATACTAATTACCCTGTAAAGTCACACTATAATAATACTTCAAGTAATCACACTTCAAAGTGACAAAATTTTCTTGAAAGGCATCTTGTCAGGAATGTCACTTGTTTCGACTTCTTATGCCTTTTCATTATTACATTTAAAAAATTACTTTTGTGTTGGCAAATATTTTTAAATATATTCCCTATAAAAAAAAAGGACTGATAACTGCATTTGGATCCATGCATGGCGTTTCAAAGCACTTGAGGCAGCAAAATCTTCGCTCCTTCTAGATGACTTGATGTGAAAATAGAGGAGATATGGTCTTCCCACTGAGGCAGAGAAAAGATTTAAAGATGTATTGTAGATGTCACCTCCTGCTGTCGGGTGACTTACGGTCTGTCAGCCAAGATGAGGGAAAAGGATGCCCTATACTCAGCACCTCAAAACTTGAATGGTTAAGAGATGTGTTCTGTCAGGAATTTGGAGAGGAAACCATGCCCAGTCCCTGCTGATCTGAGTTGCAGCTTTGCAACAGTTCCCCAGGGCTAGGAATAAAAAAGTGGGATGTTTGATGCACTTCTGCTTCTCCACCCTACCACCCCATATCCCTGCAGTTACAATACATTTGAGGATAACGTAGACAGCCCTGCTTCCCTGATGGAGATCCACTGAGAAATACCCTAGGACTCAGCTCCAGCATCCCTGTCCATGTAGGATGTGCTTCTTCTTACGATGTTAGTTATCTTGCAAGCATCATTGCCACTGCAAGATGTTTGTAGGGATTCATTTTTCCTTGGATAACGTGATTTTTTTTCCTCCCAGATGATTCACACAACTGACTTCTGGAGCTACAGTTCAAAAAATGATAGCTCATAGGCAAGTGCATAATGCATAAAATCTTTATCAGTGTAGCTTAAAAATTCAGAGTACCAGGTTTGCTAACAGTCCTTTCTAGGAAAAGCACAATATCTTTATTGTATAGAGAAAGACAAAAGGAGAAGTCCTGACTCCATTGAAGGGAAAGGTAAATTTCTCATGAGCCTCAATGTTTGTTTTTAAAGAAGAGTTTGGCATATTATTGATAGAGCTAGGGTAATTTTCTGTTTGTGAATAGTAGATTCTTCAAAGCAGTTGGTGAAGAGACAACTAACTGCTTTAGCTGGAGAAAATAAAAGAAATAGAAATGTTGAAATAGTTAGTTCCAAAATTTCAAAGTCAAATGTTTCAAATTCTTAATGTGAAAGAACTCCTTCATTTAAAATTTTTCCTTAGTTTCTTACTCTTTCAAGGGATAAAATTATCATAATATCAAAACATTTGGATTCAAATCAAATAAATTGTTTTGATGGATGTAGTGTAATTAATTTAGTATTCCTTCTTTCCTTTTCGAAGGAAAAAACAAACCAAAAATATTCGGCTCAAATGAGAACAGTTTTTCTTACAATTTTCACTTCAGCTAGCAACCCAGAAAATCCATTATTTTCACATTTTTAATTCATGGTAAAGTCTTAGGAGCTATTTGGGCCTGTCACTTGATGGGCATATTGCATAAAATAACTTAAATATTTATGAGTGTATCAAACTCTATGACACAAGTCGCTTGACTATCAGATTTGTTTTCTGAAGTAAACTTTACAGATATAGCTCTGTATAATGAAGAAAGTCTTGCTTAAACTGATGTCAGAAACATCTAACTATAAAACACGGTTTAAAAGAGAAGTGGGGAAACCCAGAAGGTATTTTTTGTCCTTCTGTCTTGGGTCACTGTTGACTGAACTATACTAAATGTTTAATTCATGGCCAAGAATAATATGTGATTTTTAGTAGCTTTTCCTGCTGGAGTACAGCTCTCTGTGACTTAATTGGAAATTTAATTTAATTTAAATTGAAAAGTTTTTTCATTTGTGAAGTATTCCCATCAGAAATCTACGATATCCTGCAGAATTAGACTCTGTATCATTGTTAAACCCTTAGTTGACTATTTCCCATCTATGTGTTCTCATAGTCAAAAGTATCTCTGTTTGAATTTTGCATTGTGTATATTTGATGACACATTCTCTTCTTTAATGCATCAATTTTTTCTTAAAAAAAGTGACAATGAAAATAATAAAATTTACAAAGAAGTTGGAAAGTGATTAATTTATTTATAATTTGCTGAGAAAGCATTGAAGTAAACCCACAATACAGGTGTTTTGGATAAAGAACAAGGACAGACTAGCAGGGAAGATTAAAACAAACAAACAAAAAGCCAGCTACTGCATCGCAGACTGGCCACAGTCTGACTTGGGTGGTCATTTCTGTCCTCACTGGTGGCTGGGCTGCAGGCACAGGGAGTGCACTGCTGGCATGTCAGTTCTGGTGTTGGCTCAGTACCAGCTCCTGTAGCACTGCTTGGGAAAGCTGGAGAGAGCTGGCTTCACTCATGGGGTTTGTACTTCATTGTCCCTGAGGCTGCAGAAGAAGCTGTGCAGAGTGGTGCATCCACATCCCTACTGACAGTGCAACATTAACATTTGAAGGCCAGGCCCATTTGTTCCAAAACTGGAAAACTAAATACTCATCTATTGGCATTGACCTGATGTTCCTCTGTTGAAGCCTTGAAACCAAAACCCACCAGACTCCGCATACTTTGATGGTCTAATTTTTAAATTCCTGACTCAGACTTTAAAAATAATGATCCATGAAATCATTTTCCTAAGCATGATGCGCAGAAGAAAAAGAAAAGGTGAGAAGTAGGTGGATCAATATAGACTACATATGGCCTTATTTTTATTTATGATAAGGCCCCTTTATCTTGCTTTTTATCTCCATTATAAAGAAGCCCTAAAATTAGTGTAGAAATTGCAATTTAAAACCCATTACCTTCACTGTAAAGCAATTCACTGTCAGAATGAAGGAGGAGAGGCATGGTTTGGTGATAATGAGAACCAGGCCCATTATTCCCAAGAAATTCAGTTTGCTTGAGTGAGAGAAGGGGAACTTCTAGGTCATTTCAGTAGTTATTTTATTCGGTAAAGAATAAATAAAGGAGACTCTGTACCACTGGCAAATTTGATCTATAATGCCTCATGCACAAATCAGATTTTTCAAATGAACCTTGATCGCTGCAGAGAAGTGTAAGAGAGCCTGACAGGCACTACTTGGTTTGAAGAAAATAAGTCTTTGTTCTGCAGCTGATTGACTTGCTCACTTCTTCTGTAGAGCTGAGAAATGTGTTTTACAGGTGGGTTTGTGGACACCTATCCCTACCCTTAAGTAAGGTTTTTTTACTGTGTGTATGAGACATTCAATATTTGTATGTGGCTATCCATACACTTTGGGAAATACTGTATTCTGTTCCTCAGTGTGCTCTCTAAACCACTTCCATTGTAGTTTCCTCAAGTTAGGAGCACTTACTGCCACCAATAAAACTGCTCACTGTGTTTACCAGTGTTTCAAGGTCTTTCTCCCTGTTCAGAAAACAGTAGTAAACTATATTTACTCACTTTTGTTTGTGGCTTAAAGATGGCTTAAGGGATTTAACTGAAACAACTTATCAGATAAGGCCAAATGTGAACCATGCTAGCTGAAATGGTAAATATTTTGAAAAGCTGTAAGCTCACAAAAGGGAGAAAGTATTATAGAGACAGTTTTGATTAGATGCAAGTAGATGACCCTTATGAAATCAGGTGATAAAAATTTAGTTTTCTTCTCCCATTCATTACATACTGAGGTAAATTAATGGAATTTTTACTTTACCTATTGTAGATATGCTAGCACCTATTAAAAAATATAATCTTTGTATTCAGTAACCTAATCCAATGCTGATTATAACAGTAATGTGACATATTTCTGTTATCATGCTCTTCTTGCTTTGGAAATAATGGCATGTAGGTCCAAAAAACCAGGTATGCCTTTCTGAGTTGTCTAATATTCATGTCCTTTTAATTCCATAAGGAGCGTTAATACAATTGGTTGGTGAACATAGAAAGGGGAACTTGTGTTAATAGTTTGTAGATCAGTCTCTTGATCTCCCAGGAGGATTTTATCTTCTAGCTACAGTAGTATGATGAGGTATATGACTGGGTTTTGTTTTAATTAATGTTTTAGGCTTTTTATTTCAGAGAGTTTGGATGGAGATGGTGTGATCATATTGCACCACTGTGTCAGAAGTGTTGAATAACACACTTATTTCTCTGCTTGGAAAGACTTAATAATGAGTTCACAGATGTTAAATTAGAATTATTTTATAAAGTCAGGTACCAATTAATTTCTCAGCATTGGTTAGGGCAGACTGAAGAATGATATGCTAACAATTTTAAAGTCCTGTAGTAAATTGCTTCTTTACTCCAAGGCACTGCATTCCCATCTCTAACAGGTTTGGATTTTTTTTCCCTAAAGAAAGACTAGCCTTATAGATAGGAACCCAATTAGTATAAAACAGTAAGTTGGACTAACTGTATCTCTCACTGTAATACAAAAACACCCCCTTATCCCAAATCACTGCTAAGGTTCTATTCCTTTTGGAATAATAGTTAAACATAATGCAGAAATAGTGACTTCTGGAATTAGTGAATGTTTCTGCTGGTTTGGGTGTCTCTTGTGTTGTGATTACAGGACTTGACGTGAAGCTCTTATTAAGAAAGTGTCTCATTAATACACTACTTCGAGAAGGGAAGTATCCTCAGCAGACGTTTCCTCCCATTCAGCAGATCACAACACAGGGTCCTTGCCACAGCCACTTAGAAAGGAAATGGAACCAAGCAGCCTAATTAAAATAATACCTGTTGAAACTCTATGTGTCACCAAAGACCCATACATGAAGTAATCATTTTCTGTAAAAGGTTTCATAAATAGAAAACAAAAGAAGCATCTAGTTTCAAAGAAAAGCAAAAAAGAAAAATTCCAAAGGAGGGACCAAAATGTTTATTTGTAATTAATAACATGCAAGTTCAGCCTCATCAAAACTGCCTTTGGAGAAAAAGATTGAGAGAGTATTTGTTTTTGCAATATATATTACCTCCTGTAATGTTCTCAAAAAATGTTGAATGCTACAAAATTGTCAAAGGCTATCCAGCAACCCTGACAAGATTGAAACCTGTGAATATACACATAACCAAGGACTAAAAAAAAAAAGTTGATAAAATTCACCCTTCCCTGAGCAGAGTTGTGAGAAGGCTTTTTAAGCATCATTTTAAACCTGTTTAATCCCCCTGCAAAAGTACATGAGACTTGTGCTGGATTCAGGCAAGGGTAAAATCATCTGGTCTGAATTAGCAGCATTAGCAGCACTTCAGCAGAGAGAGAGGGGGGAAATGATCCTTTCAGAGCTTGTTTTAAGAAAGCTTGAACTCAGTGAATAAGTAGCTTCTGTTATTAGGGCATCTATAAAAATCCCTCCTTTATCTATGTTAGCATTCAGTTAATACTAATGTAGAGATAAGCTGCAAAACAGTGGAGAGGGCTTACTTTTGAGAGTTGCTCATGTAGCTGATGACAAGAGATGATAGAAGTTCTGCCAGGGACAAGCACGGGCGCAGGGTGCTGAGAGGAGCAGGTTTGACTTCACCAAGCAATCAATATGTGGCATCTGAAGATCAAAGGAACTTGAGAGCATTCAGAAATATATAAGGTATGTCAAGAAACTTGAGGGGGTTGCAAACTGTACATATTTCTTTTGGTCATTTTCTGGGCAGACAGGTAGTTGATGTGATTTTTTTCACAGCATGTTTAAGAGTGTATTTGGGTAATGATAGTAAGGCCAGATATGAAAGTCATTACCACTTCTGAATAATGGTGCAGGTGTACTGATTTGTTGTGACAAAGTAATTGCAGGTGGTTTTTTGACTTCTCATGTGGCAGTAAATGCTCTGTTCATTGCAATTGATGTGTTCAGCTTGGCCTTTTAAGGAATGGTATTTAAAGTCCACAGGCAGAAGAAAGTCTGGAAATCTCAAGTCATTCCTCAAGAGTGCAACAAAAATCCCCATCTCGAGTCAGACTCTTTTTACCTGGTAAAGTACCAAAAGTGTATCTGGTTGAAGACAGGACTAGGTGAAACCACAAATTTCCAGTTTGCAGTAAGTTTTGAAGTCTCAAAAATTTGTTGTGCTTTCATTCAGGATCCCCATCAATGTACATATTGTATTGGCATATCCTGGCCCCTCCAACTGAGATGGAGTCAGCTCCCAGAAGTCCCTGGCTTATCTGGAGGCCCAGTAGTGATTGCTCCCAGCTCATCTGTCCAGAATCATTGTTCCCCATCAGCCGAGCTTTCAGGGAATTACGTGGTCTAGTAAGACACCAGTCCAGCTTCAAGTGGGCCTGGGGACCCCCACTTGGGAGATGTGTGTCTAAAGTTCCCAGTTTTTTTCAAAAATAGTGTACAACTGCAAGACAGACTGCAGCACTCTGAAAACAGGGTCTCTTTTCAGATAGCCCCTCAGCTGTAGCTGAAGCTCGAAATGTACATTATTAATTCAAGTTGCCTTGTTCCAGCTGGTATGTATAAAACTGGCTCCATAGTTATTATCAAATATGGATGTACTTCTAACAGCTTCCTCTTAAGTGAACTAATGTAATCTGAAACATACTTATGTCTGTGTGAGATACCTGTGGTTGAAATAGATAATTTCACTGAAAGTCCTAATGCATGTTATTTCAAGAAGTGTTTTCCAAAAACGTTGCATTTTATAGATGAGCCAAAGATTCATCAATACCCTTCAGAACCATCTGTTTCATTTCCTGATCACCTTTTCCACAGTACAGTGTGGTTTCTGTCCAGTTCCTTCTTTCACTTCCTTTATTCATGAAATGCAGACAATTCCCATGTATCAGACATTTGCTTGGCTTGGAAAGGCAAGTGTTTTGGAGGATCATTATTTGTAAAGTTCAGTGCCAGGAAAAGCGAAAGTGTGGTTTGTGTATGTACAGTGTATGTTATACATGGTTATTATTTAAAGTAAACCTGTAAAAGAATAATGTAAATACATGGTAAGAATTTTAAAAGGTTCAGCACTGGTCTCAATTCCCTCTGACTCAAATGTGAGCAGAGAGAGGTTGAATTTAGTAAGAGTGTTCTTGAAAATCTCAGCCATGGTGGGGTTTTTTTCAGAAAAAGGCTAGTTTGGATACAGGAAAACAGTGAGCATGTTCTGGTCTCTGTCAAATCATGTTTGCTGTCACTGCGAGCCGAGAAAGTAGCAGAAATGGAGTGTATTTAGAGGATGCCACAAAAACGCCTTCCTCCCCATCAGGACTTTGATAAATAGCGTGTGCTCTGCTGTGTTTCTCTTGCAGGGCATCCAGAAACAGTAGAACGACACACACACACTCATTTTGTTTATATGACAAGCCTTCCATTTGGAAAAACTGGTGAATGAAATGCCACATGTACAGCAGTGCAGGAGATCTCATTTCTCTTCAGGCTGGGAAACATGTATTGCTCTGAAATCACATAATTTTGTGTGTGTGTGTGTGCGTGCAAACAACCGACTGCTGCCTGGGATGGCTGTGCCCACCTGGCAGCTGTGCTGAGAGAGTGCAGCTCAGGCCTTTGCCAGGGCTGCCTGCTAACACCTCCTGGAACGAGGCCGTGGAGATGCACTTCCCTGGCCTTGCCTCCCCCCTGCTGCAGTCTCACTTTGCCACTGCCCACCCCCAGCAGCACCATTCCCTGCCAGAGCAATCCCTGTGGCCTTGCCAGCCACCACCTTCTCTGGATAGCATAAGGAGCTGACTGGGTACAGTCTCTCTGTAGCTGATGTGATACAGGTGAAAGGATATACCCACTTTTGGGTTTGAATTCTCGTTCCTCCTTTGTGCCATCCCACCTCTGGTTGATTCTGACCCCTGAGCTGCAGGCAGCTCTGGAGCAGTCTGCACATGGGTCCCTGGTGGGAGTATATCCTGTGCCACTCCAAGGCAGTGCAAGCAAGGGGGGCAGAGGAGTAACCCAAAAGGACTTGGCCCACCACAGCCAGGTAGAGGCCTGGCTCTCTCAACAGCTTACTGGAGTGGGTGCTCCATGCCTGGTGGGCCAGAGAAATGTTTTGAAGGTGACCCAGAGGGGCGGGGAGGTTGGTAGCACCATCACAGCTTGTGAGCATGGCACTGGGCTCCTGCTGTTCATTTAGCAAGGCTCTGGCTCCGACTTTGGCTCATGGCATCTTAAAAGCACCACCTGAATGTTCTATCATGTTGCCTCAACACATAGCAAACTAAACCTTTCTGGCCAAAGGATGTGATCCTTTTTGCAAATGCTTGTCCTTCATCTGGCAAGCATGCCCAGCAGTTCACGCTTCCCTCTGATTACTGTGCCAGGGACTCTCCTTCTCACAGATCCTCTCCATGATTATCATATTTCTCATTTCATCTCCTCACCTACCCATAAACAGCTTGTTTCAGAGGCTGAAAGTCCTTGCCTGGCAGTTTTCTCCAAGGTCCACATCTCTGTTCCACACAAAGAACATGCATATAGAACAGTTTGATTTTTGCATCTCAGGAGACCCCTTTGTCTCACCACATACTCTTTGCATTTCTCTGGTGCAGTGGTGCCAGCATTGTCCTCCTCACAGTCCCCTTGGAGCAGTGTCATTGCCCTCCATGATGATGCTTCTGAATTAGACAAAGCTATTTGTGCTTTCTGTTTTGCAGTCTTCTATTTTAGTGCCTTTGCCGTCTGGTGTTTTTCTCTTTAAGAGGTCTATGCCGTGTTGTATGCATCTGACTGTGGTAAAATCCTCCAGCCTTAACCCTGTTTTCTGTTGATACCTATGTAATCACACAGCACATGTGCAGATGTACGTTTTTCTTTTCTTTATTTCTCTTTATGTGTACCTCTTGCATCAGGTGCAATAGGAGATGGGTGAGCTTTTTAACTGGGAATGATCACAAGGTATTGCCTATAGAAGTTTTGAAAGCTGACCCTGTAAACCATCTCAGCAATATTTGAGAGGAAGTGTACATGCTATCTGCCTCATAAAACTTACATTCATGCAGTCAAACTATTTACTTGTGGCAAAAGTGTCAGTGAAGGCAGAAAGCAGAAAGGCCAGGCAATTTCTTCCTATGGTGCACGTGCTCTACCACAGATCAGAAAGGCAGTGGGTTTTGTAATTCAGGAGCTTCAGGTGTCCCTCAACATGGGCTTCATGTTGTCCACTCTCAGTGGCACAAGCTCTTCTTCACAATCCGTATCTAACAGGATGAGGCCTCTCCTGGCCAGCAAGCTTGAGGCACTGCTTGCTGGATGCACACTCCTACCATATATCCCACCTGTGCCTTTCTCTCCATACTACTGGGAAGAGTTTAGGCTCATGGTAAAGGGATGAGTGGTTTTCATATTTTCTCCTTGAAAATGCTTCAGTCTTGGCCCTATCTTGCATCTCTGTGTCCTTGGCCTTGCAGCAACCAGCCAGATTCAAGCCAGGTAGCTGCAACCCTCTCCTCTTTTGCTGTAAGAGTTGTCTCTCTTACCCAAACCAAGCGTTTCTCTCTCCATCCAACCTCCACATCCAACCCTACCTGATCTTGTACATCTGTAGAGGCCAAATGCAAATGTAGAAATCACCTGCAGTGACTGTGACCTCCTGAACCCACCAAGAAATACTGGGGATGGGAAATGGAGAACACCTCTTTTAGCAAAGAAGGAGGAGGAGGCCCGAGCTATTGAGCTTGGAACTGGCCAACGGTAATGAGAGAAGCACAATAAGAGTTGTTGTTGAAATGGCATCATCTGACTGGCTATGGCTGTACTATGACTGAAATTACTTGTTTTGTTTTGTTTTTTTCAAGTGCTTGCTTATACCACAGGAAGGTCAGACTAGATTACTTCCAGTGGTCCTTCCAGCTTTAACCATTCTGTGATTTTTTTATTACCTACTACCTCACCTCTTGTTTGTCTTCCTGCCTTCAGTCTTTAGGAGTCTCAAATCCAGGCAGCATCTGGTTTTTGTTTGGAAAGTTCCTGGTGTATTGGAAATACTCTTAAAGTAAACAAATTAAGACAATGGTGATGGCAGTGTAATGTAGACAACTTGTGAAGCAAAATTAGTGATTCCCCCAAAGGAGGTCTGAGTCAAATTTGGCTCTTCTTACATCCATAAAAGACGAGAGAGTGGAATCTGCTTGGATTGTGAGAAGGCAGAAATCTGATTTTTCAGGGCTCAGATGTAGATTGGAAGGGAAAGCAAGAGAACTCTGCTCCTGATTATGCTGTAAATCAAATTAACTTTACACGTCTGCTATGTCTTTCAAGTTTAGTGTTCTCTGAATTACTACCTTCATATTTACACTGTTAAAAGTCTAATGCATTAGCAGCAATCTAAGCAGCAATCACCACAGCTTTGCTCCGCATTAGGGAAAAAACCCCACTCTCTTTACCAAGACGGACTGTCAGGGATTACTGCATATGCACGTCCTGACAAACCAAACAGCCTCCAGGGTGCTTATCTCCACTGCTGCTCACTTCATGTTTTATCCATTAAATGAACATGATGATGGTATTTTTTCTTATTTCTCGACATCACTTTTAGCACGCTGGCAAAATTTAACATGCAGTCATCTTGGCTCAGTATAAGCAGTAATGTCGTATAAATTAGTTTTGAAGAAATAATTTTCTTGTTAATCATGGATTTAAAAACCTCCCTTGTTCATTGTCTGTGTTTTGAAGGGAAAGACGTAGGTTCAGCAGGTTTAAATTTGGCATGATTAAGACAGATATGCAAAGCTTTTCTCATATTACAGAGATTTTATTATTGCCCTGTTTTTTGGGAAGCATATACATTTTAAACTTATTTCAATAATACAATTAGGTTCATCACATACAGAAGTCAACTGCTAATATAGCACTACTGTGATCTATAGCTATTTTTAAGGGGTCTTTCAAAAAGAAGAGGAATTGTTTGAGGAAATGGGTTTATTGTAAATGTGTTGGGATTACACTCAATAATGGAGTTGATGTTCCCTGGGAAAAAGCTTTTCCCTTTTTCTCTGTTGTATGTCAGTCCTTATTTGCATTTTTAAAACATTTTCATTGCACTCTGTAGAATTTCCTCACTTCTTCTTTTAAGAATTTAACATAGCTGAAAGTGATATTTGTCTCCAGTTTCTCTGGGAAAAGAATAACAACTGCTGCTGAGAAGACAGAGAATTTCTGATTGTTGGGTTTTTCCACAGAACTAATTATGAAATTGCGTATTGGCTGGCATGATAGTCTTTGAGCTGTGGCCTCAGTTGGTTATGGCAGGATGAGAGGGCGTACATGCCTGGCCTGCCAGATGGGATTTGTATTATCAGGAAAATTCTGGTTTTGAGAGGGCTATCATAGTGTCCCACTGCTTGCCTTCCTCAGTATTGTACGGAATGCTCTATTCTTCAAACACTGGCTCATCTCTTGTGCTTCTGATGTAGAACACACATCAGACACAGCAAGAATTTCCTAGATCCTGAGGTGGGTTTCCCCTGAAAATGATTTAGCTTGCTGCCTTTATCTTCAATAAATCTTGGCAGCCAGATAACACAATCTATTGCCACTCACATCTTGCTTTGTGTGAAAGTTACCCTTAACCTAACGGGAGCCATTTGATCCTTTTAAAGCTGCAGGCTGTCTTTGGTGAGGTCCTGCTTTTCAAATACTGTGCTGCAGCTTCAAACAATTGTTTTGCCCTTGTCATCACCGTCATCATCCATTGTTCTTTTTTCCCTCATTGTACTTAATCTCCCATATCTAAATCCAGTCTTGCATGTAAATAAAACTAGAAAAATTCTCTTCATTTGGTTGTGTATGATAATGTTTAATAAAAAACAACACTCATGTGGTGGATAAACATTTAGGAATGGTACCAGTGCACATTTAATCTGAGAATCATTTATTGAATGTATAAAGGCTGCAATGCCTCCCTGACCGCAGCATTCTGTAAAAACAGACCTTTACTCAAAAATTATCTGTATCCCAGAGAAGAAACAAACCAATCTGGGAAAAAAAATTGCTTTATTTTGTGGTGTGTTTGTATATGTGAATATTATTAATAACAAGATGGCCCATAAGTAGAGCTGGTTTTATTTGGTTCTGTGCTCTGACCCTGGTGCACTTTTGTAGGTTAGAGAGAGTACTCTCATTTCTCCTGTTACTGTCCATCCCTCAGAGGCATGAAACACCTTTATATTTTTGGTGTGAAATAAAAATATCCTGGAGTCAGAGCCCCATACTCTGGGGACCAGAGTGGGCCTGTTATGTCAGAGCTTATTTCTTCTCTCCACCCACAGGTCCATGCTGTGAACATCCACCAGTTCACATCCAGTAAGGGCAAAATGTGCTCCCATGTAGGTACCCTTGATGTCATTTGAAGTGTAGGACAGTGAGGCCTCCTCAAGGGATGGTCAGATATGACACAACTATGATCTGTGGTACCCAGCCTAGCCTGGAACGAGAGTCAGAAGTTCCCCACAAGACCCCACTAGTGGTCAACCAGATCCAGCACTAACTGGCCCAGGAATTGCAGCTGCCACCAAGTAACTTTTAATGTAAAAGTGTAATACATTCAGGAGGAGTGTTCTGCTTTGAATCTAGGTGAACTATGTGAACTCAAGTGACCTAAATTTTTCATTCTGGGTTTCAGAATTTTCAGACTCATTTTGGTTTACCCCTTTGTCCTCTCTGTATCAACAGCAAAAGCGATTCAGTTACTGCAGCTTCATAATTCACAGCCTTGGTTTGCTTTTAATACAGGATTTGAGGATAGCGATGTAAAAAAAAATTTAAAATTAAGAACTAAAGCCTCAGTTTGAATTAAACTGTGTCAGTCCAGATTGAAGTAATTGAGGATTGGGTCCATAGGCCAGTTTGTAATTGTTCTTGGGTTTGGTTGGCAGAAGACATTTGAAAAGCCAAGTCCATATCCAGTAGGAATGAAAGCTAACAAAAAAAAAGTGTTCTAAAACCATTTTTCAATGAAAAATCATCAGGTTTTGCATAACACTGTATTTTTTTCTTCAGAATTCTCTGATTCATTCATTCTTTTTAGGCTGAAAGAGCCAAAGCCTGAAGAACACTTTAGGTATTATATGTGAATAGCTTGAACGTTTTAGCAGAAACTTTGCAAGCAGTTTGAGCAGCAACACTGAGACAATAAAGCTTGCTTGGAATTTTAGATCATTAATCAGGGTTCTTTATACAGAAATGTTGCTTGAGTTGGCACAGTCCCACACATTGATGGAAAAGAACTGCAGAATGAAGAAGTCCTTGTATTTAAAAGCAAAAAATAACACTGCAGAAGCATGACAAGCAATATTATACTAAAAATAGTTGCTTTCTTTGGCTTTTTAGCTGATTAATTGGTTATGTAAGAGGAATATTTATAGCATAAGAGCCGCTCAACCTGCTGCATGCCCAGAAAGCATAGCATGACATGCAAAATTTGGGGAGAATAAAAAAGACTATTCTTTACTTTCTTGTTCTTCTAATGGTATGTTGCAATATATGACATATAATTTGAGTTGATGATTTGGTATGATGTAGCACTGGGGCAAAGAGACAACCAAAATGAGGATCGATTTAGCCCCTTTGGTTGGTTCTTGGGGTGGCAGATTTTCTTTAAATGAATGAATGAAAGAATTTCCTCCAAGGAGGACTGGTTGGTAGGTTTAAGTTTGATTGGTGGATTGTAGTAAATTGAACATAGCAATGTTAATGTCTCATAGTAATGACAGTTTCTCAGATGGCAGTGTCATTCCTTCACAATTTCAAGTGACTTTACCTTGCTATGTTTAGTATTTTTCTTGAAGAACAAGTGAACATATGCCAAATATGTTTCACGTCATGGCATTTCCACCGACTCTCAGTGATACATTACATCTGTCTTAAGAACTTGACTCCATTTTTGTCATTTTATGTAAGACTGCCAAGGTTTTCTCAAAGTGACTGAAGCCACTAACTTACCAATCTGTTGCCAATGAACTAGGAGTAGAGAAGGAGTAGAGCCTAAGAAATATGTGAAATTTCTTCTTCTTCCTCTTTCTAAAATTTTCAGCACTTCTAATTTCCTTGATTAAGGATAGGCTCATGAAAATGAACTTTTGTGCTCTGCACTTTGTCTGTTTCTGTTACAACTCTTTTTTTTCTATGCATACTAGAACAAAACTTTTCCGAGTTAATACAATATATGAGATTAAATGAGAGGTGAGGATGAGCAGCCAAATAGCAAGTAGATTTTGGCTGCAGCCAAAGCAAAGGTGGAGAGAAGGCAACAAAGAAGGAGGGAATAAGGACTCTGTGAGTGAGAACACATAGAAGTACTGTCTGCAGTGTGTTGTTGTCACTTCTCTTTCCAAATCAGACTCATGCGATCTTCAGCGTTATTGTTGCCCCTTCTGATGATGCCATTAGCACCGCCCCAATGCAAGAAGATTGCGTTCCATGTAAATGCTCAACTTTTATTTTCTTGAGGCAAACTAAGAGAACAAGCTGTCTGCAAGGGTCTGAAATACCTATCCTGCCCCTTAAAAGTTAAAATAAAAAGCATAGAACTGTTTTTCTGGTGCAGCTACATTAGTGCCCTCGTTTGTATCAGGAGTTGCATCTGAAGACGATCTCTTGGGCATCCTCACTTAACAGATTTTGGTTCAGCTTTCAGAGCAGTCAGTGTGTGCAAACGAGGTTCCTTTCAGGTGAAAGTACCCAAAAATTTATTCCAGAAGCACACCTAACATGCTAATGGGCGCTCTGAGGAGCAGACTACGGTGCTAGTCTATGGTAAGACACACAGAAATTCAAGTAGGAGGCCCTCAGCACAAGCTGTTTCAGTCTACTGCTCCACTTTGTCCCCACTAGTCAGTGAAATACTCTTCTTTATACAGGTTCTCATTCACTTACTGTAACCCTGGTTCTGTAACCAGTCTGTGTCTCTCCTCCCGTTCTGCCATCACTTAGGCTAGTTCTTCCCTTCACTGTTAAAAATCAGCAAAGCATAAGGAAGTGAGTGAAGTGACATAGCTTCCTACCAGCTGAAGAACTCAACTCTCCTGCTTTCATCTGCCAGCTCTGTCTCTCTCATGCTCAAAAGATGAATAGAAAGAAAAGCTGATGGAAGAAGTAGGACTTGTTGGGACAGACGCAGCAGCATTTTTGTGACAGATCCATCCAGTTTTACTTCAAATCTACTTCAAGCAGCACTGCACCTTTGGTTTGATTTTTAAATGGTAATGTTTATTCCTTATTAATAACAAGACTGTCTTATAGTAGACAGTTTTGGACCAAATCTGTCCAGTGCTCACATGTTTAAATAGTCACAAAAGAATTTTAACAGTTGCCTATAAATTTAATTGCTTCATAGCAATTATTATACAGAATAGTATATGTTTTTTATTACCCTCAGGTCCCTTTTTAATAGGAGTGCTGTGCTTTGTACAAGTCAATTATTTTTGATAGTTACAGTAATTAATGTTTAATTATATTTTATTAGTCTCATTTTGTTCAACTATCTTGGAACCAATCCAAGCATTTCTAAATGCTATACTTTGTGTGTGCATGTGTGCACGCATCTGCATACTCTTCTTATGTCGATATATGCAACCTCTGAGTGCATTATTCTCACAGAGGGGGAAATATGAGACTCATCTCGGAAGACTACAGATACACGTGCTGTCCTCTTTCCCATGGCTATCAATGATATCCCTCATGCTCATCTCACAACTGCAAGACAATCTCCCAGTTTTCTCCTACACAGATATATTTCTGATGTCTCCCGATAGATGTTTCTCATGACTTTGGAACTGTATTTTCAGTGGCTTTCACTGTGCACGTGTACGAGTGACCTTTTTTCCTCTTCATTTATTTTCACTTTTTCTTCTTTATTGCTTTCTGCCTTCTTCCTCTTTTATTTCTCTTTTCCCTAGGAATGACTTTTGCTACTATTTCTGAATCCTCTTCATGCCTTTTTCTTTTTTTTTTTTTTTGCGATGTTTCTTCCTTTCCTTTGCTGTCTTTCTTCCCCACTTTAAAGGGAGTAGAAAACTTCTGTCGTTCTCTGAAATCTTTTACCAACTCTCATGTAACACCAGGTGTATTGCCTATCTCAGAAGTAAAACAGCACTAGCATTTTATATTTTGTTTCACTTTTTCTGTTTGGGGTGGTGGTTCTGTCCTTTCTCGCTTTCTCCTCAGTTTTGTCACTCTGTCATCTCTCCCCTCCTTCCTGAATAAGCAAATTGTGTTTACTTTGTTTTTCAAAAAATGCATACTTTTTAATTTTAGCTTTTCATTGAATCTTTGTGCACTTCATATGTTTGTCGATTTTCCTGTGAAATGACAGTAGCACCACAAAACTGATAATCATTTACTGGAACCTTTTCTTCTTGAAAAATATATTGCCATTTGAATTGCAGTGACCAAGCATTGTTTCCCAGCAAGTTTAGGAGCTTGTGACCTTAAGGCTCCACAGAAATACTGTTGGCTACACACATATTACTATCTGCTGTCTTTCTTGCTTGTTTTTTCCTAGGTTCCATGTTTGACCTTTTTCTGTCAGTGCAGTAGGTGTGACTAGTTTTGTTCTGAGTACTGTTTATGTTATGGGAGTATCCAAAGGCCTTAATCAGTCCTGGAACTTCATAACCTGGGTGTCTTACATTCCTAAAAAGGGAAATTCCTTCAGCTGGAGGATCTACTGCTTAAATGGCTGCAATGAGAGTTTTGCTGTGTGCAGTTTTCTATGCTAACCTTTCTAGCATATTTGCCCAGAATGCAACGCAGTAAAAGGCAGCTGCTCATGACTTCTTGAGGCTGTCATTCCACTGACAGGTGTTTTCTGTTCCCTTCGGTGATGATTGAGTTCAGCATAGTGAATTCTGCACATAAATCAGGGATCAGAGTCACCAATGAAGTGTGGGAAGGGGCCTGAGTCGTCTCACTCATTAATTCCTTTTCACTGATATAGCTATGATAAACTAGCGTTGACATGTCACATTTTGAGGACAGATACTTTGCATGTTGAAGGACAGCCAGTGTTTCGAAGCTGTCTGTGTCTGCTACCTGTTCCTGCTTCCTTCTACTTTGCTGTGAGTACTTGCAATGCAGTGTGCTGTTCAATATAATCCTTTTCACACTGGTTTAATAATGTTCACTGGGCATCAGTTACAAAGAACACACTGGGAATAATAGGAATGGTTGTATACTGACCACATGTTAAAGAATGTTTTAGAACTGCTGAAAGAAAAACTTCTTTATACAGTGTATTAGACAGAGCAATGGAAACTGAGGAAAATGATCTCTTCTGAGAGACTAGGAAAAGATACATAAAAAAATATTTCCAGCAGTATAGAAAGCATTGAAAAATGCCACAAAAAGGCAGGGTTCTAAAAGAGATTACACCTCAGAAAGACATCCAGGAGAATGTATGTATGGACTTCATGACTCACTAAATGCTCCTAGAGGTGGACAGAGTGGGGTTCTGCTGTCCTGCAGATACTGTGGCAGGATGATGGTACAGGTTTACTTGAGACTTCTTAAAGATTTCTGTGTTGGAGTGGTCCTTGCCTCCCTCCAGGCAGAATGCTTTCGCTAATACACATTATCAGGTCAGACCAGATATTTTCTCAATATATAAAAATTCAGATTCTTCCCAGATAAATCAGAGTGGGGCCTTGAGTGAGTACCTAACTATTCATCTACTCGAAAGAATTACAGTTTTTTACCACTCTGCCCTAAGGAACCCATCCAAAGCTATTTAATCGAACCCAATGTGTTCCTATTAAAAGCTTGAGCAAATCAGCATTTTCCATTGCTTATCATGAGAAGTTTACCAGCCGTCTCTAATTGTCAAATCTAAGTGCCAAATGCCAATAAGCATTTGTAGGGGGACTAAAAGCGAGCATCGCTTTCTTAACCCTTTGCCTGAAAAAGGACTGCAGAAGGCACAAACAGCTTTGGCAAAGGCGCTGCTTGTCCTTTCTACCCAAAACAACCCTGATGGCAGCCTGCTCAGAGATACTCACCACCTCATAAGGATGTGCAGTGAAGTACTCGAGGGAGTTCTTCAGTCACATAACACTGTTCAGGAATTATTCAGCCGGCTGAAATGGCCCCATTCCTCACTTCACTGCAGTAATGCTCACGGGCGTGACATTAAACAAACTCTTACCATGCATCTAATTAAATGGGGCCTGAGCACTGTGCCCCTCAGTGTTTTAACGCAGTGTGGATTCTTCTGTGGCTAACTCACATCAAGTCAGCGATGGCTTGTTGGTAATGAGATTACAAGATCTGATAATAGCTCTCCAGTTATTATCTCTATGCCAAGACATTTGTAGCTGTAGAAGGTATTATGAATAGGAGACTGGAGGGTGCACTCCAAAGCCTCTAACTAGTAGATGAGAAACAACTTTACAAGTTGAGCAGATTTACTACTTCCCCCAAAGAAATCCCTGTCTTCCAGAACTGAGAAAGACAAATTGCTGGAGAATGCCCAGATGTGATTGTGTGCAGCCACTTTTGCTCCTGTCAGCTCCAGTCCCAGGCATCTGCTTGCAGGCTTGGACCCAAGCAGCATCAATCAGATGAGCTGGAACGGCGCAAGAAGAAACACCCATTCTAAAAAATACGTGGGAATTTTGTATCTGGTGTTTCCCAGCAGAAGACTTTAAAAAAAGGACTGAAAACTTGGACGTTTTCAGTGTGGTTGGTACTAACCTAAGTATGCAAAGGCAAATTCAAAGAGATCATTAATTAAAAGAGATAGCACTTAAAAACAGTGAAAATACCAAGCACTGTGCAAACTATTTCTTAATCTTAGTAATAAATGTAGACTGTAAAATATTAACAAAGATAATGACTAGCAGATTAGAATTTATTATGCAAGACTTCATTCACCATAACCAAGAGGGATTCATTAGAAATAGATTACAATGTACAGCAATAATAACAGACAATTATTGAACATAATAAATCTATGTAAAGAGAGGGATGAGTTAATGTCTGTCTTTTCTATTAGATGAAGAAAAAATTCATCTGATCATGTAAACTCAAGTCACTCTGTTCTTGCTGTCCTCAGATTTTCCAGCGAGAACAAACAGGTCTATATGACAGGAGAGAGACATGAATATGGAGAAATGGACTCAAGGGGATGTTGTAGAAAGAGACATAAGCTCAAAATGCCCCACTCATTTTTACTTTTTAGGGTTTTTTTTCCATAGTAAAGTGTAGCCTTACATAACAATCACAAGTAAATGGATTAGGCAAGGATAAAATAAGTGACACTAGTAAATAGTACATTAATATTTTTATCACAACTAACAACAAATATGCTATTTGTTAGGATTCTACATTCTTCTTTCTTACTCAAGAAATAAGACAGGAGGATGTGTGGGGTTTTTAACACAGCTTTAATTAATATTCAAAGCGCATTGTGGCATTATATTTCTAAATTTCAAATTTTGATGTTATTCTAAGTGTTTTATTAAAAAATTGATTCCAGTGAGAACTTGTTTTATAGTGCTTCAAATTGTCAAATGTTGTTATCTGTGGCAAGCTTTCTACTATTCCACCCGCAGGAAATATCTGCTTTGCCAATTTTCCAAACAGCAAACAGTTTTTTCTAGGTTCTGTTGTCTTTATTCCTGTTTTCCTCCTGCCTTTCCGTCCTTTGCCAAGCTCAGCACAAAAGCTAATCACAGAATGATCCAGAGATCATGATAGGCCATTTTTCTTAATCTGAACAGACAGTCTTTTCTGGATGTTGCCAGCTGACTGTATTGGGACCCAGCATGTTGGACTCACTCATGAAGCTTCATGGGTCTTAAAACCGGTTGTACTTTACATCCAGCTCCTGGTTCACAAACAAGTGGACACTTGTCTGTGTCTTCTGCTGCAAAGAGCAGACCCTGTTCCACTGGCTGGTGACAAATAGCACTGTTCTTGTTATTGCTGGTATTACTGACAGTAATTATGGTAATAAACGTCTCATCAAGAGTTACTTATTTAGACAAATGTGTTTCCTTCTCCTTTTTCACTAAATATGTACTCTCTCAAGATGATTTTTTTTTTAAGAAGTTAAATGCTTTCATTTTAATGAAGCAGTCCAGAGCAGCTGGCAGATACTCACTGTTCTTCAGAATGATTTACCTTAAGCAGGATGGAACATTTATAAATTTAAGATTAAAAAAATCATGACTTTGAAAACAAGGCTCTTGATGCTATCCTGTGAATTTTAGCCCTAAACCTAAATTTCTGATCTCTGTTGAAAAATACAAGTAAAAGCTGATAAGGCTAATAAATCACTCTCTGATTTGAACTGAGCTCCATTAGAAATAGAAATTTGCTGCTTATAATGTACACCTCTTGGCTCTCATTAAATCCTTGTAGAAGTGATACACTGTACTTGAAAATCATAGAGTGGAAAATAAATACATTCAAGCTGCATTACTGGGCCAGTACTCTGGATCCCAGTGGTGAACTTAGCCTATTAATGGCTAATGCTTTAAAGAAACACAAAAGCCCTAAGGCTACACTTGTATTGCATTGTAGCTGCATGGTAGCTGCAAATATTAAAGCCTTTGAACTTGTGAAGTAGCACATTGTCCTTGATCATCTGTAACTGAATCTAGACCAGCTTTTGACACAGTTTGGCTAATTTCTCTTGCCTGAAAATGTCTGGTATCTTTTATAAAACAGCTGTATTCTCCACTTAATTGCCCAAATAAAAGAGACATGCTCAACAGGTCAAGCAGCAATGTTAGGCACTGGATGCTGGGGCGATGCTCATCTGCTCCATTGAGGTGACTTCAGGAAGCCCCACAGAAGTCCCTCTTCCCGCCCGCTCTCACATCTCCTTCCCTGCCTTTGCAGTGAGCAAAGAGCCTCAGTACAGGACCTTGTCTTTCTGACTTTCTCCCCTCGCTCCTTCCCTTGCCTTCCTCCTACTCTTCCAATGCAGTCTTCATCCGAAGTTGCTTGAGACAGGGAAAAAGATCTCTCACTGAGATTAGAGAAGAGTATTTGCAGCTATAGAGAGCATAAGAATGTCCTTCCTTCCTATCCTTGTCCCTCCCCTGGTAACAGAGTATGGGGCTCTGGGGGTTTTGCCAGAGTATTGACTGTCCTGAGCAGCTCCATGGAAGGAGAGAAGACAAAATCCTCTCCTGGCCTCTCTTTTTTCCTAAGTCCAATGGACACAGAGACACTAGAGGAATGTCTTTTCCTTCCATTCTGGTACTGTACATGAAGCACACAGTGCCAATGAATACCATACTGCCTCTTGACTGGCTCAGTGGTGCCAAGAGCATCCATCAGTACTCCTGGCTCAGACCTAGGCTTGAAGGACCAAATATTTTAGCCTTCCAGTTAGGTGACACCTATATTATGCAGCATTCAGAGGACCAACACACAGAACCTGGTACAAGTATGTTCCAGCATTTTATCCTTGTTTCTATACTTTTTACATGGCATAATTGCATTGAAATCCTAACAAGCAAGAGTGTATGGGATGAGGCAGCCCCTCATTTCCAAAGCTTCCTCTCAGGGGGCATGCTTACCACCTTGTGTGTCATGGGTGGCTGCATCTAGTTCTTGTGAGTTAGCACTGCAGCAACATGGAAAATTGAGCTCTGTCACTGTGAAAAGAAACAGCTCTAGTGATGTGAAGTGAATCACCTTGGAGTGGCTGGCAGCTGACTGAAGGCACAGTGTGCTTCTTGGGACAGTAATTGCTCAAGCTTTTGTTTTTCCCAATCTCTTCTATGAGGAAGGAGCTAAAAAAGAATGTTCTGTGCATTTTTCAAACTCCAGGAAGGGTATCAGTCAGTCTGACCTTTATCAATTTTGAAGACAAGCAAGCGCAGTCAGGAAGAGTTGCTCTCCCACTATGATCTGTTTGGGCAGACAGCAGGCATAGGGTCCTTGAAAACCTCAGACCTCTGGTTCTGACTGTGGAAGCTGTTGGGCTTGGCTTTGATCTTTCACTGCCTAGTTTTGCTCTTGTTGCTGATTGCTCTATTTACATGTGGTTTATGGGACTAAATTGGTGGTGGTGTTGCACTGTGCATTCAAACTACTGTAATACCTTTCTTTTAATTTTGGTACTGCTTGCTTTCTATTTATCTCAGGATGTACAAATCTGCAGTGCAATTTGTTCACAGCTAAGGCTACACTTACTCAGTTTGAGAGCTGAGAAACTGGAGTTGCAGACTGCTGTCAGAAGACACAGACCAGTATTTTAAATATCCTTTTTACAAAGCCATTTTGTTTTATACATACATTGTTATGTGGCAGAGTGATCCAAAGGAAGCTATGAGGGAATACAGTATAAATTCAACTTGAAAAGGTTGCCTTCCACTAGTTAGAGACAGAGTTACATCATTTCACCACCTTGTTCTAGGTTCTTTTCCAAGATTTAATTGTTTAGATTATGCCATTTTATTCAGACATGCACAACAGCAGCTTGTTGAAGATTCCTGTGGCTATTATATCTGCAGTCTCAAGATGAAGAACTAGACAGTAAAAATGATGCACGAATTTAAGTTAATTTAAATCTATTAATTAGTTCTAAAAGAGCAAATAATAAATATTCATAATGATAAAATATAACTAGAATCTCCAAAGGACTGAGCTTATATCCTGGATGAGTGACTTGCAAATTTACCTTTAAAGCAGGAGGTGGGGAGAGGACACAAAGCTATTTTGTATTTGTAAGTTAAGAAGAGGAAGAAGCAAGGTAATCCAGCAAATACAGATAACAGCACATGGTTCTGCTCTTTTCCAGATTTGTTTGAACTGATTAGGGAGCGGAGTGAAACCTATTTCACATCTCAGGAAATGTGAACAAATAGGTTTTGAGAGCTGTAAAATTAAATATCAATGATTCCTTCTCACATTCAAGCAGTAGTATCAGGCTTGAGAATAAACATAATTATAAGAATTCATAAAATTAGTTAGAGGATACACCATCATACTGAAGATTTTCACTGAGCAGAAATATTCTCAGCTGGTATAAATCAGTATGGCTCCATTGACGTCAAAGGCTCTGCAGCAATCTGCACTGGCTGGGGAAGCAGTCTTCTGTGGCTAAGAGTGTTTTTACCCAGTCCAGACCTGCTGCTTTAAGGATTTTAGAAAAAACCAGAAGAATGCCTCATGGTCTTGTGACAGTTGCTTGTTGCTGTCGGAGAAAATATTGTACTCGGTGTGCATCAGCACAGGCTGCTGGAACAGAAAGACACCTTCATTTGTGAGAATTATATCTGAGCACTTTGGACATTATTCAGTTTTACTGGCCTGTATTTACTTTAACTGGGTTTATTTATTTTCTTTCCGTACAAGAATTTACTGCATACACATAATACTTTCTCTCTGCTTTATGATTGGATTTGCTTTATCAACTTATCTCACTTAAATTTGTTTTGGTTATAACTGAGCTGTTACTTTTTACATATAAACACTGAAATGTAGGAATTGCCATTCCAGGCAAGACCAGCTATCCCTCCCTGCTTCTGGGCTCAAGGCAAGGCACTGAGGTTCAAAATAACCTGCTGATGGGGAGCAGGTTATTTTGGGAGTATATTTGAGGCCTGCTTCCTCAGTCTTGAGGTTTCTAGGTGCTTTATACACTGAAATGTGAGGCTTTATACTTCTTATTAAGAAAACTGTGTTTGCCAGCTAAGGTAACTGAATGTGTTCTCATTACCTATATAAAGATCCTGTCCCTTTTTAATCCTGCTATGCTCCAGGCTTTTCTCATTACTTTGTGACAGTGAATGCCACAGTTTAATTAAGTTTCACCTAAAAAAAGTTAAATCTGTCTTCAGTGTCATCAACTGTTCTCTTATGTTGGTATTGCAAGAAAAGTCAAATGGCAGCATCCAATTGACTTCTGCAGTAATAATTTTTGACCCACTCTTCTCTCAGGTAAACTACTCAAGTCTTTTCCATCTGTCTTCATATGGAAGTCCACCCATGACTTTTGTAATTTTTACCAGTCATGTCAGCTCCTCTTTTCACTCTGTCCTCATTTGATCTCTGTCCTAACTGTAGAGCACTTGCGTCCCTTAAGGCTCAGGACTTCACAATCCTGATTCCCCAGTTATCAGAGAGATTTCTGGAGCATATTGCTGCCTCTGTTCTGCCTACATACCTGCTTTTCTACTAGAAATCAAAGCACTGGGTGGTGCTTAAAAATCTAAGCGAAGGATGTTACACAACTGGGCAGTCTTCTCCAGTTAAGACACAACTGCTGGGACCTCAGGTCTGAGAAGTTCTCACACACCCCAGAGTTAGACAGAAGAAACTAAACATCACATTTCAAGGAAGGTCATTAGCTGCAAGCAAACCAACCTCATCTCTTCCACCTGGGGGGATGGAATGTATGAGAGATGAAGGATCTCACTAGGTGTGACCTTTTACCTGTACCTTATGAGGTGTGTCCTGCTACCTGAAATGGAGCAAAACTGATTGTAGTTTTGTGCTGTCATCTTGTTTTCTTCACAGCATGCTGACTTTGTCTAGGGTGTATTTAGCAGAGCACAGAGTGCTCAGTAGCACAGACACTAGAGTGAGTAAGCTAATCATACAACACATTCCATATGACACATATGACCCAGATGTGAAACGAAAAAAAAGTGCCATTATTATGTGATCAGTTTTAAAGCAGAATAGCAGACAGAAATTTTAAAATCTGTAAGACTGCGTAGGCAACATAAAATCCATAAAATGACTTGCAGCAATTGGAGGAAAAAAACCACAAATCACTATGCAAAATAAAAGAGAAGTGTGTGGCACAATTATAGCCCTTTAGCCCATACAGTATTTATGCATATTGTTTTTACTTGTAGCCGTGCAAAAAAGAATAAATGTAAATATTTCCTTCTTTTTGATAAAAAAAGAAAAATAATGTTTTAGTATTGCCTTAAATTTATAAACAACTTTTCATCATGAAGGATCCCTGACTGACAGGGGAATTGAAATGCAATATCATCCTTCAAAATTCATATTTTTGCTACTTCATATTTCTCGTAGCATTGTTCATTTATTTGAAACAAGAGCTTCTTAAGGCTCTGTCTGCCTTTTCTACGTTCAATATAAGTTTAACATTTTTGGAGCTCAACAGATAAAAATACCCAGTTGAATCAGATTGCTCTTCTAGTCTCAGTAACTAAACTGAAGCCCAGAGAAAATGCCTTTGCCTAAGCTAATGGCACCTATTGGTGTGTCTTAGTGTAAAGACCTTCCTCTTTTGCAGGGGACAGGGTGGTTGCACAAAAGAGTTTTTGCTATATTCCCAGCAGAGCTGTTCAAAATTACAACTCACATGTCACCTTCTCTAAGAGTGTTCCCTGCTATCTCTCACGTGTAGTCCTCTTCCCCTGAAGGTAATGCTGATTACAGTATTGAAAAGGAGAGTATTCTTGAGAGCCAGGTAGGGTACCAGAGAAGGCCCTTCACACCCACACCCACAGCAGAGTTGTCACTGGTGAAGACATTTATGAGGATTATGGCTAATGTCACTTGACAGGTGCGAAGTGACACTTCCTTGAGCAGTGGCAATGGCTGCTGAATCATTAGGTCTCTGTTAGGGATGTAGGTCTTCTTGCACGAGAAATAGTCCCATGCTGATTTCTGAACAAGTGCGATTTTTCAGAAACTCATTTTCTCACTCTGCCATGGGCCCTGAAATCTAGTGATATTTAGCAGTGTTTCAGCAAAAACAATGGTTTAGAGAGTGCCTCTCTTCTGTTTTCTCTTTATTTTTCAATGCTGTCAGCTCGCACCTCTAAATTGCCAACCTGTGCTTTATGAGCATCTCAAGTTTTGTTTTAACCAGTATTAATACAGACAGGCTGTCAGCAGCCTCATTGTGTAAATACTCCATTGGTTCCCTGTGGGAGCCATCTTGCTTTGAGCTACTTAGCACTTGGTCTACTGGTTGGCGGCTGTAAGGAGCTTGGTGTCCCTGAGGAGCAAGGTTAAACAAAACCCCACAGCTTGTCTTGTCTTCGTTTTTCCCCTCCTGCCTTAATGAATGCAGAGTGCTTTTGTTGATGGCTGGAAAATGGATCTCTTATATTAAAAAGCAGCAGTTTCCATCACTGATGGCCCTAAGGCTGAGTTTGGCTGGGAGAAGGAGGACCGCAGAAAGAGTTATTGTGGATAGTGGCCCTTAGTTTGCGTCTCAGAAGTGTACAGCGTCATCAGGCTTCAGCCATGTTGTGCCTTCTCAGCATCTCCCTCAGTTTAACGGCGAAGCAGACGCAGCTGTCAGGATTGCCAAGAAAATACATTGAAAAGGAAGCTGAAGAGGTAAACACATGCAGACCATGCTGCTGGACTGGAGCAGCACACCCACAGTGGGTACGAGCAGCCTAGCACTGCATTTCATGTCACACTGTTGTGCAAGCTCTCTGTTGCCTGCAGCAAATAAACTCTCAAAGCCGTAATAGTGGAGAAAGTGATAGAATGAATTAAAGAGCTGCAACAGCAAGGCAGTAGTGGAAGCACAGAAATGCTCATAGGGTATTGGAAGGGACATCCAGTAAGGCTACAGCCAGCATCTGAGGACAGAAAAGATGGTTAGGACCTCTCTATAGCATTATGGTCATAAAGTGGCATCCATATAATGTTACATGGGAAACCCTAGTGAGCTATCAGTCTCCTGGGATAGTTCAGGTGAATCTTTTCGTATGGGTGCTGTCAAAAAGAAATCAAGCACTGACTCTGAGATCATCACATGCTATATGTGATCCTTGGAAACTACATCAGTGACCACCAGTATGACAGAAATCTTTGGGAGAAATGCTGGGATATTCCTTAGATGCTTCAGAAAGAGCAGGGTTGATTATTTGATTTCCACTGCCAAATAGCAAATTTTGTCAGAGGGTTCTACATCCACATGTAATTAAAAAAAGATGCATTCTATCTCACTTCAAAAAATCATGTAAGTGGATACATAAATATATGTGTGTATATATATGTATGTAAATATTTGTCTCTCATATGTGCATGAATAGATATGTGGAATCATAGAATGGTTTGGATTAGAAGGGACCATTAAAGATCATCTAGTCCAACATTCCCTTGTAATGGACAGAGATACCTTCCACTAGACTGGGTTGTTTAAAGCCCCATCCAGCCTGGCCTTGAAAATTTCCAGTGATGGAGTTGCTACAGCCTGTCTGTTCCAGTGTCTTGTCACCCTCATGGGAAAAAATTTCTTCCTTATGTCCAATCAAAACCTACCATCTTTCAGTTAAAAACCATTACTCCTTGTCCTGTCTCTACAGGACCTGATAAAAAGTTTTTCTCTATTGTTCATAGTCTCCTTTATGTATTGAAAGACACATAAGGCTTTCCTGAGCCTCTTTTCCTGGCTGAACAGCCTCAGCTTTATCAGCCTGTCTTCATATGAGAGGTGCTCCAGCCCTCTGATCATCTTCATGGCCCTCTGGACACCAACAGGTCCATCTCTTTCCTATGCTGAGGACACCAGAGCTGGATGCAGTACTCCAACTGGGGTCTCACCAGAGCAGAGTGGACCTGCTGGCCACGCTCTTTTGATGAAGCCAAGATACACAGTTGGCTTTATGGGCTGCAAGTACACGTTGCTAGCTCATATCTAATTTTTCATCTTTTCTTTCTCCTCTGGGCTGCTCTCCATCCATTTCCAATCCATATGTGTTTGTGTACGCATAGGATGCCTCAGGAAAAACAAGAAAATGTGTTGCAGTATCTTCTTTTGATCCTTTCTTATAATCCATTGATTAATTGTTTGTTGGAAGGACAATCAGAAACTGGAATTCTTCACTGGATGAGTGCCATGACCACCAAGCCACACAATTGTTTTCTTGTCATTAAACACAGGCTTTGTCGTATTGCCTGTCTTGTCATGAGAACTTTGCTGAATAAGTACCTACTTTTACATTGGACATTGTGTGATAGCAAGAAATTTTCATCACCTAAGAAAACATTTAATATTTTTGAGGATATAGTTAATATTAGTATCTCTGTGTCAGTCTATTCAGTCTATGTTTTGACATTCTCTTCAGTCTCAAACACAAGTGTTCCTCTTCTACCATACCCATAGCAACAGTTCACAGAGCTGAATTTTGGATTTGACAACAGCTAGGTAGATGATTTTTCTGAAATTTCTAAAATGAAGGGGAAATAAAGCAGAAGAAAACAAAGTCCAGCATTCAGGGAGATGCATTATAAGTATTTCACTGCCAGACGCTTTCTCTGGGGGAGGTCAAGCATCACTGGCAGTGCTGGGATCTACTCAGAACTGAGCACAGAAATATCAGATCCGTGGAGGCTTATGTTGAGATGGCATCAACCTCCAGAAAGGCATGCTTTTCCTTTATACAAGAGAATCCTGTGCATGTGGGTGCCTATGAGTATGTTCTCAAGCATTTTTAAATATACATAAGAACTTAAAAAAATTTTTTTTGATTGTCAGAGGAACCAGTGTTAACTCTTGCTGGTGATAAGCAGACCTCTTTGGAGTGTCTCAATCCCTTCCCTCCTCCCACTCCCATACAATTTATAATGCTCCCAGGCTACTTTTAGCCAGTTGCTGTAGTGAATTGGAGGAAATCAGTTCAGGAAATAACCATTAACTAATCTGTTTTGCTTAAAACTCAGAAGGTTCAGTTCTACTATCATCAGTCAGCAGCAGTAGGAAAGAAGAAAAGCAGGCACAGAGCCTTGAGTAAGTTATATGTGCTTTCCTTCAGTTCTATAACCAAAGAAAAATACTTAAAAATATTTAAGAATTAGCTGGAAGTGAAAATACAGGGGGTTTTTTTTCCATTAAAATGAAAAACTAGGGGAATTGCTTCTAATGAGACAAAGCATCCTGCTCCAATCAAAATGTAAAATGCTGCTGTAGAACACACTTGTGCTGAAAGCAAAGGCACTGTTAGACTGATAAAATGGGATGAGGAAGAGATGGCATAAGTACCTCTACCTAAAAGCATTCAAAGGACAGTATGACTGCAAGCCTGCAGGATACATAGAGAGGACTGAGAAGGATTTTCCACCCTTTCCTTTGACACTGTTCTCCTTTTTCCTTGCAAACTGGTACCTAGCATGGAGAACAGAGCCCAGGCATTCTGTGTCCCATATGAATTCCCCATAAGGCAAGGGACTTATTTACTAGCTCTCTCTCTTGTTGAGTATTGAGTATTCAGTGAAAAAAGTGGAACAGCTTTAACAGGAAGAAATTGCATGTGTCCCATCTTCACATTGCTGAGTGGGAGTTCAGCCTTGCTGTTATTGGGACCAGGAGGGATCTAAATGTAGCACTCCGGTCTTCCCGATGAGCATCTAGTCAGCACGCGACGTGCACAGCAGGGCCACTCTCACTCAGTTAGTTCTGTGGGAGATATTCCATTTTTGCACCCTACTTAAACATGCAGTGAACCAGAGAGAGAAAGTGTGATGACCCAGGCTCAAATCCCTGCTTGCAATCAATCAAGTTGGTGAGTATATTTGAACCTGGTTCTCATACATACTGTGTGCTAAAAGTGGGGGTAATGCTAAACAGATTGCTGTCAACGTAAATGTATACCTGATTTTCTTTTCACCTTAAACAATTTAATAAGTTTAAAAACAGTTCTGTGAAGGCCAGCATTGAAATTTTAAGTTCAGTCAAATCTTTATACCCTGAAATTTTGAATCTCGTCTTAAGAATATGATCCAGGCCTCCTAGGACTTCACAGATAAATTGCTGAATTTTCATGCAGAAACAGCATGAATGGCCATAAGCCCTTGTGCAATATGGTCCAAGCATGATGTTCCTGCCAATAAGATGCAGAAAGCAAGTCCAGTTTTTTATTCTTAGAGAGAAAAACTGTGCTTTTTCAGGTGATGAAATTTATTACACCTCCATTTCTATTGCTCTTCACCAACCTTGAGATCTAAACCAAGCAGTAATTCAAAGGTTCTATCCAACACTGTGACCTTGACCCATGGTCTTATAGGCAGGCCACAAAACTGATCAGGAATTTCAACCACTACTGTGAGGATTTTGCAATCCTCACAATAATAGAGAAAATGTAATGGGGAAATCATTATCTAAATCTTGTATTGTATTCACTCCAGTACTAGCAGTAAGGTTTTGATATATTTAGTGTGGAACTGGAGTGATGACACTGTTTTAGGGTGGTTACACACGTTATTTTTTAATTCCCAATGGTCATTAAATTCTATTTTAGAGAGAGTTATCTTTCATTCCTGTCTTTAAATATTTTATGTCATTATTTCAAAATTTTAAGGGTCAACAGTTGAGTGTCAGCCCTCAAAATCATTCACAGGTCACTGTGTATTCATAACACTTTTAGTTGAAAAATACGTCGATGAACATACTGCAAATGTACCTAGAGACCATTTACCATGACCGTGAGAGTCACCAGTGATCACTGGAGCAGAAATTAGAAAGGAATCACACCAACAGCAAGGCCAACATAGAGAACATATTTAGAAGAGAGTTTGATGCATCTTTTCCCGTTTCAAAGTGATGCACTAGCATGGATCCCTCTTATAATCAAGTAACCATGATATTTTAAAACACTGTGACATCTGAGATTTGAATGTATTTCAGAATCCCTGTGTGATACTGAAGACAGTAAATGAGTGACTTTGACATTGTCATTATAAGATTTTAGGGAAAGGCTATAATGGGTCATGCAGTTGTTCTCAGGAGTTTTTAGGTTCAGTGCTACATATCTGCTTGGGAAGAGGTAAAAGTGAAAAGTTGAATTGGAAATCTGATCCTCTAAATACTGTTCATTCTGCTAGTAAATACTGAGTTCTCTCCCACCAGTACACTGGGATGAAAAAGACAATTGAAAAGTAAAAATTAAATTGCACGTCTCTTAGGGTGAAGACACCACTAATAGAGACAAGTGCTGTGCTATTTCATGCATTCATTTTCATTCTCATCTTTTCAGGATTATTCCTCAAATAATTTAAAGACGCAAACATTTGGGAAGACAGGGCTTTTTCTTTCTTAATGATGAATTAAGGCCTGTCTCCAGTAGAAACATTGTATTTTTTCTTAGAAATGTACTGAGAGTTCTTAATCTGTGAAAATGTGAAAAAATCTGCTGGATGGAAGCATTAATTAAATTCCTAGAAAGCAATCTCATCTGCTAAAAATGTAGGTACTTGAGTATTTATTGTTGTTCCTCTCCAAGAAATCTTAGGTTGTGGGACATTCTGGGGGTGCTCTGTTCAGGGCAAGGAGAAACTTCTTTGCGCACCTGTCAGTGGGTAGAGTGTCAGCAGGGTTGATGCTCTGCTGGCTCCCACTGTGTGGTCCTCTTTTAAACATGGTCACCTCCAGTGTCAGCAAGGTGCTCCAACCTTTCTCTGCTGAGTTTCCTGACAGCTCTGTCAACTGTGGGGTAGTTTCCAGACAGCTGTGAACGAGTTTGACATCACCCACTTGTATTCAGTTATATTAAGAATCACAGGATCACAGAATCATGGAATGGTTTGGTTTGGAAGGGTCTTTAAAGACCATCTAGTGCCAACCCTCCTGCCATGGGCTGGGACACTTTCCACCAGGCCAGGTTGCTCAAAGACCCATTCAACCTCACCTTGTTATGCATTAAGAATATATATATGCCTGTGTCTGTAAGCTGTATAGAGTTTTCATTTGAAAATGTGGAAATTGTGAAAATTTACATCAAAATAAATCAATGCAGTCCATACTGGTTTCAGAAATAAGAAAAATAAAATGTACACCTGCACTCTTCTCAAGCTGTCAGCATCCTGTTGGTGAGCTCACTTGACCAAGGGTATCCTCTATGTGCTAAAAGAGGCAAAAGGTTTAAAATGGTCGAATTGTAAACAAAGAATGCTTTATATGGTAAATGCAAAGTAGAATAAATTTTTTAAAATAATAGGAGAGAAGTACCAGATTGAACAAGCAGTAAATTATTTATTCCCTTTGGACAACTAAACTACTCTGAAAGAGAAAAGCTTTTATAAGAATTGATTGTGTACTAGCACATTATGACTGGAGCAATACCACACCATACTAGTTCTTCAGGGGTTTTATTTCTGTAATATTTTTATGTAATAGCCAAAACAATAAACAACCCCCAGAAATTTCTTTGTACTCTTTGTGTGGTGGGATAATGCAGCACCCTTGTCAGGCAAGAAACTACACAGTCTGTCATTTATTCTTATTATTGGCAAATATAGTATCTGACGTGGGGATGTTAGTTCATGAGAAATCTAGACAGGAAATAACATGAAAGACTGTTAATCCCCATTAAGAAGAATAACAGTGTCATGAGAAATACGAGGATGCTGTTCCATTACAGGTGTTAAATGATGGGGAATGCACCATCCTAAGAAACTCTTGCTAAAATCCTTTCTATCTGCAGGTTTCCATGAAAGTGCATTTTTGACCCTTTGCACAGCATTTGTCATCATGAACATAACCTTTAGAAGGTTTCCCTAGTTAGCTCCTCTCTCTCCCCCTTTCTAACACCTGGCCTGGGTCACAGTGCATCTGGTCCTTACCACCGCAGGTGGATGGAGGACACGGGAGACCTGTGTTTGCACACATCCAGTGCAAACACTGCGAGGATTACAGCCCCCAGCTGTAGGGAGAGGACAGCGACTGCATGGAGGAGCAGGTTGTGACCTTCTGCTTGGTTTTGTCACGGTCTCTGACTGCTCAGGAAGAGCACCTGCATTTGAGACCAGTAGTTTAAATATCACAGTTTGATCATTAATTGCTGTGCAGGTGCTAACCCTAAATCAAAATCTATAAAATGACAGCCATAAACTTTGGGATACAGATTTTACTGCTGACCTCTTGGTGATATCATGGCCAATTAAAATTGTTAAGGTGTGTTCACTGTGCTCCCTGGAACCTGAAGTTCAGTTCTATTTCCAATACATAATTTGCAAATGCTACTAACCTAAATACTATATTCAGTAAGAGACTGAAAATGTCTGTAACCTCAGTATAATTAAGGAAAGTGGTTAAAATAGGACACTGGAATGCATACCAATATATCACTATGAGCCCTTTTTTTCAGAAAATACTGTTTCAAACAATAAATTTTAAAAAGCATTTGTAAAAAATGACCTTTAATTTTTTAGTGATCGGTCAAATTTGTATTTTCAATCTACCACATTTTAGATTCATTCTGCTATCTTATATATCTAAAAACTTGATTTCTTGATGGATCTTGATTGTTCTATAACTCTATATACATCTTAATTTCTAACAGTTTAAAACTCCAGTCTATTATAAACTTTTGCCTCATTAGACAGTGCCTGAAAAATATAAACTCTGTATTGTTAGAACAAAAAAGTTTTTTATCATGTTTTTAACCAGGCCATTAAGTTAAATAAAAATCTGAAATGTATTTTGGTGTGGCAAGACAGGGTCATGACTCTTTGCTAATAATTTTTGCTAATCCAAATTATAAAGTGACATTTATGAACTGTATTTGGCATAATACATAAAATTTTAGCTAAAGGTAGAACTACTGATTTGCGCTTCAGCTGGCAAATACTTTTTTTATTGGTCATAGTGGTTCCAGCCCTGAGAATTTAATAATGCCATGTTGTTGGGTTAAGTTAATAAATGGTAAGTTAAATTTTATAGACTATTCACTTCCACTTATCAAAGTTTACTTCTCTACAAGGAGAACACAGCATTTTTTTTAGACGTTGTGCTTTCCATTTCTAATAACTGTTACCTTATACCGTGTTTTGTCAAGGTAGTAGCAATATATTACATTTAGATAGCACAATGCATGAAGAGCCCTGTGGGTCTGGGAGCAGTGTCCAGAAGTCCTACCAAAGCTGTCCATGTAGAAATCCGACAAAGAGGGCTGTATTTTCAGGCTGCTGTCCTCCCCAAGGCTTGTGCCTCTTAACTCTGGGTTGCAGATAGGTGCACCTAGCTACTCCAAATTCACTTGCTCGAGCCACTAGGGACCCTGGCAAACTCCTCTAAGGCAAAGCTATCTGAGGTGCTGCCTGTTACTATCTTTCCCCTTCACTTCTTCTTCAGCAACAGGTCAGCAGTAAGAGCGCTCACCTGGGAGAGAGAAAGCCCATTTTCCAGTCTCTCCTTAGTCTGACAGGTTTTCAGTCCATGTTGTCTGTCTGCTAGATGCTCTCAGCTTCTGCCAGCTACCAGTCCTTCCCTAAGGGCAGACGGCTTTGCATCTGTCCCCACTGGTTTATTTTCTCTGTAATTGTGGCTCTTCAGACTGCTGGCACCATGTTCCTCAACCTTAGCAAAGCATCCTTGGCATGGAGGTGCTGGCTAAAAGGAAGCACCATTCTCCTGAAGGTCATGTGTTTTGTGGTACCAGCCCTACAGTTTGTTACTAAAAGGCTCCTCATGGTGAGAGCAGCAGGCAGGGAATAGCAGGCTGGGAAGCCTGTTGCAGGACTTTACCTTGGGGCCCAGGGTGTGCGTCTCTCCAGATCCTGAATAAAAAGGTGCCTGAACCACTTCAGTGCAATCCTGGTGCCCACAGTGGGTGATAACTAAATCCCATTGCAAACCAAGTCAGCATTTTCCCAACTGGGAAACATCCCTTTTCCCCAAGGCAAGGAACATGGAAATACTTGTGACTGTGGTGGGGGGGAAAGGGGAGAACAGCAGCCCAATTTTGATCATCTTGGCACATCCAGTGGTGAAAAGGATGCAGTGTGTGCAGGGACAGGGAACTTCAAGGTACAAAAAGTTCCCTCTAACGATCCCAGGCTATCATGGAGTGGAGTCTGAGGTGCCTGTGGCACAATGGACTGTGTCTAAATGACAAATGGCTCTTTGTGGGTTGTTGATGGTTTGGGTTCTCTCTGTTTTTAATATGGGGACCTTCTTGGATCATTTAGTTCTATTAGCTCCATTTGTATATTCTAATTTGTCCAGTTATTGTGCTTTGTTTTGGTCTATTACACTTTGTTAAGTTATGCATTTTTATGGTTTTTCATCCTACTGCTAATAGGCTTAATGGTATGCTCAAAAAATCATCATATATTTGGAATTAAACTTAATTTTTTTTTTTGTTTGTGTACTTCACAGTAATGAGTCTGTTTGTATCTAATATAGTCAAATAAAGGCAAGAAAGAAAATAAAATCCAAGCACTTGGTACTTGCTACTTTACAGAGGGAAAAAAACCCAGCCTAAACTGTTGCAAATTTATTTACCTGAGTAAAATAAAGGCATGACTAGTGCTCAAAACATCTGACATAAGGGCTATAAAATCATCTTTATCAAGGGCACATGAAGGTGGCTGAAATTTTGCATTTAATCTGAACCTCCACAGATCCTTCAGAAGTGGCTGGCTTGTACTATAAAATTAATTAGCCATGATACAGGGGAGAAACAAGAAGGACTGGAAACAGCTGCAAAGAGTTAGGATTATGCCATGTAGCCCACAATGTAATTACTCAGGCATTTCAGACAGGTTGGAGGGAGGATATTCAGGGAGGTGCAGGGAGGGCAGAGGTTACAGAGTGCAGGGGATTCAGGGGAGAAGGTGCTTGCACCACAGATGTTGTGGCCTTGCCTGGAGCTGATGGCAGGACGGGTTGTGCAGCTGGCAGGCAAGGACTCACTCCTCTTGGTAAATGGTTTGCTGTCCATCTCACCAGCTACTGATTCATGTCTGGGTCTCATTGTACATTTTATGAAGGACTCCAGGAAGACCCAATTTGTAAATTGTTGAGCATCTGAGCCTCAGTGTCTCCCACACAGGTGTCCCTTTCAAGGCCCCTGGGAAATAAAATGTACCTCAGGATGCCAGACCCTACTTACTCCAGCATAGGTGATATAAGAAGAAAAGATGGCACATGGCATCTGTGTTAACTATGACCCATGCTGAAGTCCCAGGGCATTGCCTCCTGGCTCTCAGCCTTCCATAGTCTGGGTGGGGTATGCACCAATGGGCAATACAGCACTCAGGACCACTGGTCCCGCATGGTTCAGAAGGAAATTCATACTTCTGAAAGGGAGGCATAGGAGTTTTATGGGCCTGGACATATTTGTGCTATTTAATTTGTTTGGCAAAAGTTTGTGTAGATAATCTATCTGAAGTGCACATCTCATGGGGAAATAGAGTCTTTTATGTCCATAATGTATGACTATTATATCACAGTAACAGGCAGGACAAGGAAATAACAAATGGGAAGATAAGAGATTAGTATAGTCTTTAAAAAATGTCTATTATTATTCAAAACTCTATAACTGTCATTGCTGAAGACAAACTGTATTATAAAAACACAGTATAATATTACCTGAATTATGGAATCATGGCTTCTAGGGGCATAAATACCGTCTTTTTGGCATCTCTGCTATGGTGTCAGTACACAGTTCTGCTTGTTCCATAGAATGTGGAAAAGCTAAATCAAAATTTCCCGACAACTTCTGATTCAGCAATTTTTACAATAAGTAGAGGTTATACCTACGTGAAAGCCTGTTTGCAATATGAAAAAAAAAAAAAAGGAAGCAAAAAGAGAGTATGAGAGAGAAGAGGAGAAGGCAAAGAAAGAGATCAGAGACCTTAGAGAGGTAAAGGAGCACCTACAGGATGCTTCATCCGGTTGGCAGCCAGTCACTAGTAGGGCTCCCCATGGCTCAGTACTGGGGCCAGTCCTGTTTAATATCTTTATCCATGATCTGGAGAAGGGAATCGAGGGCACTGTCAGTCAGTTTGCAGATGACACCAAGTTGAGCAAGAGTGTCGATTTGCTGGACAGCAGGAAGGCTCTGCAGAAGGATGTGGACAGGCTGGATCGATGGGCTGAGGCCAAAAGTCTGAGGTTCAACACGGCAAAGTGCCACATCCTGCACTTGGGTCACAACAACCCCAGGCAGGGCTGCAGGCAGGGGACAGAGTGCCTGGAAAGCTGCCCAGTGGAAAAGGACCTGGGAGTGCTGGTCCACAGCAGCTGAACATGAGCCAGTGTGTGCCCAGGTGGCCGAGAAGGCCAATGGCATCCTGGCCTGTATCAGCAATAGTGTGGCCAGCAGGACCAGGGCAAGGATTGGCCTCACCCTGTACACTGGTGAGGCCAAACCTCAAGTCCTGTCTTTGGTTTTGGGGCCCTCACTGCAAGAAGGACATTAAAGTGCTGCAGCGTGTCCAGGGAAGGGCAACAGAGCTCATGACGGGTCTGGAGCACACATTTTATGAGGGAGCTGAGGGTATTCAGCCTGGAGCAAATGAGGCTCAGGGTGGGCCTTATCACTCTCTACAACCACCTGAAATGTTCAGTGGGGTTGGCCTCATCTCCAATGTAATGAGTGACAGAATGAGAGAAAATGGCCTCAAATTGCACCAGAGAAGGTTTAGGTTTGATATTAGGAAAAACTTCTTCACCAGAAGGGTTGTCAAACATTGGAACAGACTGCTCAGGAAAGTGGTTGAGTCACCATTCCTGAAGGTAAACACATGTAGATGTGGAGCCTGGGGACATGGTTTAGTGACAGACTTGGCAGTGCCAGGTTAATGGTTTGAGTCAATGATCTTCAGGGTCTTTTTCAGCCTTAATGATTCTGTTATTCTATGAATACCACACTGAATGAAATCTGAGGCCAGCAAACATGGTTAAAGTATAGTTATTATCCAGTTAACTCAAATTGACTTGACCACACTTGGAAAGGGTGTTCAGCTGACCTGGTTAATGAATAGTTCATGAACTGACAGTCTTCCTTCTCATGGAGAGGAGAACTGGGTGTGATTTGTACAGCTTAAATGCCTGAGCAAAATGCATTAATTTCAGTGGCATCTACTCAACTTGTATAAATTATTTGGATTACTTTGATTAATCAATAAAGTTAATTTCCTGTCTTCTCTGCCCATCTTCTAAACAGACCAAAACAAATAGAGGAGAGGCAGAATTCCTCAGCTCCCCAGCAATACAGGGTGTTAGTTTGAATGTTGGCACCTGCAGACAGATGCCTCTGGAAAGCAGCAGATTTACAAGTGGGACATAAAGACCCAATGTCAGGTCAGGAACATGCATGTCTGGTGATGGGGACAGCTTGCAGCTTTCAAAGAGTTTGGGCAGACATGCTCCAGAAAAGACAGACAAATAGACTGTGATATTCAGGAAATCTTTTGAGCCTTGTTTTACATAGAGATGCTTTGCATTTGTTGGCCAAAGCAAACTTCTGCTTATAGCCTCTTCCCTCTGTGTGAAAAGCTAAATCACTAAGAATATCAGTAAACTTCCCTTTCCATCAAATTCTTAAGAAATACACTTAAAACTGGTATTTTAGTACTATTTTGTGTACTTGCAGCCAACTTTTTTTAACTAGTTATTCACAGTATTTATTTAATATGTGAGTACCTTGCCACGTCATACAGATTTCCTGGGGTTTGGATTAACAGTGACCGGTGAGTTGGTAAGCCAGCTTGTCCTACGTGGTGCTAAGTTTTTCTTAACTTTTTGAACTTATTGCCCAAATCTTTCCACACAAAGAGCCAACTCATTCGCCCTTTTCACTGTGGGTTGTAAAGATGGGATTCAACTGATCAGAGTTCACTGCCGACATCTGAGCTAATTGTCTGGACTATCCTTGCTGTCATAGGAGAGAAAGGGGCCTCATCGGTCTCAGTTCACTTAAGGCAGACATTTAAAACAGACCAGATGAGTGACATGTTCTTAGTGCACATTTCTCTCTGGTGATTCACGTGAATCAAGGTGATGTGAGTGTGGATGCTTCAGTGTAAGTGAGTCTTTACCACCTGCGAGTGACATCCTGCAGGGGGAGGATGATCCCCCTTTAGCAAGGATTGCAGGCATAAGGGACCTTACTGAACAAAACAGGCTTTTGATGATTAATTTCCTGCTATATTTCTTATAAAAACTTTGTCTCCAGAGGAAGCATGCATTTCAGAATGATTCTTACATGCTGGGCTTCTTCTGGACTGGTTTTGGTTTTGAGGAGAGAGGTGTTTTGCTTTTCTTCTTGTTCTTCTCTTGAAATGCTTAACTGTGGTTTGTTCAGCCAGTTTCTTGTGTGTCTGTTGCACAAATGTTCATGTGCAAAGCGCAGTAATCCTTGAAGTCATGGCACTGAATTTCATTGCTTTTTAAAGACCCTTTAGGAGATTCCTAGAATCAGCTTGGGACCAGGAAGAAACAGTGCCGTGAATATTCACGTTTTAACACAAGATGTCATTCAGTGGAGTAACATCTGCTGCTTCCTTAATGTGCTGGTTTTTTCCAGGAAACCAAATCAGTAACAGTTAAGTTTTATCTTGAATTTGTGCTGATAGTGTGATTCTTTGGATGAGAAGGGAAGAGTTTGAATAGCCAGGAGCAATGAAGAGTTCTTCAGTTTCTGGAGGTATTACGAAAAAGTTAAGGAGCCTTTACATTGCTGCTAACTAAAAGGAAACCAGCACCAACCATATCAAAGAAGGAAAGTGTCAGAATAAGCCCTACCTTTGGGTGGCCAGTTGAGTGGATTCAAGAACAGATTTCATCCTTGCTAAATAGTTCAGACACTTGCCATGGGTTTTGCAGTCTGTGTATACAAGAGCAAAATTCTGCCTTTTGCTGTCCTGCTGGTGAGCAGGGCCAGATCCTTAATGACCTACTTTTTGTTATGTGGTAAAGCAATATATATTATTCAGCAGGCTTCCCAATTAATTGTTTTTCTGCTGTTTGGGATATAAGAATTCAAGCCGATAACATAGATGGTGTTGATGATGGTAACACAGGCAGATAATGCTAGAAGGGAAGATTCAGGGATTTTTGGTTTTTAACTGATGCAGTGAACTGTGTTCATTTGTTCATTAGAAGTGCATTTAAATTGGCTTAACCATATGTTCATTTAGCTCTTCATAATACTTTAATACTGGCAGGAGTGTAGCATCCCAAAGAACAATTCCCTTATGCTTCCAAACATGATATTAAACAGGTCTGCTTTAATATTCTTTCACTGCATAAAGCAAATGTATAAAACAAACTCATTTATCAAATAAAAAGAATGCAAACACCAAAACACAATTACTTTTCTGATGGTAGTTGAACAGGTGCTATATTGTAATGTATGATAGAATATCAAACAGATTCATTACGATTATTGCTCACCATTATAATAAAGGTAACCTTTTTTAGGATCTGATCCTTCAAGCATTTGTGTACCTGCCCAACTCTGCAGATGACTTCCAAGCAACTGGTCCCAAGGGCATGTTTTCGGGATTGAGAATCTATTGCCTGGACTCTTAAATAATACATCATTTAAAGTGTAAGAAAGTGGATGAGTTAATTATTTAGCTTGTTTTTTGCTGTCAAAAACAGCTGCCAGCAAGTAGAATAGACAGGTAAGAAGAGTCGCAACCTGTAGAGATTGTTAAATACAGAGCAAACCAGAAAGCATGATGTTGCCATTTGCATACATTCCTAGAAGTAACAGAGAAACTCAGCTCACAAATCAGAAATTGTGAATGAATTCAGCAGATTTGTCAAACAACATGATGTAAAAATAACTGATGGGTATAGCATATGTCAAAACAAGCCAGGCAGCTCAGCTTCACTGCCCGTGCTCCTTCTTCTGTGGGAGTCAGCAGAGACTTGCTATCCGCCTTGCTGGGGAGGGAAGTTTACCTCCCATCGCTGGGAGAGGGCAATCTCCCTGGAGCCTGCCTGCACCCTTACCTCACCCCACCATCCTTCAGCCACTGTCCCAGGGTGCATCTGCTGAGCTCTGACCAGCAGTGGCCCTTTTATCCCCCTGCTAGCAGAATTTCTATTCTGTTTTGAGTCAGTTGCCTTCCCTGTCCTATGTGTTTTGGCTCAGAAACATTCTGCTTCTTCAAAGCTTTGCAACAACAAGGATTTGACAATCTGTTGGTGTTAAGCCAGGTTTATATCAAAGCACAGCAGTGAAGTCATATTGCATATAGCGGCCGTGGGACTGATTTTTCCTTTCAGAGGTGTGGTTGATTTGCTGTCTTCCCCAAACATATGTAAGATCTTCACAGAACAGCATTACAGAAGGGGAAGAATTTTGTTGCTGTCCAGCTCATGTGCCAAAACAGCATACCAGGCCAGAGGAAGCATGCCCTGTGTCATATACAAACCAGTGGGAAGTAAAAAAATGGGGAAAGAAAGAAATTTATACTAAAATATATTTCTACTGAATATATACTCTTTTATCTGAAAAATATTTGTATATCATACGTGAATATTGTTGCTGGAACATGGGACATGTTATATCTCTACTGTTTGTTTCTGGTTACTGTTGGAAAATTAATGGTTTTCTGGAGCAAATAAATCACCACTTGGCAGCTGTTACTGGCAGGACATATGCTGTGCACAATATTTGTCTCCTTTCTTACGAGTGTGAATGAAATAAAGTACTGGTAGGTGTTTCCAACCAGCATTAAGCTGCTCTTTGTTAGTCTCCAAACAAGATGAATACATAAAGATTGGCTGTAGTTGGTTTTCTTTAGTGCCCAGCTCTGGTTCATTCAACAAGCTGAAGTCATATGCACCTGGCCAGATTCAGACACGTGAACGGTTTTCTTGAAGCATGTTTCACCAAGAAGGGTCTTGGTGAGTGCCTGGGATGGACCCTAAAGCTGGCAGATCCTTGTTGTTGAAAAGTAAAGCATCATCTTCCCTTCCTCAATTCTCAGCCTAAATTCAGCTGTTGTTGTTGAGAGGGTCACCTGTACACCAGTGCAGTTTGCAACTTGGTAGCCAAAAGCAGTAGCTGCTTTCATTGGCTTTCATTAAGGCTTTGTCAGTGTTAAAGCCTACATAGTAAGTTACGATTTGTAGCTTCACAAAGACAGAAATAAAACATAGAGTTATCTGGTGAACAACCCCCAGGGTTTTCTCTTATGTCTCTGAGATGAATGGTGTATGTCCCATGGCTCTAGGTGGTCATCTGAGGAGCTATGTGGAGGTGTGTAGCCCTGATGTCATCAGAAGGAACTTGGATGCAATCTCTCATTGCCCTGACCTGCCCATGGCATGCCTACATAAGACTGTAGGATATGGAAGGGATATGCCTTACTTTGGCCTTTGGCAGCAGGGTGGAAGGACTCAGGAAGGCCATAGGGGCTATCTTGCAAGACCGAGGTACAGTGGTATTAATCAGATATCAATTGAGATGTCAAATCAATTTTTTTTCCATACAGATTAAAAAACACAGCCCTGGACTGTGTCAGTGTATTTCTTTCAGTAGAAGTTTACATGCTAAACCAAGAGGAAACCTGCTTGTTTATTAAGTTCTGTCAGCTTTTGTTAGCTCTCTTTTCTTCATGCCCTTCAGTTTCCTTCCATTAACCACCTGACACAATCCTTTTTTCTTTTATTTAGCTAGCTGTGCTTTTGTAGTCCTTCAGATTTTGAAAAGCCTCTGTGTCTAACCTCTTTCTTTCATAAGAAAGTACCTCTGCCACTTATAGACTTCTGTGGCCATTTGTAGTGAAGTTTTGATAAAGTTCCCTTTCCTTGTTTCTCCATCTCCGTCTCCCAGTGTCTCCCCTGTAGATATGGAGTCCTTCTCAGAATGCTTACTCTTCAAGGGAGAGCAGGGCACTGCCTTGTGAGTTTTAGAGTGAATATGCCTGAGGTGAAATCAAGACCTTGACTTTTCTGAGCAACCCTGTGCTTTCTGAATGCCAAAAAGGTGGTAGTCTCTTCAGCTGCTCTTCCCTGGGCTTCTTACAAGCCCACTCAGGAGTCATCAACCTGAATTTTAAGAAAAAAAACACACAGAGACATTTGTTCCAGTATCGTCAATGATATCTTCATTCAACCCCATGCAACCATTTAAAACTGCTAAAAGTTTAAAACCATCAGTATGTCCCCTTTTTTTTTGGTTTTGGTTTTTTTGGGGACTTTTGGTGGGTTTTTTTGGTGGTGTGGTTTTTTTGGTGGTTTGGTTTTTTGGTGGTTTGTTTGTTTTTTTCCCTTCACTTGCAGTGTTTAAAATTTGCATGTCCCAGACTAGTTAGGACTCCTTTTATAGTCAAAAGACCAAAATAGGTGCCTCCAAAGGGTGATTCATCTGGTCTCTCTTAGGTAGAGACCTTGGAAGAGGAACCACTTGCAGAAAGTATCTGGTTCTTTCCATGGACTGTGAGCAGAGCAGAGTGACTAGCCATGAGCAGAGGTGTCTAGTTTCTAAAAAATTTAATTTAGAAGGATAGCATCCATCTATTATCATATTTAAAAGTGCTACACACCTTGTCTGTTATTTTATCTCAATGTCATTGCTTTTTTTTCTTTTTCTTTGCATATATAGCTTTGCAAAAGTAGTCTCAGTTTCTCACAAAGACAGCAGTTCCTTATGTCTTACACAAACCTTGTATTTGTCCTAATATTCTCTTACCACCTTAAATTCACATCCCAATCACAATGTAGCAGGCTCTGCATGACTTTTGCACTGTAATTTTTGTAATATCAATGTGCCTCCTTGAAGTAGCCATTATCCTGCTTGCAATTAAAGCTGCATAAAGTCACTTCAGAGCATTCTCGTTACTTATCAACTTGAATACATTGGCTGTTACCACGTCTCATTTTTTTAAAAAAGCAGAATGCATCAGTACAACTGTGATTCAGATTCATTTCAAATACAAAAATAAAGGCTCTTCTCCCTTTTCTTTTCCTATCATGTATTCCTATCTTGTGGAATACTTTATATATGGTAACGCTCATCCTAGGCCACATTCAGAATCACAAACGAGGCATTGTGCATCAATGGTGGAAAGTCATATTTTGTCCTCCTCCTTAATACTCAAAGCAGCATAAATATAATCCTGTTTCTTCAGCTCAATGCGTTCCCATTGTTCTCAAAATCTTCATATGGATAGTATTTCTTCATGATAACATTTATTTATCAAAGTTTATGCTGCTTTGACTTCTTATAAAATAACAGCAAAGATAAATGAATCGATTGACCCCAAGAGCAGTTTATTTATCCCTTTAGTCACACTTCAGTGGCAAAATCAATACTCTTCTGAAATATCTGATATTACAGTGGTTCCAGTAAATACTGACATTCCTGAGCTATGTGAAGGGGGAACAAAAATTTATTATCAGCTTAGATTTTTAGTACCTTTATTGATTTTTCTGGGGATGCTTGAATTTTTATTTATCTGTTGCTAAGTAAGTGACCTTTGTTTCAAAAAAAAAAAAAAAACAACCAACCCACAAAGCAAAACCAAAAAGCCTTAAGTTTAAACCCTGTAAAAAGTAAAAGGGGAAAAAACCACACATCTAACACTGTCAGTGACAACCATCTTTGCAGAAGAGTGTATCTGGTTTTAAATGATGCATAGCACATCACTGTGTGTTCTTTTTCATGCCATCTCTGCATTTGAAAGAGCATAACATGTAATTTTTTTTTACACTGATACTATTGACATCCACTTTGTGTGACAGCAAAGATGTTTCTGAGGCATGCACTGCTACCAATTATTTTGATACAAGGGTGAAAGAGATGAGTGGCCTGAAAGAAAATAAGGTAGTACACAACAGGTTACACATATCATCCAATAAACAGATCTAATTCCTGTAAGCATGAACGGGAATTATGCACACGTATGGAAAAAAAATTTCTCTCTCTTACCCTGGAAGCTTTTAAAATAAAAAAACTGGATGAAAAAGGTAAGATTTGAGGGAATTCCTGAGGGCTATGTGAAGTTTTCAGTTTGGGGAATCTCACTGAAAGAGTTTGGGCAGTGTAGCAGAGAACAACTCATTTTCTCAGTTGTGCTAAACTGAGAGGAATTCACGGTATCAAAATTTGGAGGACAGGTTTAACTAAACCAATCTAACGTTTGGGACAGACATGGTCGGGAAAGCCTAAATTTAGCAGTCACCAAGAAGTGTAGGTTCATCCTAGGTGGACACAAGGGGACAGGAGGAGGCCATCAGGGGTCTATAGCAGCCTTGCCATACCATGCTTATGTGCTCTGAGTTGTGGCATAGTTGTCCCAAGATTTATTACAGATGGACTAACAGACACTACTATGTAGCTTGGAAACACTCCATGTGACTCTGCTGTCCCTTTTGAGCATAAGGAGGATAAGTGGAACAAAGGGGATAAGTGGAAAAATCAAGGTATGAATCAGCTTTTCCACCGTTTTGTGTCCTGGCCAAATGCTGAATATCACCTGTGTTAATCGCCTGGGCAGAAAAAATTGAATGTAAATTTGAAATGCATATAGAGGGGGTGCCTGTATCTGCATGTTTATATAAAAAAGTGAAGCTCCTTAGGGAAGTTGTCTTGAAAGAAGAATGACCTTTCCAGTAGCAGAATATTTGAGACCTGAAAAAAAATTGTAGAAACTGGCAAAAAAACTGGTTTGAAGTTTGAAAATTAATTATTTCTTGCCAGTTCCTTTTCTTGCGGGGATAAATGTGCTCGTTTCTGAACTACCTTGATGTTCTTGAAGCCACATCTGGATTTAAATCTTGAACATTCTTCACCAAAATTCACCAAAAAAATAACTGATAGTGAGTGCTTTAACTTGGTTGTCACTCTTTCAGCTGTCGCTTTGTTCAGTCCTTACCTCAAACAAGTCTGTCCTGGTTCCCATTGGCATTGCTCAGAAACACAATCTGCCACCAGTGAGAGCTAATGATACCTGTTTATGGTTCCTTGATGGAAGTGTAATTCTCTGCAACACTCCTGTTGAGAGCAAAAATGGAAAGGCTCAGTGGCCCTGTACGTATTTGGGACGTAGACCAAAAGGCGTGGAAACCCAACACAAGCTCTGGCCATCGATTGGTAGGTACCGTGGTGAGTCTCAGTGAAGCAGAGGTCTTCTGTGAATAAAATTATCTCCAAGGGCTTTTCACTGTTTCCTGGTACTGAAGTGTTCAACAAGCCCATCTAATATTAAAAAAAAACCCAACATTTTCTATGGTTTTTTTCATTCCTTTCTAGCTACATCCCTTGATAATCATTTAATCATCCAGAGAGAACTATCTCACTGAACATTTCCTCCTCCTTAAGACCTGCCAAAAGATAAATTTTCTCCGCAGAAAGAGTTCCGTAGCTTCATTCCCTCTGTGTAAACCAGAAAATCACTTTCCTTCAGAAGACAGTGTAATTAATATACATTTTCAGAATTTGTATGAAAACCAGAAAGGTTTTAAGTAAAAATTCTGATTCAGATGAAAACTAAAATACCTGTGTGGTTTTAAACCTAGTCATTGCATAAACTTCATGTAGACGACGCGTTAATCATGACTTTCACTTTGTGTAGTCCAGGATATCTAATATTGAAACCAAAAACACCAGCCTATTTCAGGCTGTAAAGTTAGAAGAGAACTGCCTTACTGAAGAAAGATCTAGGAGCAGATAACTTTCCAGAAGGTTCAAAAACATCGAGACAGTGATTGTAATGTCCTGGAGCTATAAACAAGAGAGTACATGAGGCCAGCCTACAAGTATTTTTATGCTGAATCTAATATTGAGAAAAAACTTGCCAGAGGACAAACGAGAGAAAATAGACTGAAAAATGTTCAGAATGGCTGTTACATGATGGAGATTTACTCTCCAAATGTTGCAGTACTCTTTCCCAGAGGCCTTTCCTGCTGTGCTGCTCCTCCAAAGAACTAATAAGTTCTGTCTTATCTGCTTATCTTGTATCTCTAATGTCATAGTTATAAATCTGCTGAGAATCAAGTACATTTTGAAATTTTTAAATAAAGTAGGACGAGAAAGTACTGCATACATTGCAGATCTAGGGTAGATTTTCTGACAGGAATGTTTCTCACATTTTCTCTTTAGTCCTGTTTCACAAAGTTCGTGCCTATAGACTGAGTATTGATTGCTTAATTCCCCAAAACAAAAGAAAAATCTATTTACCAATGGATTCAAAATTGGCTGAAATTTTGAAACACTGTGCTATTTATTGGATTTCTCCGCTTTCAGTTCAAATCAGGATGTCTGACCAAGCAGAACCACATCATAATTAGTAACTGTAAGACTACCCAGTTTTACTTCGAAATAGCCCTGGACACAAAATGATTTTGATGCTGGCTGTGTGAAGAATGTTCCCCCTGCAGTTTAGTGTGTCAGGTGCTGAAAGTTTGTACTAGACCAAGTTGTGTGTGCAATTCTCCGTTAAATGCAGGAAATAAAAGGATGTTAACAGATGTATGGGGAGCGAGACTTAGAAGTCCCTGCATGCTTTTCATTTCTACCCCGTTCCCTCTGTGGCAAGTGCCAGCATATGTGTAGGAGCACCAGCAAGGGTTCCTGCCATATGCCAGCCCATTTCAGTGGTTTTGCCTGTATGCGTTTGCATGTGTATTCATATGCATATATGCATACAGGTGCAAATGACATAAGGTCAGTGTTCAGTGCCAGATACTGAAAGCAGTCAGCGTGGGGGAGGGGGGGAATCATAACTTTGACTGCTTTGAACTCAAATTAAATGTGAAAATGAGTAGTTACTTGAAATGGATTTGTCAAAATAGCCAAAGGGAGTTTGGACTTCATCACTTGTGTATGAATGGCTTATGGACAACTAAATCCCTGGGCTCCTTGAAAATCCCAAATCTAAAGGTTATTTTTTAGAGCTAGCAACAAGACTCAGTGCCATCAACATACTTCTGAGAAATTGGCATCATGAACCTTCAATCTGATTAGTTACACAGGTACTTGTGAAATTGCTTTATACCAAAGCCTTAAAAAAATTTGCAGGGTATATTCCAATGCTCAGAGAAATCATCACTGTAAGAAATACATGGTGCCAATGGGAAAAAACAAGTCAATATGCCCCTGCCTTCATATCTAGCCAATCTGCCTATCCAAGTATTTTCTGTAAATTTAGTATAAATTTAAAAGGTTTAAGGGTATGCAGTTGTATCCTCTTTTTTAAGGCAGCCAAATTAATTCTTTCATGCAGTGCTTGAACTTAATGGAGATTGACTGTCCTGTTTTCCTATTGTAATGATGTGTACCAAGTCGAAAATGAAGATGTTGGAGGATAAAAAATAGTGCTGTGACTGCTATTGATTAGCTGTCTTGTTTGCTTCATTGTTCAGGCTCTGTTGGCCTCTTGGGCAGAAGGACACCCAAGTATAACATCCCTGACATTTTCCTGAAGAGATGCATGCCTTAAAAGTGACAGCCTTACTTAAAAAATACAGTTTTGATGTATAAATGTGGTAGTTTTACCTGAAAGGATTCTGATGGATTAGAGCAGACAAAGAGAAAGACAAAGAGAAAGATTTCTGAAACACACCTCAGGTCAGCCTTGTATTGAGAATAGATTTAATAGCAAGTGTCTTACATGATGATGACACTTCTAGTGTCTCTGCATTTCTGCGTATGTGGGAATGAGCAAGAAAAGCAGAGTTTATCTTCAAAGACAGAGCGATTAGGTTATTCTGACTAATGTGCTCAAGTTTCATTAAAGGCTTTGAGTAGTCGTGAATTCCAGAAGACTTGACTGTGTGCGCTGAAGAAGAAAAGTGGCCCTTGAACTGGCACATAATTTTATCAAAAATACTGCCTGTATTTTTAAAAGTCGCTGTATAGATTGTTTTTTACAGCCTTCAGGCAGTGGGCTATTTGATACCATTTTGTTTATTCTCTTGCCTGTTCTTCATGTGAAATATTTCGTATGAGAGTCACATAATCAAATTTGTAAAAACAATTACTCTTAATTGCATACATATGAATTTAATACCACATGAGTATGTATATTCAGGTATGGCTCTTGCTTATACAGAAAAACAACTCATAATTCACTTAACTCTCTGTCAAAGTATTTAAAGGAGTCAAGTACACTAAGTGATTTCATGCATCACCTTTAATGAAATGCACGAACCTGTGAGCATGACTGTAGGACTGGGTTGCAGCCAAAGTTAGAAATGCCTCTGCTTTTATAAGTGTTAAGTTAAAAAGGGCCAGATTCTGCCACGTGTACTGTCATGTCTAGGAGAAAATGGACTTTCCCAATGAATGACCTGTCGCTCAACAGGGGTGGAGATATTAGAGACTCAGTTTGCTAATGGCTCTGTGGCAAAACTGTGCTTTTTATTAAATCATGTAACTACTTTGCAAAAACCTGGGCAGTCAGGCAGTAAGTGGAAATGAGCCAGGAAAAAAAATGAGGTTTCTGATGTACTTCAGCTGGAGATATTGCAGCACCAATCTGACTCTTCCCTTCCTCTCAACCTGTGCACCTGAGAGCAAGCCCAGGTACTGCTTCTCTTTGATTCATGCTTTATGGAGGTCCTGCCTTCACAGAGCACACCTAGCCCTCCCTGCCAGTTTCTTGGCTTGGTGTGTCTCATCTCCTGGTTTATGGCAAGGTATTTTCATTCTGCTCTTGCAAATCCCCCTCACAAAGACCACCGGAAACCTCAGCCCATTTCTTGTCTACCAGATCAAAGTTACATTTCTTCTTTTCCACCTCAAAGCCACTGAGAATCTTGTTCCTGTCCTCTTCTTCACTTGTCCCCATTGAGCTGAATTCCCTGTTCCAATGGGGACACTGTCTCCTGCCCTTTTACCTGTCACCATGGACAATGGAGCTCTGAAGAAATGACCCTCAAGGTCATACCTCTTTCCTTATTCAGGATCTCCAGGGAATTCATCTAGCCTGCAGAATCCGCTGAAGGTGTTTATTTATTAAAAGTAAACTGTAGAAAGGCTGACAAATCCATGCCTGTCCCCAGCGCACTCAGTCCTCTGGTGTGTTTTATTCCTCTCCGTGCCTAATGTTCCTCGAGTCCATTTCAATGGCAAAATATTTTGGGGACAGAACCTGCTTCTTGCCTTCTGCTTACTTCTCTGTTTTGAACAAAATTAGTTGAAAATGAAGTCCTCAGAACTAAAGGAGCAGCTCAATTTTGGCAATGGCAATCTTAATGACAATCTTAATTTTCTTCCCATGCATTGTGATTTGATGTTTCATTATATGGTCATGAACTATTTCTCAAATAATACAGCATTTTTTTTTTTTGGCTGAACTAAGAATCATTAGACACATATTTGCAATATCTTAGAAGCATTACCGTGCACATATGCATTCATACAACTACTTGACATACAGAAAATCTTCAATAAAGTGTAGATATAGAGAAAACGGCATGCACAGACAAAAAGCATATTAAAATTATTTCAAGGAATATATTATCAGGTGTAATTTATCACTGAATTAACTACATGCATGTTACTTGAAGGAGAATCCATGTTTTTAATTCTGTGAGCACTCATTTAAAAACATGCAAGTATAGGATGGAAAAGTGAGGAGAGGACAATGTCAACTGTAGTAAGGAAAAAAGGGTCGTCTGACATATGCAATGTTCATTTGCATCCTTCAGCACGCTCCAAATCTATTTCTTCTTCAGCATTCACATTTTACCCATTCTTGCTGGGTTTTGTTTCTAACTCCTTTGTGCTCTACAAGGATATAAGGAGGAGGTTTGTGACTTCTGGGACAGCAAAAGCTGCAGTGCTAAAACACACTATATAAAGGATTTTTTCTTCTCACTACTTCTCTTTTCTGCCCAATTCCCTCTGTAACAGTCATTTTTGGAGTCTGTACAGTCTAGAAAACCCTCGAGTGACATGGAGGAGCCATAGCTAATGCTGCCAGAGTCAGACTTACAAACATCTCCCATGTAACAAGCAGCAGCAAGTGGAACCAGCCGAGGAACAGGACACATGACCTCAGGGAAGATGGGAGCATTTTCCACAGATGAGCTTATTTCTGCTACTTCCTTCATGTTTTGATCTATTTCCCTTCCATTATTGTTGTCAATGCTGTAATCATTGACAACAAGATGAATCCTGCATAACAGTCCACTCTTGGTCAGGACCATACCTGGGCCCCAAATGACAACACTTATTTTAGGGTGTGTTTTAAATGGCTGCAGGTGCCAAGGAAGAGCAGAGGTTGTAAGCTGTGTGTGGCACCGATGGCTAACCTTCACGTAGCCTCTCCATCTGCTGCAGGAAGCATTGAGGCTTCAGCGATACTGAAGAAAGCCAGGATCTTTGAGAGCAAGACTGAAGGGCAGATCAGTTCTATTAACTTTTCCTTTGTTGCTATTTCTGTTAGATTTTAAAAATTGAATGAACACTGGTTAAAAAAAAAAAAAAGAAATGAAAAGGAAAGCAAATTAAAAAGCTGCTACATCCTGTTCTTTTCTAAGTATGCCATTAAATTGTGGCATTGTGGATGAGCTTTAAAATAGTGAATCTACAGTATTCGTGTAATACCATAATGAAACACACTGTTTTCTGGCTGATAGAGAGTCAGAGTAAAGAGTTTTTATTTTTTATTTTCTCTTTTCTGGCTTCTCGGGTGTACTAAAGTCTAACAGGAAGATTTTTCTGGAGTCTCTGCAGCTTTGTGCTTCAGTTTTGGGCAGCTGGCTGGAAAGACTCTAATTTGATGCAGCATATAGGATCCAAGGATCTGTGTTTTGACTGTAGAGTAAAAAAATTAGGTAATAAGAGGTACTTAAATACATCAGTGTCCATGAAAAGGGTAGTTAGCAAAAATACAGCTGGTGTACCTAGGTGTATCATATGTGCAGAAGGATGTGAAAGGCAGGCTTTTCATCTAGTAGGTACTCTTGAGTTTGAAGATGTTGAGCAAAGTATAAACTCAGATAGCTGCTGCATCATGCGACTCTTTGCGACACGTTGAGTATGTTTGAAGTGTTTTCAAATATATTTTCATCTTCAGCAGCTTATTCTGCAGGCACAAAGTCTTTACTTAATTTGTAAATTACTGTCTTCATTTATAAATTACTATACTCTATGCATTTATTTTAATCAATCACTGCAGTTGTGAATGCCAGTCTGATTTCTGAATCAGCACTCGAAGATAAATGATAGATGGTTTATTAAGCTCTCTCAGCTAGGGTTCATGATGCTTAATTTTCTTAAGTGATAATATTTCATACCATAATACTGATCTTTTTTTATTCTTCTTTCTGCTTAGTGGAGTTTAACCTAATTACATGTATGGTCTCTTTAACAGTTGCAGTATGGAGCCTTCGTTGAACTTTCATAAATCACCATTTTAACTTTTTTAGAAAAAACCCTTCAAAAGGTCACCTGTCATCCAAGATATTCTAGCTAAAAGTTGTAACACTTAACCCCGTCTCTAAGCTCTCTTAACTCAATTACATCAATGCATCATTCATCTCTCTTTGGGTTTGCAATAAAAGGAGTATTGGTCTAGGGCCATTTTTTGGATCCCTGGCAGCAAGACACCATACATGTACTTACCTCTTTCACAGCTGGATGGTTTCATTGTAACCCCTGGTGTCTCGCTCCAACATTTCGACCTCATAAAAGCATAATGTCACTGAATGCTGAGATTTTATGTAATTTATTCTGAAGATTGTGACTTTTAAATCTTACATATGCAGTTTATGCAGTTATATATAGCAGCATTCTTGTCATCAGGCAAACTTTGCTCTCTCTATTAATATTTTCATCTTCATTTTGTACACACAGAAACATATATGCACCCAAATTAAGCTGAAGATGATTTTCAGAAGCATTAGAGGAAGGGAAAGAGAAGGGAAGAGGCAGAGAACAAGATAACTGAAGACTAATCATACCAAAACTAGGCATGCTTTTGCTGTGTTTTTTTCCATTCCTGTTACATTTTTGTTTGGATGGGCTCCAGAGAAGCCCTGTTCCTTGTCGCTCTTGTTGTTGTGTGTGTGCTCATGCATAAATTCAGGTCAAGTATGAAACCTCTTTTCTGCATTCCTGGTAAGAATATGTAATGTCCTTATCAACAGATAACAAGAAATCGGAACTAATTTAGCTCATGACCCTGGATTCCTTTTTTTCCCCCCTGCCATTAGCAAAAATATGGTGTTTGCTTAGTTGTTAATGTATTCAGCTCAGTAAATTAGAGCTGCTTGAAATTTCTACTAATCCTTTTCCATTGAGGGTTTCCCTGTAGTAAGTGATGCTGAATAAAACAAAAACCACATGCATGCACAGGTTCCTGAGATTTTCTGGATCAAATATTATTTAAGGAGCACACCATTTTTAAATGAGGTGTTGTGGTTTTCTTTTTTTGTTTTGTTTCATTTTGTTTTAATTACTGTACCAAAAGCAGCAATGAATAAACAGTGTTTACTGAAAATATGCTTTGCTTGAACTTGGTCATTAAAGCATACAAGGGCTGAGGGGTTATTTTGCAATGAAAGAATGGACCAGTATATAAGGATAAAAGTAGAAAAAAGGTTTAACACACAGCACAAAGATGTTTTTGAATGAATCAGTCTTTGCTATTTAATTTACATTTTGAGGGCTCATTAGGATGATGAATGACACTGCTGGAGAATAAAACATACTTCCTGAACAAAAGAAAATCTCTGTAGCCTAATAACATTTTATGCCAGCACTTACATTTGTCAGAAGTGGATGCTATTTATCCCTATGATTATTTAAAAATCATTTTTATTGTCCTTTGTGCTGTGTCCTCTTCTGGGAATTTTAATTCAGAGTTTGACACCTACTTATTAACTTCCATGAAGTATGGAGTACAAAGGCTTATACTATATAAATGATTCTAACCAGCCATGTTTATATTGCCTGGAACTGTGTACAAATTAGCTGAGTTTGGATTCATTTCTCTTAGAAATGGAAAAAAAAATTGAGTTGTGTAACCTTTACCACCTCAGCAAAGTAAATGTGAGTTGAGCATGGCTGACCTGGGCTTACCAGGATATGGCAGTGAGTCAAAAGAGCAAAGAGAAGAAATCTGTGGGATTAATGCCATAAATTAAGAATATCTATGAGTTGAGAACACTCTATTTCATGTCTTCTCCTTCCTCCTCTGGAAGGATGAGGGTGAAATAGGAATGCTAATGTTTCAAACTTCAAGCCCATCCACTCGTTAAGCAGTAAATAATTACTTGCTGTCTTGTCTTCCTCTGTGCTTATACATTCCTGTACTCTAGAGTCAAAGGTATGCAAACACCAGAAAACAGACTATCTCTGGAAAAATGTCAAAATATTTTGGTAAATTATACACTATTATAATAATTGTATTTTTATGGTTTGTCTCAGAAGATGCACTGCTTTTGTATCAAATATTAGATTTTAGACCCCTACTGAGTGCAAACCGTCCTTTCACCTACATTTCCTCTTCCACTCTTCCTATAGCAGATCTGCTCAGCAGCAGTGGTATCTGACCTTAAGAGTCAAAGATTTCGTTTGCCTTGCTGGGGGAGTGCAATTGTTGCTCAGTTAACTTTTTGTGAGAGCATGTAAAACAAGATGACTTGCAGATTTGTTTGGTCATTATGATAGGACGTGGGAACATTTGCTCGTTTCCCTTCCCATTTCCAAAGCCATCCTCTATGCCTTTCAAGAAGTCCAGCTGACACTAAAGCAGGTATCAGTGTGCAAGAGAAAGTATTTTCTTACCTCTAATTCTACAGCTTTTCATACTGATTTTTGAGGTGGTCCTAATCATCTGGAACATGAGATCCCGAATTTAGCTATCACTTTTATTTCTGAAGAAATTGCTCATCAGCCACCAATAGATTCCATGGATTTTAGCTGTTTCATATTTTGTGGGCAAATAAATTATGGGAACATTTTGTAAGACCGTGTGCAGGTGTTACAGGACTGTGTGTAGGTAATGGGTGAGCAGACAGAAACATTTGGCTACTTTTCCTCCCCAAATGTGGTAGAGGTATTTCTGGGCATCAGTGGCAGACTGCTGTTTGGAGATCTCCTACGGAGTTCTTGCAAACCTCCTCCCCTTGGCTGGACCCAGCTGCTGTGGGTGAAAGCCCTGGGAATACTGCTCCAGTGTGCACTGTGCCCCAACTCCCATCTTGTGAATGACTGAGCCTGAGAAAGCTTGATGTCTGCAGGCTTGATTTTGAAAAGCTGAGATCTTGTGGACAGGCCTTGTGTTAGTTTTCAGAAAATCCACTGTAGATTTTTAATGTGTGTGTGTTAGAGTTTGTTAGGACTTCTCGTTTCACATGGTAATTTTTGGGTGAGTTGCATTCTGCCTACCTAAAATGCTTCCAACCCTTTATGCTGAACAATGTACTCTTTGTTACCCTTCCTAAAAATATATAGTGTTGTCCATATAGAACTGTAGCCATATTCTTGTATTTAAAGTTACATAGACTAGTACCTATCTAGATTGTGAAGTGCTATACAAGCCTTCATGGTAATGTGCATGCATGCAAAATGCAGATTATTGCAGACTATTTTGAGTCAGGACATCTGTTTAACATTTTTGTTGGTGACATGGACAGTGTGACTGACTGTACCCTCAGCAAGTTTGTTGACAACACTAAGCTGTGTGCTGGCAGCAACGTGCTGGAGGGAAGGGATGCCATCCAAAAGGACCTTGACAGGCTTGAGAGGTGGGCCTGTACAAACTTGGATCAGGGCAATCCCGTGCACAACTACAGGTGGAGGGATGAATGGGTTGAGAGCAGCCTTGAGGAGAAGGATTTGGGGGTGTTGGTTGATGAAAAGTTCGACATGACTCAGCAATGTGAACTTGAAGCCCAGAAAGCCACTTGTGTCCTGGGCTGCATCCAGAGCAGCATGGCCAGCAGGGGAAGGGAGCTGATTCTGCCCCTCTGCTCTGCTCTGGTAAGACCCCACCTGCAGTGCTGCATCCAGCTCTGGGGTCCCCAGCACAGGGAGGACATGGACCTGTTGGAACAAGTCCAGAGGAGGACCAAGATGATCAGAGGGCTGGCTGTGATTCTGTGGTTTAATCTTTTCCATCTGATCAAATATCAGGATAAACCACTTTCAAAAGTCACGTCTTTTGTGTTGGTAGCTTTGATTGAGCTCTGAACCCTGATGAGGCACAATGGTTGGCTTTGGGTAGGTTCACACAGCAGTTTCTGCTGTGGTTAGTCCTTGTGCAGGCTGAGAGGTCTGATGCACAGGTGGGCACAGATGAAGAGCTTCTGTCTCTGCTGTAGAGATCCATCAACTGTTTATGCAAATTGCCAAAATCAGTGCTAGTTTAATTTTAATATGCTAGACAGTAAAGTGTAGCAATTCAGCAGCTGCTATGCAAGCAGGGACCTCTGAGAGAGTATTGGTATAGAGGGATAAGAATGGAAATGTAAGCTTGGCTTCTGTCTCATTTTTGCTGGTGTTTTCTTCTTTAGCTTAGAGGTACAGTTATTCTGGGTAGCAAATGAACCAATATCACACCTTTTCAAAGGCAGTGGTTTGATTTTGCAATTATTTTCTAGGAATGAGCAATCCCGTTTTATCTTGAATTTATAGATAGGTGCTGTCAACAAGGCAGCTGGGGCAGTGAGTGAGGGGTAACTGACATACTTCTGAGAAATTGGCATCATGTCACCCTACAGAGCCCGAGACCCACGTGGGTGATCTGTGCAGGTGGTGATCCGTGCTGTGTCTATACAGTCCCCATGGATAAAGTGATACAGGTATTCAGCCCATAACTGTTAACTGTTTTCCCAAATGAAGATATTTAAAATCCCGTTGTGTTTCTAGTATAAATGTATATAAAATTTATATTAGGTGGGAGCTGCTCTTTGGTGGAGATTTTCCCAGTAGCTCCCTAAGGCAGAGGCAACAGTGACCAGACAGTTCTTGTCTGCCAGGTGTGTGCCTTCTTCTGCACAGAAATAGTTAAAAGTCTTTGCCTGCAACCCTTGTTAGAGTATCTGGTTTCATAGTTGTATTTCTCCAGCAGAAAAAGAATCATGAAAAAGAGAGGCTTTTGCCAAGAACATTTTGTTCTGTTCCTCACAAAATACCTGTTGCTGCAAATGGTGCAGGACAATCCATGTTGTGGAGTGGCTTCTCCATCTTCTACCTGCTCTAATATATAACTGGGCTTCAAGGGCCTTGGAGTGACATCTGCACATAAAACATTCAAGAAATGCTACTGGAAGTATGGCTGGGGAAAGGGAGCCAGAAAGCTGAAGGAAGCCTGTAGAATATATGTAGCCTTCTGCATCTTCATTTTTCTCTGGTCTTATTGCCTGATGTCCTTACGTGGCAATATGGGCACACAAATAAAAATCAGGGCCCAAGTGTAGTTTTGCCTTTCCCTCCTCTCCAAGAAGAATCAGGACCTGAAACTCCAAACCCTTCACCAAATAGTTAATTTTCAGGAGAAAATGATGAGCATCATCATTCCCTTCATAAACAAACAAATAAATAAAAGATACAAGGATCTGATCTGTTTAATACGCACTCTGAAAAAACCAGAGTGCAGACTAAACATAGTAATCTGATGATTACAAATTATTCAGTCCTATAAACAAAGCATGACAATTGATGTCAATGTGGTATCATATATCATAAATGCAGAGCATCCTCTCTCATCCATAACAAATAATTTGGAGTATTTCAAACCCATAACAAATATATTTAATGTAGTTCACTGTAAAAGCATGTGTGTTTCTCTGTTTCTAATGCTGTATACAAAAGCCAGCCAAGAGCTTTTTGTGTTTTATTCATTATATTCATTTATGCTGCCAATTCTACTTACTATTCTAGTATTCTGATTTGAAAAATCAAAATGTAAAGTATTTCAAGCAACACTTAATGCATGTGTGTCTTCAAATTATAGGAGATGGTTTATAAGGTAAATTATGAGACCATAATATCATTCCTGAGTTTCAGATAGATTTTTATCTTGCTAGTTAAAGTATTGATCACAACCCTTACATTCTATTGGTAGCTTTTTATATGAGACAAATCAGCTGCCATTGTTACCAATGCTGAAAATCTCCCTGAGTAACCCATGATAGGTTTATTACATAGGAAGCTTTGATCCTCAGGACTCAACTAAGATATTCAAAGTTCTTATAAGGGTGTCTTAGAGACTGTGATACAAATTCAGATGTCTGCTGTCAAACGACTCCTATTCAGCAAACCCCTATGAGCCACCTTTGAAAGTGAAACAGCAAGATGACACCATTCATAGCTTGGCTTTTGGAGAGGTCTTTGTGCTCCCCTGCCTTTTGGTACCTGACAACTCATTCCAGGCCCTATCAAAGTTGCATAACAGAATTTGTAAAAAGCTACACAGAAGGGTTTAATGTGTTGAGAACAAATAACTTCTTTGTTGATATCCACTGCCAGTTCAAAGAGACTGAGGGTAATAGGCCCAGGACTGCATTACCTTCAGGTACACTGGGGAACAAAAGAATAAAATAAAACAGCAAAAGGCAGCAAAGAACAATAAAAAAGGGAAAATATTAACAAGTTTAAAGGATTCAATGCCCTGAAACATGAATAAAAGCTACAGAAATAAATTCATCAAGATCACATAACAAAAGGGAAGCATGTGGCTTCTCAGCTCAAAGGCTTTGCAACTGCACTCCTGTTTTCTGTATGTGTTGTAATAATTCAGAGTGCCACAAGACCTGCCATTTTCAACAGGGACAGAGAGCTGGCTCTGCTGCTCAAAAATGCAGATTTGTTGTACTTGACCTAGATGGAAATGTCTGTAAGCAGTATTAGGGATTTTCTCTCCATTTAGCTTCCATTTAAAATGAAATGGGGCTACATTGAACATTTCTTTCTCCAGAGACAAAATAACCTGTTTTTAAGTGGGGGATTGTTTTTTTTTAAAAAAAAGAAAAAGAAAAAAGAAAAAAAAAAAAGAAGTGGAAATCCAAGAGTCTTTTTGAAGCTTTCCAGTGAAAGTTTTGGAAATCAACCCAAAGCAAACCTAGGGGCAACATAACCTTTTTGTGAAAACTCGCAAGCCCGTTTAAGACATGGTGGTCCATTAGCTGTGTGGGAGAGCTCAATGCCAGCAGGTGGGAGATGTGTGCTTACTGGAAGGACAAGCGTACTCTTCCAAAGACAGACAATCTGGGAAAGCTGAGGCCAGTTTTTCTTTCTACTTCCTTTCTCTATTTCACTGTTACTTGTAACAGTGACAGCAAAAAGAAAATCAGAAAGCATTGTGACGTTCAGATGCAATATCCCCTTTAAAAGAGGATAACTTGAGAGTATATGAAAAGAAAAGTGAAAGCCAAAAGAAAAAGAGCTAGGATCATTTAAAGCCAACCTTTTGTCCTCCAAGACCACAGGATCAGTGTGGCTTCCATCAAAAAATGTTAAAAATTACTTGGGAACTACCTGCAACCCTTCCCCAAACCTGTGACATCATTTATTCTCCTGCTCCTGGACTTTGTGACTGCCCAAAAAGTAAAGTGCTGTCATGGAGCCCACAAGAAAGCAGGGACAAGTGCTGGGAAGCTGCCACTCTTTGGGATGGATGGTTTTACAGGTGCAGAGATATCTTCACTGTGGAGGTAAGGGATCATAGCACAGTGCCTGGCTCCTGCCTAGCTCCCAACAAAGAGCACTGATTTGGATCTGCAGTGAATCAGTGGTAAAAAGTTTTTTTTCAGTGGGATTTAGGAAAGAGAGGGCAGGAAAAATAAGGAAGGTATTTCTCTATTCTGCAACTTTATAGATTTGCTGAACTTATTGATTCCCATATTAAGGCTACTGTTGATAAGATTTGACACTTGTTTGGTTAGTTTGGGCATTTCCAGGAAACTTTTGCAGAGTTTTTTTGTGTGGCATGTACATACATACATGCATGTGTATGTATACCCAGGTATATATATTTATACTGTGATGTAAACATGGTGTCATGTACATTCTTAACTGGAAGGAACTTACATGCGTGAGATCTAAGACATCCAGCTCTGACATTTTAGTTGAAGTTTTATGTGTCCTGTTAACTGCAATACCTTTACAAAGTACTGGCTTCAGTAGTTTTGCAGTGAATGTGTTCCCATCAGTCTGTCAGTGACCACAGTATAGCTGGATTTTTCTTTTGACTTTCAGGAATGCTGAAAGCACAATAAAACTCTGCTGAGGTTTTCACTGCAGCTTGAAGAATTGTGCTATTTATCAGCTTCTTTGTGGATTTTAAGAGAATCCACCAGAGCTGACCAGAGGCATCAATGGATTGATTTAAAGATGCAAATGCATACAATTGTTTTTCTTCACTGATAATGCTTTGGGTTTTCAATAGCAAATTATAACCCTTTTGGACAAATAGGTGTCCAGGTCATAATTGCCATGACCAGAATATGTTTTTTGCTTTCTTAGCAATGAGACTGAGCTATCATTGTCAGAACCATGTAAGGTTCTCTTCCTTACACAAAATAGACTGCTTTTTCCAAACTTGCAATTCTGATCCATATGTTCTGTGAAGCAGTTGTATTCTGTGCAAGTCAGGGAAAGCAGTGCAATGTAAGTGTTCTAAATCACATTCCAGAAAGGAAAGGAAATATGCATCACCCATGCCCAAGCAAGGTAGAAAAATGGTCTAGCTCTGAATGTGCAAATAGGTTTTTTAACTCTGCTGACTTTATCACCAGATGCTCACTGGTCAGACCTGCTCAGTCAAGGGTTCTCGATGCTTGTTGCCCTCACAATAGCAGTTATATCGAAAGGCTGAGATTTATTTTCCTGGGGAGGAGACACAGTCAAAGCCAAAATTGTCAGATGTTGGTGACATCCTTAGACTAGCAAAAGGCCTTAGCAGAAAGCCTCTGGTCTCCAGATCATGGGGCTTTTTACCTGTTGAATTTAGATCAGGTCTCAGTCTCTAAAACTGAGAAGGCTGCTTTCAGCATTAGGGATTAATGAGAGGTTGCTTCTCCCCAGGAAAGTTTTTTCGTCTCTGTGTGTTATGGGAAATAATCCAGTGTTACCTTCTGGAGATACAGGCTTTTGCTCTGTGTTTTGGTCTTTTGGCTGCTGCTTGAAGATCCTGTAATCCTCTTTCAGCCCTCTGTGAAAGCCTTTGGTCTTAATCTTTGAAGGAGCTATGGGGTAGAGCGACATCCTTGTCACCCATCTGACAGAAAACACCTTTGTGTCCTTTGTCCTGTCCTCAGTTTTGTTAACAGGATCCAGATTTTTGGTAGCATTTCAGCGTTAATATCTTTCCTTTAGACTTTGTGGAGATGTTGTTTGGATGATGATTTTTATTAACATTGAATTCCTCATGCAAGGTTCCATTTCTTATTGTCTCCACCACTGCCCAAAGGGTAGCTTTTTTTTCCCCATGCGATGTTTCTAAATGGATGTAAATAGGCTTTAAGGAACACCTGGTAGATGTTACTTTTTCCATCAGCACTCATGTACAGGGGCTTTCTTCCATCAGGGGCCTTTAGTGGGAAGGATTTCTCCAGAGCTGTGTACTGTAAAACCCTCTGCAAGAGGTTTAACCCTTTCTGCGCAACAGTTTCTAATCACATAACCTTTAGCTCAGTGGGAATGAATACCAATTATCATTTATAAACACTTCCTCTCATTATGCGCCTATTTATGGCATCTTTTATAGCTTGCTAATTACAAGCACACAAAACAGAAATGTTTGGAGTTAAATAATGTAAACAAGGATGTAATTGATTTTCATGTTGAATAGTTTTTATTGATTTATCGTTAATTAATGCTTTTAAAGGATCTCTTGGCAAAGTAATCCATTTAATTTATTGAGTGTTATACTACTGATGCTAAATTCATGTTAAAATTCACAAAAATATCAACAGTTCCATAATACCTGTTTTTCCAACTGTTGCTCTTATACAGATGTTATATATTCTCCCTAAACAAACACAGACAATGTATTAAATGCAATCGATCAGGCTCAGTCCAGGTCCCAGCTGACAAATGTCCACATCACTAAAAGCATCACATTCCAGCTGACGCTAATTGGCCATCTGTGCAGCAAGGAGGACAGGCATCCAATGGGGAGAAAAGGTAATCTCTGTCGATCTCAGGGCAGGGTCCTTGGGTGGGCTGTTGAAGGACTGCACGGGCTGAGGGAAGAAGTCCCTGACTCGACTAAAAAGCCTTTCATGCTGCAAAACCAAAAGACTCTGGTGTCCGTAATGGAAACTTCCTGACAAATACACCACTGTGTCAAGCAGCAGTCACTTGATATGTTTTGGGCATGCTTAGAGTGCTGCAGAAAATGTAGTAGGCTGAAGACTTTTCCAGAGGTCCCCCGTGGCTTTTTCCAGTTTTTTGGTGGGAAGCAGGGATGGTGGAGTCCAGTCAGGGGGGTTTTGACAGCATTTTCATGTATGTTAGGTACCTTCCTCTCCTGCTGACTTTTCTGAAAGCACAGGTGACTTACTTGGCACCTCCCCAGGATCAAGCATCTAGCAAGGAGTAAAATTGCAAGTTGCAATCTTCATTATCACCTGTCCATTATATATTTCAAATGAGTAGCAAGAGAGTGTTATCACATCAGGCCCTGTTTTTTCATTAGTGAAGAAAAACATTAATATGCTGTGACATGATATTGATTTGATACAATCAATCTTTCCCAATAACAATAAAACCTTTATATTTTATTGATAGAACAATGCAGTTCATCTCCATTACAGCTTCACTTTATTGTTCTGGGTCACGGTCTAATTCTGGCATGTTTGGAATTTTATTTTTATTAATATAATGTAAAAGCCTGTAAAATCACTCCACTGATCTGCCAGTAGGTTTCATTTGAGGCTCCCAAGCATCTTTCACTAGATGAAATGTTACTGGTGCAGCTCCAGTCATTGATTGTTTGATGACTCTTAGGGGTGGAGAGAGTGGGAAGGGTTAAGAAGGGTTCTTGGCCTTTAATTGTCTTGATTGTTTTTGTGGTGTGGACACTGAGTCTTGGACTCAGACCACCTCATCAGTTCGATGACGCCTCAACACATGGCCAGACCCAGCCCTTCCAAATCCCCTCCAAACTGGGCTGCGGGAGTCTAAGCCCTGGTGAATCTCCCAGCAGCCATCCAGAGGGCAGCCCTTCAGCATCATTTCACTTTCTGACCCTGGCTTTTCAACACTTACTTCAGGCCAGGCACTACACGGACAGGAGGTGGCTCAAGCTCTGGGACAGGCCATGGGCACATATTGGAGGAGTTGCACTCTGACATAATTTCCCTGCTCTTTTAAAAACAATGCGGTGTGGTGAATGGCTTTACCTGCATATCCACAGTACATCCATCTTTGCCTAGACACCAACCTGAACCTCAGGTCTGCGTATAAGGCCAGCACAGCCTAAGGCTTGTGATACTCCAGATTATGGCTCTATGAACCTCTCTCCAGTCTTTCTTCTGGAGGGTCTTGCTCTCCAAAAGCTGCTGTTCTGCCTCAGTTGTGTGGGGGGGCTGCTGAGCACACTGCTCTGAGAGAGTGTCATTCATCAAGAGCAAAATGTGCTCTTGCTTTTCTTTCCTAGTGTGCATGGCAAGTCTGTTGGATCATTTGGTATTTCTCTCTGTGTGCAGATATTTTAGATTCATCTTATTTGATTAGCCAGAACATATTCCTGTTCCTGGTACAAGACTAGGGTGTCATGGTATTCCAGTTGCAGTGAGGCTCCCAATTAGTACAGATAGACACTTTCATTAAAGCAAAGCTGGATGACTTTCAACATCTGCTCTTTTTTTTTTTCTTGAAATAAAATATTTTTTAAACCTACTCCTCTTCCCTTTTGAACAAAGAACAGTGTTGCAAGATCCCTCGGTAGGAAAAATAATCCCCATAAAAACATGATGGCTCCATTTCAAAAGAGATGGGTTTATTAAAGGTAACACTTTATTAACAGTGACTGTGAGATAGATGGATTTAATGACTTTAATTAGTGCAACACTTTCTGACATAGACCTTGAGGAGAATTTAGCTCTTCTTTCCCATCTCCCTCCTGCACTTCTCTGTGTCTAAAGAAGTGTCAGCAATTCCTCATAGTAAAAGCAAAACAGCTCCTACTCACAGCCATGCAAAGCACAGGAGAAAACTACTGTATCAACAGGCCATGGCCACTGGCACTCCAATTAGTGGTAAGGCATAGCACGAGTGCAAAGTAAAGATTTCAAATATCAGGAACAGAAAATCAAGCTTCCTGAGCTGTCTCTTTATGTCTCTTTTCTTGATGTAACCCTGCCTGCATCCTCAGGGAGAGATTAGGAGTCTTCTTCACTGAAGGCACAGGCATTACTAATGCCATCCAGTGAAATGAGGGTGACTACAGTGTGCCATGGCTCCCTGAAGTCTATCCCTCTAAAGGTAGGTGGAAACATTGTTTCCACCCATCAAGATTGAAATGCCATTGTTCTTAAAGAGGGAGAAGAAAAAAAGAAAAATACCATTTTTAATTCTGTTCTGGTTTTTCCTACTTAGTCCTTTTTCTATGGAATGTTCCAGGTTATCAGAACTGAAAATGTCTGCATCCATGTTGATTTTGACCAAACCCATTTTCATTTTTGTTTGAAAAAAATTTTTCCTTAAAGTAAAAAATTCCCAGATTTGGAGAGAAACATTTGATATTTTGGTCTAATGACTTCTTGATTTAGGCCATATCTTATTCTATGACTACAGATTATATTTCTTAAAATTTGTCACTGAAGTATTTTGACCTGATCAAATTTTGATTTTTCAACTGAATTGAAGAATACTTCCTAAAATTTAATTTTTAAGGTAGTAATGTGACACAATTGCATTTTGAAAGGGAGCACAGCCAAAGGGATAAAATCAACAAGTAGGTAGCCTGCCCCCAGGTCCCCCATTCAGAATGAAAACATTACAAAAAGTGGGTGTTTCCTGAGGGGCAAAAAGGTGAGGTTTTAACTAGGTTGAGGTCTAATCTTTTAACCAGCCCACCTTTCCTGAGGTTCAAAGTCCTGCCTTTTCTCTCCAGAGCAGTGTGGGTTCAGCACAATCACTCCATAAAGAGCATTTTGGAGGATGTAGCTCATGTAAGGAAGTGAGTAACAAGTTAAGCCCTGAATGTCTAAAAACCCTTCCTGGGCATCTGCAAATGACCTCCCCAAAATTCCTTTCCACAGCCTGGCTATATTTCTACAGAACTCACAGAAATCACATCTCTGATCTCAGGCACGAAGCCCTGTTAAATTCCAGCAACTTCCACAACTTGAATGTGTTAAGATCTCTGTAGAGAAATGATTGAAGGGAAACTTCGTTGAGAGTAATGGTTCTTCTGAACCCAACAGGCAGAAGCCACACTTATGGATAAGTAAAAAAATAAGGAGTTTACTTCTTCATACTTAGTCCTTTCTAGCAAATGGATTGCATAGAAAATGTTGTGTATATGCATGTGTGTGTGTGTGTTGCCTGGCAAAGAAACGTTTCTAATATGCTTTCAGATCAAGGTCCATCAGTGTGGGATTTTTTTCCTCCCTTTTTCCTATTTTGTTTCATCATGGATTTAGGTTATTGCCTGCCAGCATTCAGTGCCTGAAGCTTCCCTTCAGGCCCCAGGGGAAATCCTGCATCCCCACAGTGAGCAGTGCTGTGCCGTGCCTGTGCAGTATGGGGCGGATGTGGGGTGGCCGCTGTCATGCCGCTGGTTGGAGATGACACAACCACCTGGCTCCCACTGAGAGGAAGAGGATGAGTATGTACCTCAGGCTTCTGGAGATCATACTCATGCTTAATTGACACTGGAGACAAAAATCCAATAAGTTCTGGACACTTTGTGAAAACACCTAGCACAGTCCAAATAATGACAGCACCAAAAGCGCACATCATAAAAATCTCTTGGGCTAAAATGGAAATGGATACTCACAGAAGATTTTTCTTTCTTTCCTTGACATAAAGATTTGAAAGGAGGGGGAAGTATCACAAGATAGGCAATTCCTTTCAGAGAGGTTTCTTTATATATCTCCATGTGAAAGCTCTTGGTAAGGGAAGAAAAAATAAAGTAATGCTCTGAAATAAAATTTGCACAAAGGTAGCTTTTTTTGAAATGACATCCCGTTTCCCAAGAATTCGATGTAGCCTTTAGTCAGCCGTGTTTCTTCCAGTTCTCTGTGCTTTGCATGGTAATTAGCTGCTCGTGTTATCAGCAGCACAACGCTCCCGGCTATTTCTTCAGCAGCCACTGCCGTTATCCTCGGCGGCAGCTCCTCGCATCCTCCTGCCAGACTGCGCGGCAGCCGCCCGTGTGTGCAGATGTTTGGCGTTCTGCAGGCTGTGCTGACTGAGTGACGAAGGTAATGGGCACAGCATCGCAGGGGGAAGAGGCTGAGCCACTTTCCCTGACAGCTCCCCAAGACTTGCCAGTATTTCGCTGATGGTCCACTGGAGGTTCAGTGAGGCAAGTTTGTTATGACAGATCGCAAAACAGAAAGGGAGACAAACGAGACGGGTTCATCGGTGTCAGAACAAACACAGGAGAGCAGCTCCTCAGCTTAGTTTGCAACAGCAGCCTCAAAATCTTTATTTGGTTTTATTTTTTTCTAAAAAAATAATTAAAATGGTTATTGCACAAGTGTCCCGTGGCTGTTGAGAGGGTGGAGGGACTGCTTTGCAGAGCCTGCCAGCACTGCCGACATCAGCCTTACGCAGGGGCTGTGTCACACAGCCAGCACCAACGCAATAGTGCTCGGATGGGGAGGTCCACCGGAGCAAATAGCGTGTCAAGGGCTCTGTGCTGCTTGTTCCCTGCAGCTAATGCAATCCCTTCTTTTAATTCGGATTTCAAGTAACACTTACCAGCTTTTGCTTATTTATTTTTTTTAATTAAACTACGGCCACGAAGTTAAATTCAGGTTGCCAGATTCCATGGCAGCGCATGTTCTTCTGTAATGTCAGTAGAGATGTAGTGGATGCCCTAGAAAGTTTGCTATCAACAGTAATGTTAAGATCTTTGCAAGTATTCAAAGCAAAAATAAATTAAGAAATGTATATCTGGCACTCAGAAGATGAAAAACAAAGAGGAAAATGTAGAAATAGAGGGGGGTTTCCCCAAATATTATATCAGTTTTGTGTAGATTGCTTTTGTGTTTCTAGCTTATTTTTCACCCTTTGAAAGGCTGTGTGATGATATTGAGAGAGAGATGTGAAAAGTTTTTTACTTCCTGCCCAGAGAGATGATGGGCTAGAAAGAAAAGCTAAAGTTTCTTTTCTGGCGTAAGAGAAAGAAAAATTTCTTGCTGATGAGTATTTGCAGACTTATTTCACTACACTTCTAGGAGAGTTGTTTAATTTTGTAACAGACGCTTGTTCCTAATCCTAGTCTGAAATAGCCTGTTGCCAAATTCACATTTAGTATTTTTATCCTCACAGGGAAAAAGAGATCATCATTTTATCATATGTTCAATGTATTCTGTACAGCGTAAGATCATATGGTCATCTCATCCCTTCTTCTGTAAGAGAGCAATAGACTAAAACAGAGAACTTAAGGATGGCAGTAAATTTGTTGCTCTGTAAACAAGGCACTCATGATGAGGGCTTTACACTCTTCACTGTTGTTAGTGGGGTAACAAGTGAATAGACTGGGGCTTGGGGAAGGCAAGGGAAAAAATAGATGAAAACCCACAGAGAAGAGAGAAATGGCCATTATCTAATATGAATTTTTAAATTATTAAATATCCAGAGATTGTTGTTTCTCTCCATCTTGCTAGGTTCACTGGCAACATGAACACTTGTCCTCCTGCTCCTGTGACAGGAATATCACATGTGGTGCTGTGCAGCTCCTCGGGGGCAGGACTGAGGTCAGAACAAGGCTATCTGCTCAGGGCTGCAGCTTCTCTTCAGCATCCATATATCAGATATGAGTAATTCTCCAAAGTCTGACTTCACCACGTTTGGTAGCTCTGCCTTTGAAATCAGTGGTGTAATTTGTAGTGAACTGTAAAGCTGATGGACTGTGTTTCACCAAGAAGAGTTAATGTGATTCATTTGTTTAACAATCAAGGGCCATATTCAGCAAAGATTTAGCAGGAGTGCAGACAATAAAGCACTTATGACTTTCTATGAATTGGCATAAAATAACAGCCACAAAAAATTAGAAAACATAAATTGTTCTTTTGCATATGCATGGCTGTTGTTCTCCTGACCTTGGTTGCAGCTGGTAGGCTTTAAGCAGCTGAAGACTCAAGACCTCTTGAGTCCCTCAGCTCACACTGGGGAGTGGTGGTAAAAGTGTCCACAAATTGGTCAGTGCAATCATTTGGTTTTAGTAGGCACAGAGGAATAAATTTTTGAAAATGCCTCGTGATTTTTTGGGTGCATAAATACAGATGTAGTAGAGAAGTCTGATTTCCAGATGAGAAGAGCTCAGCAGTTTGTAAAAACAAATTGCTTTGATATATCTCCAGGTGCACACCTGAAAATTCAGAGTATCCAGGGATTTTTTGAATATGAGAGGAGAAGACCAAGCTCACCTCTCTGCTAGTTCTTTGGGTACAGTAATTGCCAGATGGATTTTTTTCTATCCCCCTTTACCACATGGGAAGACCTCAAGCCCCAGTCCTCTGCTTCCTGAGTTACTTCTGTTCTGCAAAAAGAAGAAAACTTTTCTTTGGGAGATTGTCAGGGAGTATGGTGTGGTGAAGGAAACCCCTAGACAGCTTGCTGGATGCAGCAGCCACCTGTATCTTGTGGAGAGCTGAGGAGATGGGCACCCCCTTGGCATCAGTGCCTCCATCCAAGTGTGCCCTCTCTTCCCAGATGTGCTGGGCAGCACGAGCAGACTGTGGGCAGAGGGCAGGCTGGAGGCAGTGGGGTATGTGTCTCACGCTGCCTCGTCCTTGCTGGCAGAATTTTGGGTCCTAATGAACACCCAGGCTGAGCACGGAGGTGAGGCACCGTCTGGATGGTTCCTGCAGGGGAATAGCTGCCCTCCCAAATCTCTGACTTCCCCTCTCCACAGTGGCTCTGGAGTGAGTCATACTGCTTGGGAGAGTCTAATTCTTCTGCACCCTCAGTCCCACAATGTATTGGGTGGGCTTAGAGTCAGCATTTTAGGAAGTACAGCTTCTCAGGACTGCTGTGCCCATGCTCAGTGTTGCTGCCTGTGCTGCAATCTCTGCAGCTCACGCCTCAGCAGCACAGGGGCCTCTACTCTATCCAACGTCAGGCTTTGCACAGACAGCGTCACTGCAGAGCTTTGCTGCACAAAGGATATGGAGAGATGTTATTTATTTAATATAAATAAATGCTCATTGGATCCATGTGCATGCAATAACTGCTTTGCTTCTGCTTACTCGTATGCAGTAGAGCCAAAACTGCAGAAACCGCACCCAAAAGTGGTGTGAACAAAGTCTTATGAATTTATACAAATATGTTGCAGTCATATGTAAACACTGTAAATATTGCATCTTCCTGCGGTGCTGATGGGGAGTAATTTGAGAATTTTAAGCGGTGCAACTCTTCAGATGCTGGGAAGACTTGGCCTCATTTTGAAACTGTAATAGAGGTCGGAATATATTTCATGTGACAACCATGTCCTCAGACCTATTTCTTATTTCTTTTTAAAGCATAAACAAAATGTCTTCTCATTTTGTTTACAGGACAGTGGAACAGGAGATAACAGCTGCATTGAAGAAATATTGCGGGTAGGAATCCTGAAAACTCTTTTTTTTCCAGTCCCATTTTGTTTGCTCTGAAGACATACGAGACATATGAGAATAATGAGAATATTGCAATTACTGCTGTTAAAATTTTCCTCTTTTAGATTGTCATCTTTCTAAGGAAAAAGTAGGCAAAATTATTTCCTCATGAAAAATAATTGAAAAATTTGTGAGAACAACCTTTCAAAGCCTGTGGATTTCACTGCTACCTTATGCCGGTACAGCTGACCTTCATGCATGGAGAAGCAGATAATGGGATAAATTATAAACTGAAATGTACAATGATGTTTCAGGTTTACAAACCATGCAAAGTGCATGTTTCCATTAATCATGACTGTCAAAAATCTTGATTTTGAAGGGAGGTCAAGGAAGGTCATTTTCCACCTGGACTTAATTATGTAATGTCATTATTTTCATTATGTCCATTATATAATGACAGTGTGCAAAATCTGTAGTTATTTCCATATTTCATTATTATTTCTTTTATCTTAGTAATTTCTGGTTTATTTTCATGGACCAAATTAATACACATCCAGACAGATCTTGGCTTGAATCAACTTGGATATTGATTATTTTCTGTGGCAGAAAAATTTATAAAGAGTGAAACTTTTCCATAATATTTTAACTTGTGGTTATTTTGGTTCTTTTTCAAAAATGATGATTCAGTAATTCACAATGCTTAAAAATTTGATGTAATAGTGATTGAAACACAAAGCAAGGTAGATGGAATGATAGAACCTCCCTAATGCTGTATGTGCTTCTACCTCTTGGATATCCCACCACCCAAATATTTCTGATGATTTATAAGCTACTGGGCTATAAATATTTGGTTTGGAGATTAGCAATGCATTAAGCCTGTTGTTCCTAAAGGCATTTCTCCATTCTCCCTCAATATGTTAAATGCAGCTTTTAATTCTTAAACTGGACAAAGAGTTTATCGAAGGGTGATGATGATGTATTGCTTATGACTTCACTGGCAGTTTTTACTTAGCTAACATTTATGAAGTAGGCTTTGTTAGGACTTAGGTGCATATTCAACAAGCCTTAGCCACAGTCTCTGCTGGTTTTTTACAAATTAGTAGCAGATATCATGAATTCATGATGTGATGTGAGGCTCAGACTCCCCTTATTATGCAAGGCTTTGAAAATGAACAGTCAGAGAAGCTGGTCTTCCTCCTTTAGGTTCTGTAGTTTGGCTCATGCAATTAAGCAAAAATGTAAAGGAGGCACAATTCCTTCCACGCAGAGGAAGATGGGTATGTAAGAGACTCCATCTGAGAAGGAAAATGCACTGTATGACTAGAGATAGTAAGGTGCATCTCCAAAACAATGAACACAGCTGCTGCTCTCTCTTTTTTTTCCTTCGGAATGTTCCTCAAGAAATACTTTTGTCAAGCTGCATGATGGGTAACCTCACCAGTCTGCCCATCTTCCATGTGTGCAAACCTGGGCATCACTTTCTATTCTGAACTGCCCTTGTGTCTCTGTGTCTAAGACTACATGTAAATCTTCCATGCTGTTACTCTATAGTATTTCTGACTGAAGCTCTTTATTCTCAAGGGTGTAAGTCTTCGGTCCAAAATTCTCATTACACACTTTGATTGCTGCTGCATCCTTTCCTAGTTTTTGACAAATGCAATGTTTCCCACCTCCATTCAAGCTGCTGTGCAGATCATTTTCCTAGCCTGACATCTTGCCCAGAGATATTTGTCTTTACATCTCACCACTGTCATCTTCTTCTCTATCACATCAAGTACAACTATTTGTCTGTGATTTTAAGGCATCCAGTCCATGCTAACAAATTAAATCCCACTTTAGTTTACCCAATGATGTGAAAATGTTGCTAAGTTTTACATCAATTAATTTCTCCCATGCTTCCCATCAGATCTGGGAAGAGCCTTGAAAAATTTCCCAATCAGCTCAATAGCTACCTCCCAATCCTCTCTTAAGGGGTTCTTTTTTTCCCCTTAGGAACACCAGTGGTGTAGTCAGGGCTCTACCACTGTTTCTCATGCTTGAACATTTTTGTCCCAGTTGTTTCTTGTAGTACTCTGTCAGGTCAGATATATCTATCTGCTCTCTTTTGTACTGGAAAGTGGATTTTCTATGTCGAGGAACTGCTGGGTATTACAAAAGCAGTTCTTAGGTACTCTTGTAATACAAACCCAGATCTGCAGTGGTGTTGTCACTGATAATTACTGAAAACAGCAACAGTAATAATGTGCCTTTGCTGCTCACTTTGTAATCTACTGGCATCTAGACATTTCCATCCCTCTCCATGCCCTCTTTTTGTCCTGAGATCCATGAAGTTGTAACACAGATTTTCTACTTTTCTGAAACAGACTGTTCATAAGGAATGCCATTTCCATGTTTTTGTTGGAGGTGCTATTCACATAATAAAGCCAAAGTTTAGCTTCTTTTCAGATGGAATATATGAAGTTACTATACAGGTGCCCAAAGGCAGACAGTTAAAAGCCACAGCAGCTACAATACTCGTGTTCCCCTCAGAAAAGATGGCTGGCATGCTGGAATGTGTTTATTACGGGAAGGGCCACTCCTACTGTATGGAGCATCAGCAAAAGGAGGAAGATGCTTAAAATTCATCCTTTTAAGGAACATTTCACCCTATTTTAGCTGTCTCTTGCACAACACCAAGTAGGAAACATCCTCTTTCTAGGTGATGTGTTCCCTGCACAAGTCAGGCTGTGGCTTTTCCATGAAACGGGTACTTCCATGGCATGTCCATGTTGCTGCAGTCAAGACTGAGGGCGGTAGTAAGTGTGCCCCAGGTCTGCTCCATCTGCTTCCCTGTGTTCCCTTCACCCAACAGGTGAGAAAAGGCAGGTTTGTGCACAGATCTTGTTATCCTCTGGTTCCAGGATGTGGCCAGGGCCAGAGCTAACATCTGGACCTGGGCTGCAAAATCACTTTAGGCATGGCTTTAAAATCACCAAATCTGATTTTGCACTAACTGTGTCAAGAATTTATATGTTTTTTTCTGTCTACTGCAACATAGGTTGCCAAAGCTTAAGTCTAGACTTTTTTGATGTTGTTTTACCAAATGTATAAAATCTCTATAGACTTTGTAAACTGACAGATCCTTCTGCACAAAACTGCAGCTTCCAGAGAACACCCCCAAGTACTGAGACACAGAACCTCTTCCAGTCCTGAAGGAGGTTGATTAACAAGACAGTAACCCTGTAGAGATTGGAGCTGTTGTAAGGTCTCCTGTAGAGTTTATAATCACTGCAGGAATCCTGAACCTCATCTAACCCCATGCACTAATTTACAGCAACTTCTTCAAACTGCACTGACTTCTCTGTCCTGCTGCAGGCACACACTTTGAGGACAGAGAAATTTCGAAGAGAGCCTTCAATGTAAATAACTCCAGTAAGACCAAGTAACAGATATAATGTCAAAACATGAGAGGAAAGCCTCATTACTTGCCAGTAGATTTAAAAGGCAATTCCTTGTAAGCTTTGTGTTGTTCGTGGAGGACGTGATAGAAAAGTTTGAAGTGGAAAATAAAAGTTAAGACTACACAAACACCCTTTGTTCCACCGTGCATGGAGCAGTTGCTATGTGAGTTCCTGAGACATTGCCAAAGCCAACCTATTCGCTTCCTTGCTAAAACACAGGCTTGCTAAGCAAGATTGCTTCAGTTCTGGGGTGCCCAGCACAGGAAGGATATCAACCTGTTGGAGCAAGTCCAGAGGAGACCACCAAGTTGATTAGAGGGATGGAGAACCTCTCCTGTGAGTAAAGGCTGAGACAACTGCGATTGTTCAGCCTGGAAAAGAGAAAGCTGAGGGCTAACCTAATTACAGCCTTCCAGTACCTAAAAGAAGCCTACAAGAAGGAGGGAGAAAGACTTTTCACGAGAGCACGTAGTGACAGGACAAGGGGGAATGGATTCAAACTAAAAGAGAGTAGGTTTAGATTAGATATTAGGAAGAAATTCTTTACTGTGAGAGTGGTGAGGCACTGGAACAGGTTGCCCAAAAGCTGTGGGTTCTCCATCCCTGGAAGTGTTCCAGGCCAGGTTGCATGGGGTCCTGAGCAGTCTGGTTTCGTGGAAGGTGTCCCTGCCCTTGGCAGATCTGGAGGAAGATCTGGAAGGCCCCTTCTGACCCAAACCATTCTATGATGATTCTATGATTCTGTGATAGTAATTTGGACTGATTTCTATTTCTTCTATTTATTAGTGTGTGGAATTGTGTATTTTGTTATGACTGGTGGGGTTTAAAGTAAACATTTATTTTACTGTAGTACTTTCAAAGAATGGGAGGAACAAGAGTCCTGCCTTTCCACTGTTAATTAAATGTTGCAACCAATATAGGATGCACTCTGAGAATATTTGCTATGGATTTAAGAAGTAGGGGAGTGTGTTGAGTGCAGGCAGTTCTTGATTTTTAAGGTAAGTGGAGATTGATCTGGCTATTCTTACAGTCTTAGCTGTTATTTCCTAGAGCTGTGGTAGCTTTGTTGGAAGGAAACCCACAGGCAAGCTGAGCTTTTGATTTTGAATAGGTTCCTTGTGAATTCCATGGATTTTTTTGTGTTGACATGAGCGGTGTCATTGAACTGAGTAGAGACAGGCATAGTTTGAGTGTTTGGCCTTCAAACAGTGTTTGGCTGCAGAATGTGAAGACAGTGGGAAGCTGGTGGAGGAACAGAAATGCGGAGAAAGGTCTGGAGAAAAACCAAGCACGGCCAGTTAACACAGAAAAAGCCACTTCGTTTGAAATGGCATGGAGCAGTGGGGAGACAGGCTGGGGTCTGCAGTGGAGGACAGATAAGTTCTTTCAGGGAAGATAGAAAAAGCCATTGTAAGGCAGTGAAAGGACATGGACTCCAGCTGTGAGCATCCACCCCAGTGAAGGACTGCTCTCCTTGCTGCTGTGAACCTCCTGTCCAGGGATAAGCACCCACAGATGCCTTTGAAATAGGTTATGACTCCTCATGACCGCAGGACATCCACTTATGAAAATGACATTTTAAGTGTGATGGCTTTGATAAGTGATTTACTTCACTCTGTCTACCCTGTGAATCTAATCAGAGTGTGCAAAGCACTGCACTTCTTATTTGAGCAACATTAAAAAAAAAGGATGTAAACAGAATCTAATTCTGTTTTTTCCCCTTTCTCACTTGGGATCCCTTGGCTCGTTAGCAGTCTTGCTAATTCTTTAGCAGAAAGCATTAAGGATTGACCCATCAAATATTCAGGGCCTTTTTTCAAACCTGAACAACCATATGTGCCATGAGATCAGCTGCACTCCATCAGCTGATTGAATTAAAACAAAAGCAGAGGTAAATTAGAAACTGTCTGCACAAGACAAATCCTGTGAAAACATTAAATTCTACCAAACACACTGTCACTGTGAATAAGCATCACAGTCAGCAGAGCACGTGTCAATACTTAGAGAGGAGAAAAATCAGTTTCTTAGAGGTAGGTTGTTAGTTCAACAGCTGTGAACTGCTGCCTTGTAAATGTTAATGACTGTAAGATCCCACTGGCTGCCGTTAAGCTCCTGGTGGAGTCGGACATGTGAAGAATTACAGAACACAACTATGGTAATCAGCAGTATATTTCTAAACACTCCTGTTGCTGTCCAAAGCAGAGGGAAAACCCTACAGGTGGAATGAGACCCACTTTGCTACACAGTGCTCGTGTAATAGCTGCCTCTGCACTAGCAGAGCGTTTCTTTGCAGTCTCACTGCTGGGAAGAAATTGCTGGGCAGCATTAAGAGAGAGGTGAGAAGGCCAGCCTGAGACCAGCACCTTCATGAAGAAATTCAGGTTAGCTATTGTGACTGAACCTGGTGGGAAACTCCTGGAAAAGTTTCCAGAGGAACACACTAACTTCAAGCAAAAAAGAGACAGTGGAGGAGAGAGAAGGTATGGAGACTTATAAGCAGCCCCAGTTTGCAGACACTTGATCAGACTCACTGAATACAGAAGTACTCCAAAGTGTCAGAATTATGTTAAATAATCTATCAGATGCATGAAATATCACATTTTTTCATTGAAATCTTTCAGAAGAACTTCCACAGCACGGCTTTGCTTTTAGTGTCCTAAATTTCAGAGCAATTAAAGCATTATTTTGGCTGATGTATAATGTTCATTGCATTTCTTCAGTATTATTCTTTTTGTCTTTCTTACTCAAATAAATAAAAAATCATACATACCCAAGAGTGTCTGGAAAATCCATTTCACTCAAGTCACTAAATCCCAGAAACATTAAGACACATTTCGAGCCATTCAATCCAACCTGCAGTACTCACCTGTAAACGTTGCCCTTCTTACCACACACACACCCAGGTACAGTGTACACTGTACATTTGTACAGTGCCTTTTCTGAGCAGTCACTGTACTTTTGTCAGCTTTCCTCCAGCCAGCCTGGGTACTGCTAGTGGTATGGATAGCAGCACTGTAGAGCTTCAGCAAGCTCTGCCTGGAGCTTTTCCAGCTTCTCAGTGAGAATTAGCAGCCCATACGGTACCTTGTGCTAAAGATATTTTGGCTTTGTCCACATAAGCTGCAGTGATTACAGAGAGCCATACCTATGTACACCACCATCCCCTTGACTCCTCATGACAACTTTCAGGACATACCCTCTGTATGTGGTGCCTTGGACTATCTCTGTGTATCTGCTGCAGCCAGGGTCTCTCCATTACCTCTTTCTCCATCCAAAATGCTTGAGGGAGATTGCTTACTTCTCACACATTTTGTCCCTTTCTGTGCTTTCTCAGATCATCAGAGTCCCTCTCCAGGTGTTCTATTAATTGTTGTTAGCTCGTCTGAACAGAACCTGCTCCTGGTTTGGGCACCATGCATGGCACATCCTTTTTATTGCCCACGTTGTGGTTTTCAACTGTCATTAAACCTTCAAAGCCAACACGTTAAACCTGCACATGCAAATATTGCTTCCCTGGCCCTTAACAGATAGAGTCTGAGGTACAGAACACCATGTAAAATGGCACTAAAATGCTACACTAACTGTGGTAATGTCAACCAACCACAAATTAGTTGTACATCAGCTGTCCCCCTGAATTATCACTCTTGGATTTTTGCTGCTTCCACAGTTTTTGTTGAAAATACTGGCTCAAAGGAATATGAAGATTGAAGTATGCTGTATATTTAAAACTTGAACATAGTAAATCTTGATGTCAGTTAATAAATACCACCTTAAAAAGGCGAAAACTATAAATGTTTTAGTGGAAATAGGATATCAAGCTAGAAACTCATATGTAGGACTAAGACTTAGAGCTAACACCACTCAAAGGTTCTGTTTTTCAGTCTTTCAGGTGCCAGTGCAGGATGTGGAGGCACACTCTGTGCCATTAAACACCTGTGTGCTGGGACACTGACATTTTCAAATACAGCAAAATCTGGTCTGTTTTGAATTGAATAGGGTGCTGCAGACAAAAGAGACCCATATTCTTTTTAGAACTCAAGTAGCTGGTGTGCGAAAGCTTTGTGTTAGGGAAAGTCAGGTCAGTATAAAAATGAAACAGTACAGTGCTAATTTGGTGGAATTAATTTTAAAAATTGCTGTTTTGTAGCGAGTGTATATACCCTGTTATTTGAAAAAGCAAGAGAGAATCCAGAATGAATTATCCAGCCTCTCTGCTATACAAAAATAATACAGTAAAATACTTACTAATTTTTCCCTCTGTTTAGAGTGTTTCACAAAGCTGGAAAAAAAGCACAATCATCATCTTGTTCCAATACAGAGAAATGATTCCTTGTTAGTAAGGGCAAAGGGCCAGATAGATCCTCATTTTGTATAGTCCTGCCACAGTTCCTCTTAAGCCAACAAAATTAATACCAAAATAATACCAGAAAGGATCTCTATTATCAGTCCTAACAAAAGAATAAAATTTGGGCAGTAGCAGGTATCTGCACTGCTGGGAGCCTGGGGCTTGAGCCTTCAGCTGCCATCTTTAGGGAAAAACCTACTTTCTACCCCCTTCGTAAAACTGACACAAAACAAATTGAAACCACAAGGAGGTGTGACTTGAGATGACAGAGCCCTTCAGTAAACCCTGCAGTGACAATGGTTTCCTCCTTGATTAAACAGGCATTAAGGAACCAAACTGACCAGAGACTGCAACTAGATGCTGTTATTTGTCTGTTTTCCATCCAAAGTAGCATTCCCATTTTCTTTGCCATGTTTCCAGGGATAGCTATAAAGTAATGGGGGCAGAGGCAGAGGACTTCCATACTCTATGTGTTCTGGGCTGCAGACTGCAGTTCTGGCTGCAGAGCCAGGCAGTCACTGCCCCACAGTCCCTGATACCTACAGACACAGCCCTGGTGTGCCCTGTGAGCCTGCAGGGTGACAGACCTACTGCCATCCTCACCTTAAGTTGTCTCTGAAAAGCTGCATTAGTTTGAGATCTGGGTTTCAGTGGCCAACACTGCACATGTACTTTGGCCATGCACCTTTTCCTGTCTCCTACACTAATATTTTCAGTAGACATTCTCTTATATCTAGGAAATTCCTCTGTGGTGCCTGATTTTCCACAACTGGAGATGACCAGCAGGAACTCTCCCACCACTGTCACATTTCGGTCTGACCCAGGACGCATGAGCTCTCTGTTTATGTCTGAGAGAGGCAGCTTTCCTCATTTGGGAGCTGAGACAAATATTCTTTTGTTAATCTTATTTAATCATATTTAGGAGCAACACATGAGTTAGCAGTTAGCTTCACTTGGCAGAAAGACTTTAAGGAAATTGTGGGAGAAAAGAGGAGTCTAATAAAAAGAAATTAAATCACTTTCAAGAATATTCAATTGCAATGTCTGCACTAATAAATAAAATGGACTAATAAGTGTTCTCTTAGCCTGAGGCCAATCAGCATTGTGTGGCTCTTGCCCAAAAACCTAAGCTCTCTTACAGACATACAGCAGAGTGGCTTCACCCATGCTGCCTGTTGGGCGAGACCCCAGACATGCAGGGACTTTCTCTGCAAGAGCTAGCCCCAGTGAAAACCGTGCTGGTGTCAGTGATTTAATGATGTGCACAGTTGTGGGCCAGCACTCAGGTGTGATCCCCTCAGTGCATTAGGAGGGATGCAGCCTAATTTTCTGTGCAGTGCACTGGGCTTCTTCCTGCCTTGTGCAAGAACTCAAAGACTTTGGAGAATACGGTACTAGCCACACTGCAGAAAAATGTGGTTGAAAATCTCTAACATTTTAAATTCTGTATATTTTGGCATGGTTTTGCCATTGTAGTTCTCTGCCCTTGGGACATACTGGATTGGGTTTTTTCTTTGAAAATGTGAAAGGTAAAATTTGGTTTTGAAGGAACTACAAGAATATACACAGCCACTTGTCTGCAGTGCTGTAAATAGCATACTTTGAGAGAGACTGGCTGAATACTGATCAAGTTTTCACCAACCAAAATGCCAAAGTATCTGTCCTTTATTAGTGCTAAATGCCATTTACTGTGTATGCTGCATCGTGTCATTCTTGGAGTTATTTAGGATTTAGTAACTTAGGAAGTAACATTCGATCAGATGTGTTTCAAAAGTGAGGTACTTGAAAATGATGCAGTTCTTTAATGTACAAATTATTAATTTTGTCTGAAATGATGGGCCTCTGAGTGAGTTGTCCGAGCAGTTGCACTGTACAGTGATAAACCATCACTTTTCTGACAGTTTCTGAAAATCAAATTTTTGCCAACAGAATTAATTTAATTAAAAACATATCTTTTTTTGCAATAATATTGACTATACTTAAAGTCACCCAGACATAAAAGGGCTTACATACAAGCTTCTGTTAAAAACCATGCCATTTTATATAGAAATTGCAAGCCTGTCACTTTACTCTTGGAGGGAAAAAAAGTTATTCAGAGTAATGACAATAGCTTGGTAGGAGAGAAAGTGGGCTTCATACAGTAAAAATGTTTCTTTCCAGCTGTGTGGGTTTTCCACAGGATTTTTTTTCATTAATATTATCAAGTTATTTGTTATTTACTCATGAATGCTGAATAAATACTGAGCAAATCCAAGACATTATTAATTTTTCTCATATTGCATGTATGCATATGTAATGGTTCATTATAGTCCTGCATTTTCAGAGTACTCCAATGTAAATGAAAAGACCCCAATTAAAAAAATTGTAGACCCTGATCCAACCTTTGTTGACTTCAGATCCTGATGTTGAATTGAGGACCAAAAGAGAAAATCATGCCTATATAATTGAGTAAACATTTTCTTCATTTATCTGGGTGGCTTTTTTCTATCAGTGAAAACTATTTTTTGCTAAAAATGCCAACCCTTAAAAACTTAATGAGTATTAATGAAAAGCTGGAATAATTCAGCATGGACAAAAAGAGGGTAATTTTCCTCAGACATTTTAATATGAACTGAATCCTAAAAGGCGTGTTCTCCTTGTGGTTTGTCTCATTATAGGCGATAGGTACCAGGTATATATGCATCAATAGCAGAATAGACTGCTAAATATAGTTGCTGCTGCGGCAGCTGGTTCTCTCTCGTGTTCATCAGATGGGGAAGCTCGAAGCTGCAGCAGCCTCACAGTGTAAGAAGGACAATGCTTGAAGAAAATTTTTTCCTGGGAACAGAGACATGAGCTCAGTTTTTCACTTCAGCCGCTTCAGATTTTTTTCCAAGCACATGGACAATGTTCATCCTGCTATGTGTGGGCCTACCCCACAGGGACAACCAGCACACAGGTTTCTCTTAGCCTAAGCAGGCTACCCAAATTTGCTGTGTGCATCACTTTGCCCAGGTTCTGTGACCACTGCAGGTTCTGGAGGCTTTCCATAAAAATAAGTGGTTGGGGCTTTTCCCCATTAGATTGAGAAGCAAAGTGTGTCTCTAGACAAAGCAGTAAAAGATCTGCACAGTTTTCCTTATCTAAATTTCCCCATCATTTCTTGCTGTCACTCCTCAGCTCCCTTGCATCCGAAGATGACATTTCCACCCTGTCTTCCAGGCTCAGCCTGGCTTTCCCTCTCTCTCCCCTCCCAGGCAGCAGCATCTTTCATCCTCCCTGGTGTCTCTCTGCTCAGAGAGCTGCCTCCAGGCTCTCTTCTCCTAAACAAGCTGCCTTTGTCTCTGGGCCCTTGGAGTCTCACAGGAGTCACTTAGGCTCTGTGATTTTTTTGAAGACCCAGGATTAGTATCTGATATCTTTTTTCACTTGTCTGGGATTTTCCACTATGCACATCTAGACCCCTCTGGAAAGGCAGGGAAAAAACATGGCCCTTAACCTTTTATTTTCCTTGGGTAAGACCTATTGAGGTGCTGATAATCTTTAGCTATCAACCTTCTCATGCACAGACATTAACTTCTTTCCCTTGTCTTCTTAGCATACAGAGTATAAAGCATTACATAGTAAAAAACAGCCATAAGGAATTCATAAATTATACATAGGCAGATTCCCCAAATCATCAAACATTCCCTTCTGTTAAAGATGTTCCCTATCAGTTATTTTTTCTGTGGTGTATGTACCTTTCCATATCTTGTCATCTAAGCTTTTATGGAATTTTTTTTTCTTCTTTCTTGTTTTTCTTGTTTTTATTTTCGGGGCGGGGGGGGGTTGATTTGTTTTGTTTTGTTTTGTGGTTTTTTGTGGTTTTTTGTTTTGGTAATTTCAGTGAGTTCAGATTTAAAACAAACCAACAGGAGTCTGATTTTTTACCCCTGTTTCTGTCCCTCTTTGGCAGCAGAAACCATACAGCTTGGATGAACCAGGGAAGGGATTTCTCAGCTTAGATAGACACAGACCTAGGGTGTTTCGTTTTGGTGTCCTTTCTCACATTCTTCACTTGGCAAAAGATAATTCAAAAGCCATGCCAGCTAAATAGAGTGAGTAGTACTGGTAAGCTCAACACATGCAGAAATTGTTTGATCCATGATTGCATCTCGTTCTGCTGTTCAAGTGCCTGTATTTTGGACAAGAGCCATTGAATTAGTACGCAGAGTACACCATAGGAACCATTCAGGATTTGGGGCTAGCAAGAAGTACTTAGTTGTCATTAAACCATAATTATATGATCTATTGCAATGTGTTCTCAATTTTTCCACAGAAGATGCCACTCTTACTAAATTTTTAAAGCCATGTTTCAAATCAAATCTTACAAGTACAAACTTGGGTGTCTTTAAAATACAAAACAAGGATTTTAAAGCATTGTTGGCTTGGCAGATGCATTTTTATGACACTCATATCCCAAAATAAAAGCACTTTAAAAATCCTGCAACTTAAAGTGTGTCAAAGTAAATGAAAATGAAGCATTTTTTGAGAAGAAGATAAGGAGAATCAAGTGCTGAAGCCAACAGAGGTAAAAGGGAAAATGTAGCTGATCATACACCCACCCGCTCCAACCATTCCTCTCCAGCTCACTTCCACTCGTCTCTCCACTGCTCTGTTGCTGTTTCTGTATCCAGATGGGATTGGGTGCAGGGTCAGTCCAGCCAAGCACTGCAGTTTTTCTGGTGTGGAACAAGTCAGGCTCCTGCTGTGAATCACTCTCATGCTGCTGCCTCCTCCCGTTCGCTGGCTCCCGTGAGAGCTGAGAAGGAGCAGGCACCCAGCCCTGAGTTCAGGGTCAGATACAGCCAGCATGAGCACCCTGCCCAAAACAGACACAGCACTGACAGCTGAACACTTTGCATTAGTTCTGAGCAGGAGGGATGCAAGAACCTCAAATCTAAAATGTGAAACATTATAAAGATCTGCAAAATTAGATGCTTGGTATAGGAGAGCACTGCTAATTCATCTGACTCCATCTAAACTGGTGGAAGTCAAGAGGTCCTTCTGATATCACATGTCTAGCTGGGTCCTGCTGGTACAGCAGGGCAACAGACCTGCATAAATCAGTCCACACAACTTTCCTGCACCGGTGTTTCAGCCTCAAATCCCCTGGATGTATAGGTTGAAGGGAGCCCAGTGTAGCTCAGCTGGGTTGTGGATTTAAGTAGTGGGAGGACAAGGAGCATGGAAAGCAAAGTACAGCTCTGCAGGTGAATTCAGACTAAGCCAGAAAGAAATTATTCTGTTCCTGAACTATCCAATGTTTATGTCATTTATCTCAAAATAGAATTAAGGTGTGAGAAAGCCTACAAAATGCACAACTGCATTTCTCTGTAAAATTACCGGGTTTTTTCTTTCTGGAATAATGACTGTAAATTCCTTGGTATCATGGAGACTACTTAAGGTCACATCTACCAAAGCATATCTAAAGAAAGTTCAGACCTTTTGTGTCTGACACATTCTGAGTATCTGTCTGGAGGCAAGGCTCCTCATTTTGATATGTAATGAATAAAATGCACAAGTGGAAGGAATGAGGGTAATGAATTTGCAGGATGATTTTACTAATTATCTTGTTGCTGATCATAAAACTAAGGCTCTGCAAGTCAATCCTACCACAGCTATTAATATGCAATGCCTAAAGCTGTTCTTGTAGCATCTATTACGCATCTCTCTGGTTCTACACAAGTTGATAGTTTACTATTAAATTTGTGAAAGTGGGGTTAGTAGCGTGTTCATTGTTCTAAGCATGACATGTAGAATTACACAGGTTTACCGAAGGCTAAAGCAAATGAAAGCATATAAAATAAGATTTTCTTTTACTGCGTGAATATTACATGATGACTTGAGATGGAATTTATCTCACCTTGTAGTTATCTGAAGATAGGCATCTAATCTAAGATAGGAATTTAATCTCCCTACATAGTCACAGGAGAGAGGATGGGACAAATTATCCTCTGAAGATGCCTTTCTTACTGACTACACAGGGATCTCAGTCCCTTTGCTAAATTTTTTTTTTTTTGTTTTAACTAAAGCTAAGACGGATTAAAATCTGTTGTTGAAAAGTGGTGAATAGGAAAATTTTCAACAAGAAAAAAAGCCAGAAACAAGTAGTAGTACAATGAGGTTATGATTGAACCACCAACCATTTGGATGACAATGCTTAAAAGGTAGTTGGAGCATATAAACATAGAGTCCACAGTCATCATCTGCCTTTGGGAACAAATCAAGAACCTGAAAAACTGTCAGAGTGAGAGAGACAAGCTCAGGAACCATAATGGGATGCTGAGTTTTGACTTTAGGAATAGGAACAGATGAGTGAGGGTGAAAAATTACTGGCCTAAAAATACATGCAAGAAAGACAAAAGCAAACACAATATTGGAGAAGTGAAAAGTGGAAGGAAGCAAGTGGATCCTGGCACCTATTTCTTCTGCATCCAGAGGACCAGAAGGAACTCAATCTCCTCCCTCTCCAGAGCAGTGCAGAATTGTCTCTCTCCCTGTGTAATTGACCACAAATGTCCTAAACTATTCCTGTGACCTTCACTGCTTTGCTCTCCCCTATACAAAAGTTTAGATATTGCCCATTATTTCTCCCATGTAGAAAAGGCTGGTGTTTAATTCATTATGGTGCAAAAGGGAATCAAAAGAGAAAATCTGTAGGCATTAGAAATGCAGAATTCTGTAGGGTGACTCCATGGAATGGGAATGCTCTGGGAAAGTGGCATGGTAGATCTTAACCCTGTCACCTCAGTTCTGTGTCATCCTGGCTGGGCTCTGTAGGCACCTTGTCTCTGCCTCACTCAATATTTGTTTAAGCAGACTGTAGACCTTGGCACTGCCCATGTGATGGAGAGCATTGTAATGGGTATACAATTTTTTCTTAGAAAAAAATTCAAATCCTCCCAAAAAGATCTATTCAGACTACTCCTGCAGGAAGCTAAGATACCATAAAGTTTTTGATAACTAAATCCATTTGGTGTTTTATCTCTTGCCTCAAATAATTTCCATCTGATATTAGACAAAACTACAGCACAATAAAAACCAATAATGATCCGGCACTTGGCTTAATAAAAGAGTCTTTTGAACTGCTATAACAACATAGAAAAGAGGTCATCCATTTCAGCATAGATCTTAAGGTTAGCTGGAAATATTTGTAATATTAACAGAAGAATCAAAGCTGCTTCTCTGCCAACCATGCCACAAATAGGGATTCTGCAAGTAAGGACTTTGGAAGCCCCACAGGAGTCTGCTTTAATAAGCAAGTCATCTAAAAGCACTGTTACAGACAACCTCGGGGTACAGAATAACCCACACCAGAACCCATCTGGCTGCAGAGAGACATCGGAAGCAACAAGTTCTCTCTAGATAACAGGATAAAAAAAAAAGACAGTTTTGAAAAATAAGTATTTATCATGTTGCCTTTTTATTTTCTGTTTCATGTCTTGCTTGGGCTTTTCTCTCCCATGAAGGTTCATCAGAAACATTAAAAGAAGAAATGGAGTGCTATTTGTAGGTTTTGGTTTTCTTGTTGTATGAAATGGAGGGCATACTGTGCTATAAATAAAAACTTGTAAGCAAATTAAAACCTGCCTAACAGGAGATTAAGATGGTCTGAAGTCACTGACTCAGATCATAAACAGTGCCGTCATTAGCTGAAACTATTAATCACTGTGGGACAAAATAAAAGAGGAAATTTGTTAAAAAATAAGCAGGGGCAGGATGCTAACTCCAGGGGCATGCTGTTTGGCTCGTTAATAATGTATAACGAAGCGCGTGCCAGATCAAAAGCAAATCACATGCAGCTGGCAGAAAATGAAATGGCATTAGGCAAAGTATTTGTCTAGCTATGAGGCTATTTAAGAAACTGCTGTCTATTAATGTGATGTTGATTAAAGCTTTTCAAATTAAGCTTTTCAAATTAATTTTTGCTCATAGAAACCCCATCAATAAAACATGGTATATGCCTTTTATATATATGCATGCACACATATGGGGATACCCATATGTATGCATTATATATAATAAATACCTCAAATATTTAGTCACAACTTTGCAAAATTACCAGGAATTATCAGTAGCTAATTAAATCATCTTTACATTCTTATTGTAATTGATACTGTGTGTGAGTGTACTGAATAATTGTTACTTGTCTGTGTTATGATGCTATTTTTGATATGACAGAATTTGACAAAAATCTATGGCAGAGGGAAAAGATGAGTGCTGATGTCACATCCCTGTTCCTCACAGGTTACATTGTTGGTTTCGAGAATCTAGGAGGGACACACCTGTCTGCTGAGCTCCTTCAGCTTTGAATGGGTTGGCTGACCAATGGGTCAGGAAGCTGAGGAGCAGTGCTTACACAGACAGGTGCTTTTGCATCAGCATTCTGTTTTAAGACACTGATACACCAATCAGTAGCTGAGGTTAGGCTAATGCAGGAGGCCAGAAACATGTGCTTCTTCGTCTGGGTGCAGCGTGGACCTGTTTTCAACCCAGTGAAAGCCTGAAGCACAAGGCCTGGCCCAAAACACTGAGGCTGTCCCTCTCCAGCCCCATGGTCTAAACCTTAGGCTGGAAACGTGACCCTTGGTTGTGCCTCTTGGGCTGGCTTGGGCTTTTCTGCCTTCGCCAGAGGTCCAGATTCAACAGGAGGGAGTGGGCAGTGCTTCCTCCCAAAACTCAGCGTGGTCTGAAGGTCTGCTGAGAAGCAGCAGCCCCTTGAGGCTGGAGAGAGCTTACGAAGTCCCCAGCAGCCCCTCTGCCACCAGGTATGTGAAAGGCAGCGTTGCTCTGTGCTGCTGCACCATGAGTGACACCGCACTGGCGTCAGACCACCCCGCTCTTGTCACCGCGCGGCACAAACCCTCAGCTGACATGAGCGGCACGTGTGGGGGAAAACACAGCTCCCGCAGTCTGGCAGCCCCGCGCCCTTCTGCAATTACCAGCAACACTTCGCTTCTGTCACCGCTTACTAAAAACATGGCACAGTTACCGAAATAAGTGAGCACTTAAGGGAAACCCAGACCTTTTATGTCTGCCACTTATTTCCTGATTATCTTCCTGGAGGTCAGGCCCTTCGTTTTGACACTTAATGAATAAAATGCCCACATTGCAGGAAATGGGATAATGAATTGTGAAAAGACATAATCAGCAATGACTAAATAATTAAGGGAATTGAAATGTAGAGTCATGTGGGAATGTATTAATAATAACATGATTTTTCCATATGCTAAAAAATTCTGTCTGTTTTTAGAAAATCAGTCATCACACATGCTCTGTGGCAAAAAAAAGAAATTAATGTAGACTAATATGAACTGTAATTAGATGTTCTGCTTTTAAACAGCTGAATAAAAGATGAAATCATATAGAAAGTATATTTAGATACAAGCCAGAAAGTAAACTGATTATTATTCATAGTGCTGTTAATAGGAGCTGTAATTTATGCATCTAGTGGGAATCATGTTAGGCAATTAGGAAAGGGAGTCACACTCGACTTCCCTCTATACATTTACATATTTATATATTTTTCTGTATCTTGCCAATGTCTCCATCTTTTCAGTTACCTTTAATCCACATAACTGCCTAGAATAAGACCTTTTACACTGAAATTCTCTGTTGGAGCTCAAAAGTTGGCCTTCACTTAGATTAAAGGAAACCATACAAGCTTATCTTTTATCTTATTTGTCCCCTGACACTGGACTTTTGCAGGTCCTCAGTAGTACATGAAGAATGGGACTTTTTAATTTTTCTGCATGCTTCACCTTCAAAGGCTTGCAGCAGAAATTATCCTGGCAGTAGGTCAGGATTGTGCCTGCTCGTGCTCTCCTCTGCCTATGCTACCCTCTCCCTGCTTACCCAGGACCCAGGCTCTCAATTGCTTGGTCCCGGTAGTCTGCACCTAGCAAATCCCGGAATCCTACAATTCACCACGCTCCCAGCACTGAAATCCCAGTGATGTGGATTTTGGTTCTTGTTGGCATTGCTGAGTCCATAGAATATACAATCCATTATGAATATTTAATACTTTCAGAAGTTCAATGCAAGAATGCATTAGGCTTACTTTGTGCAATAACACAGTTAATGTTTTCATCTCAAAGTGTCCTGGTATCTAGTCACATGCTAATGTAGACTTGCAGCAATCCCATAAAATATGGGTCAGCTGGAGAGGGTCACATCACCAGATATGTTTGAACAGATGGGTGGGCTGAAGTACAGAGGGCTGTTGTGATTTGCTCAAGTTAAAAAAGCAAGTGGCAGAGCAAAGATTAAAATTCAAGGCATTAGATCAGCAAAGGATTAGGTTCATGTGCTTCATTTCCAGACATATATAACATGTATCTCAGTTAATCTGCAGATTTGGAAATATTCCAGGGTTTGGAAATATTCAGCCCATAACTTTAAAACAAGAAGAGGCAGGGAGACATGACAGGGTCTGGGAAGGGACAACAGGGGACTACGGGATGGGGTGGACCAGTGGACGTTCTCCCACAGGAGCTGTGCTGCCACTGGGTTGCAGGGCAGTTTCACAGGTAACCTATCCCCGTGAGTACATAGGAACAATGCAAGGTGATAACCTGAGCTGAGTCCCTGCTCACAGCAGATAAGCAGTCTCATTTTTCCTTTCTGTGTAATGCAGAACTGACCCAAACTGCCCCAGAAGCCTGACGCTGACTGCTCCCAGCCATGTCTGAGATGAGTCTTCGGCAAGCCTTGTAACACATTGCCAGTCCTAAACTTTGGGTGAATCTGCTCTGGTTTTACTCACTGTGTTTTGCTGAGGCTGTTCTTCTCATCACTTTGCTGAGTATGATGCTGCAGAAGGAAAGTGAGTCCCCCCAAGGCATGGGGCACTTCCCCACTCTCTCTGTCCCATCACAAGCTCTCCTAGAGATGAGGACCTGGTGTCTTGGCACAGCCCTCTGGCTGCAGGGCTTGCATTTTGGCTGTGGACCATCTTTTGTAATTGGGCTGGCAAGGGCTGCCTCTGCTTCTGCTTGGGGCTGGGGCTGCCAGTGCCAGCTGCTCCCCGTCCACCCAGGCTGCAGATTGCCCCACCAGCACTCAGCACCTCACCCTCTGACAGTCCCCTCTTTCACCCTGCCCTGTGCAACCATCTTCACAGTACTACTTTTAGCAGACATTATGCAGTAACGACCCACTCTTTGGCACACCCTGACACCCTCCTCGCCTCTCCCATTCCAGAGCCGGGAAGCAGGAGGTACTCTATGAGCAATATCATGTTAAGCTACAAGCCAAGGAAGAAAAAAAAAAAGCAATAAATGCATTCCCATGCATTCCCATAATGCTATTTTTTTATCAGACAGAAGGTGATTTTAATTCACCCCCCATAAATGCATCTCTCTCCCAGGCATTGCACGGGTCTGGCTCATTGCATTTGTTCTCCGTCAGAGTGTGATATCTTGGGATGGATTCTGCAGGCTTAAAATAGAAATGTTCCTGCTTGCTGCTGCTGATGTATCATTGGGTAATCATTAAATAAATTCAGTGTTTTACTGCATTAACAAAAACACATGATTGTTTAACAGAGTATATTACAGAAGATGGAGGCTTTAATGGTCTCTATGGATTTTTAGTTTGTAAGAGTACATTATGAAGCTGTCTTGGTAGGGTGCTGTTTTCATATGTGAAAGAAGTTACTGGCGTTATACATCATTTTTATATCTTGTTGCTAGGCAACATATCATAGTGCAGTTATTGCAAAGGTGTCTGCTTCCTCGTTAAAAATCTTCATGTTGCTCCTTAATTCTGCAAAATTAGCCCTGTTCTTGATCCTATCCTGCTTCCTCAGGATAGGAAGGTTTGATTGAGGTTTCATCCATTAAGTTTTGGAGAAATATAACAGATCTTTTATTACCTGAAATTGGGGTTGAAGCCTAAAGCATTAGTGCTGATCTTCAGTTTCCCCCTTCATCGCAATTTGTTCTCTTGCAGGGAGCCATGTGTTTCCATTCACTTGGGATTCAAAATGAGAGAAGTGATTTGAGTGGTGGTGTATTTAAGCTATGTCCTATGACAGCTAGGGTTAAAAAAACAACAACAACAAAATATAGGGACTACTTAGGGTGTTCTGGGAAACTTAATAAAATTCCCTTTCAAACTCATTTCTTCTGTTCTTCAACACAATCTGCAGTTCCTGCTTCAGCACAGTGTTGTTGCAAACTCCTGGTATATTAGCATTTTCAAATGTAGGGACAGTTTTGCCTCGGCTTGGGTCATGTTGTGCAAGATTTGGGGCTTTACAGGACTGAGCTGACTTCATCACCTCACTTCATCCTCGCCTGGAGAAGGCAAATCTATTTCAGAAAAATGCAGTTGGTAATAACAGACAGTATCACTCACAAATATCTTCCACACAACAGAATAACATTTTTTTTCTGAGTGCCAGCATTTATTCCCTTCATTACCACTTCACCCAATCTTCTTTGACTTGGAGAGCTATCTGCTGAGGCTGTATGTGCTCCCCAGGCACAGGGGTGGCTCTGGCACGTGTACCCCCCAGATGCTTTTGCAGGCTCACGTGGATCCACGGCACATGAGGGGGCTGCCAGCACTAGGCAAGGGGGAGCTGGGGGCTTCCACAGACCTCAGCATGCAGCAAATGGCTCTTTATTATCCTCATCCCTCATACCTTTGTTACTAGTGTGTTATAATTCCTTTCATTAACCAAACTTAATGCACTGGCAGTTAGTATACCTACTGTTCAGTTTGGGGCAAATTGTACTATTATAACCTCTGGTTTTAATTAAGCTGTTCTGGATAAAAGCTGGCATGCTAAAAGCTTTTTAAATGCTGTTCCTTGGTACACACCCACACAACAACAACCAGTAAGTCAATGGAATTTTGTCTAACATCTCCCTTCGAAGATATAATTTGAAGTGTGGTATCAGGGCAGTTATTTCTAAAGGCATGTGCACCAGAGGCGGGGAGGAGTGAAAGAAACATGAAAGAAGTTCATTCTCTTATTCTTTTTAACCTGTAGAAGAGTTAAAAATAGATAGAAGACGTATGCTCTAAAGCCTACTTATTTAAGGAAAAATGTGCAAATAATTAATTTATAATGGGACTAATTTCACAATTCTGTGAAATTTTAAAAGATAAAATTGCAAGTGAAAGAGAGGAAATTGCAAAGGCCAAAATGTTTAACTTCATGATCAATCAATGTACTTCACTAAAAAATAACTGTGAATAATTTTTACAGTGTTTTAAAGATGATAGTTGCCTCTTCACTCTGGAACAACTGCCTACCTGCAGATTTCACCCCAGAAACACATTGGACTATTTCTGAGTAACCACATGGCTCCATTTGCACCCTACCTACTTCCCTGTAACTTGCAAGGAAGGGGATAGGGTGGAATCACACTACTCTTCCATTGCTTCTAACCACACAATTTACCTTTAGCGTTTGGGCCCCTGGATCATACAACAGCTTTAACTCTGTTCCTCCAATGTAATTGGTGAAAACATCAGTGCTGTTTTCCCACTAACTGTTCCTCTGCTTTCACCACTGGCTGATCTTGCTAGAAGTGAGTGATGAATATCCAACCTGACCAGCTTGGTCTAATTCCTTTCCTCCCCCATCTCCCATCAACTTGAGGAGACATTGTTGAAATGGATGCAACTCACTGTAGTCCAAGAAATGTTGTAAGCGTCCAGAGGCACTTTCCTTCAATTCCAGAAAAGAAAGGAGTTTGGAGAATCAGCATCACTTTTAGTATCTGTTTATCCATAAAGTCATATTTTTTAAAGCAATTTTACCAGTTGATCTCTTGTTAACTCCTTTGATCCATATAGAAATCCCTGCAAAAGCAATTGCATTCTCTCATGACCAATGAACTCAGTTATCAGTCAGAATCACCTTAACTGGCTGATTGTTTCATTCATGGGAAATTTCTAACACAGGCAGCTGCCTTGGCTCAGTTAATCACTTGTCTTTTCTCTGTGCAAAAGGCAGAGAAGAATTCTCTCTTAACCCATATTCAGATTAAAGAATTAACCAAGACAGTGCCACAGGAAAACAAGAGTACGCTTGTAAAAAAAAGCTGTTACTTCTCACCCAACAACTCCAGAACAAAGTGAAAGGCACTCCAGAACGAAACGAGTGGTGAGACTCCAATTCACACACCACATCATGCCCCACACCTATGTTGTGCATTATTGCACTGGTTTATGAAAAATGCAGCTCTGGTTTCCAATGGCACTGTAGTTCTGTGGGTTCCCATTGCTTCAGAAATGCTATCCTTGCTGATCAGCAGGCCAGATGTGCAGCAGGATTGCCTCTTCTTCCACCTGTGACAGTATCTCCTCCCTACAAAGCTGATTGTAAGAATTGTATGGACTGGTTTGCTTCACAGCAGCTCTCTGATCAGCTCAGTTATAATATATCTTTCTTGTTGGAGTCCAACAGCAGTGTCTCACCATCTTGTGTCACCATAAGTGGTCTTGCCATTTCCATTTCAGTCTGAGTTACCAGGGAAAAGATAATAAACCAAACAAGAAGAAATGCTGAGCCAATCTGCATCTTCAACCATGGGACACTTTTTCTGACATCTACTTTCCTGTATTGTCAGACATTCTTGTCTTGGCCCTTGCTAGTCTTCCCCCAACTTAGTTACCATCTCTTGGTTAGGATAGAGAGGTGTATGATGCCTTATATAAGACTGCTTGTTAAATGTGCTGTGATACTTCTAGGGAAAAAAAAGAAAATTGCAAACATGCCTAGTAGCACTTGGACTTTCAAAATACTGTTACACAGTCTTAGTGTGCTAAAGTCTATTCAGTAGTCAAAATTAAGTCATTGTTTCCTTGTATTGCTTCCTTTGTCAGCATCCATCTTGAATTTCATCTCATATTTGGACTGCCAGTGCTTTGGGGCAGGAACTGCTCTTTCAGTGTCTTTGTGGGGCACTTCGCTGAGTGGGTCCAGACCAGGACTCTAGAAAAAAACTACATGTTTACACGTGCCATTCACAATTATCAAGCAGATTCACAATCCAAAGCCTTGTGTTCCTAGCTGGGAGGGACCCTTCGTCTTAGCATTTCAACATGGTTTGCATGTTGAAATGGCCTGAAAGGACCCTTTCACCCTGAATGAGGGAGAGATCCAGGAGCTGATGATTTGCTCATCCGCTGCCTCATCCTTTGAAAGACAGAGTTCAGCCTCACCTGAAATTGTCTCCTAAATTCAAAAGATTCTGAGAGATCCCAAATCTTGGGTTCCTTAGCCAATAATTATGTATCTGTAGCTTCACTTGTCATGAGGCATTTCTCCCAAAGGGGCCTCCACACTGTAACTAGGCCTTTCCAATTTCAGGATGGTGCTCCACTCATGCTCTTGCTATGTCTCATGAAGGTGCAGAAATGAATCTGTTAAACTTGTATATCTGGAAGAAAAAAAACATAATCACTACCCTATAGCATTCATTCTTCTGAGAGCTTTCAATAAAGACCTGACAAAATGTAAGTTCAACACTGTAAATGTGTTTAGCTTATGCCATGACCTGCAGAGAGTTTTGAAGACTTCTGCAGATTTCACGTGCATCTCCAGCTCCATCAGTTCAGCCTTCTACTTGTTTTCTTCCCAAAATCTCAGTGCACTCTTAACAAAGTAAGGTGGTGGTATGTCATTTAACGTGTATAGGATTGACACTTTTAAGTGATCCTCCAAAATTGCTCAGATGTCCAGCTGAAAGAGTTAGAAACCAATTTATTCCTATGCAGACATGTCCAGGTAGACTTTATACTGTATTGCCATTTCCCATGAGTATCCTCCAGAGGATGCTCTTCAGGCTTTGGGAGCCCTTTCATCTCTATTTGCTGAGGTATCTCTTCAACTCCCCAGTTCCAGTTGGCAAATCAGAGTGCTGATCAACTTGTACCGCTGTTGCCCTTAGGGTAAGATTTCTCTTCCTGCATCTGTATTTAAAATGCAGTTGTTCATTGCCAAGAATTCTTGGTCTCTGTGGGCCAGCACTTGGAAAGAGAGGAGCAGCTTCCTCGACACTAACTCTGGTTTTCCACGAGTTTTCCACACAGACTCAATGACCCATGTCCCGTCACTGCTGTCACTGCTGACTTGGAGCCCAGTGCTCTGGCATACCTTACTGGTGAGGTGCCAAGTGGCAAATGCCCTCCCTGTCAGACCCTTGCTCCAGAAAGGGTCTGGATGGTGGTGGTGCACCTGGGGCCACCTCAGGTCTTGTCACTGTAGAGGAAGCCAGTGACTCCTGCCCTGGAAACTTGCCTCTAGAGCAAAATCTGTGTGGAGCCCCCTCTTCAAAAACCACAGTTAATGTCAGGTAAGTTACCTTTTTTCCCCCTCAATCTGTAATTAGACATCCCAATTATGCAGTTTAATCTAATTAAAGTAATGATGCAATTATACAATAATTGATACATAATTGGCATGCAAAAACGTGTGTAAGTATTATTTAACCAACAGAGCAAATTCTAGATGAACCTTTTCAGTCTCTTAAAAGTATATCATTTTAGAAATCAGCTTGAGGAAGAGATTTTGCCTACTCAAGCATTTATAAATCCTTACTGCCACTAGTAAAATTACTTTTTCTTACTATTAACGGGCATTTAGCTTCCATTGACTTCAATGGGAGTTGTCTCTGAGCACCCACAGACAGAAGTAAAGCTTAGAGCCTCCAAAAGACTCATCACAAATATCTCATCCAAAGATGGCAAAGTGCTAGGAAGTCACTTCAGGAATGCCTAATACTGGATTGCCTGCTGCTAGAGATGATAAAAAAATAAAATAAATCTTATTGTAGATTGCAAGAGAAGACAGCTCTATGGTACCTGTACTGGTATTTTCTCAACAAACTTTACCACTTAAGATAATTTTTTTTAATTAACTGCAAATTGCTTTCTCATTATCCAAAATGAATGTGCAAAATGTGCGTATTACATATGCACCACACTTGCAGATGGATAAACCAAGCCTTAGCTGTGTATCTACCCAAAGTCTCATGCACCAAAATGAGAGTGTGAACAGGGTTGCAGAAGTCCTGTCTCTAATGATATGCACAAGAACCTGTTATTTCTGTATTGACTCATTTTTCTGAAACAGATAAACTGAGAAGTGTGTGTTTCATTGTATGAGGATGTTAGCTGTATCTGCAATAGCCAAAGACCCACATTCTGAAATGACATCAGAGACCTGGGGGCTTGTCTGATAAAAAATGGGATTTCTTCTTGTCCTTGGATAATACTTTCTTTAGCCTACTCCCCATCCCCTTTCTGTTGTGCAGTGAACTGTGCACTCTATACGGCTTTTTCCTACCCATGATGTGGCTGAATGTCAGTAATATTTCATCCTTGTTTTGGAAAGTACTGTGGAATCAAACATGTCTGCGTTTATATAATACTCTGTAAGTAATCCAGCATGCCTGGATGTATGAAGAAATGAGAATGACCTGTCCTTTTCTTTGTCTCTGTTGCATAACTCATGCTTTAAACTAGGTACACTGTATTGAGAGATGTTATAAAGTGAGTTTATTCAAAATACCCCAGTATCTGTGTCAGTAGAACTATTTACATGCAGGGAAATTTCAGAGGAAAATGTGAATGTTCCCTGACAAGCAGTCACTTCAGCTTTTGTTGTTGTTGTTTTTTGCACAATTTGCTGCTAAGGATCTAGTTTTAAATGTTATTACCCATTTGTGTGGAAGTATAATTTTGATTTGATCCATATTCTCTTTAATGCCAAAATTGCTGAGAAAAGCTTTTTAAATTTGGTTTCAATTCAAATATGTGGGTTTACTGTCATTTTTTAATTGTTGGTATTCATATTGGTAGTATAAGCGTTTAATCCTTTTCATGATAGACACTGAAAATATGTTTTAAAAAAGCCTGCAACTGAACAATTGTTCATTCCTGGTGATATAAATTCAGTTCTATGTATGGAGTCACTGTGAGCCTGCATATATGGCCCAAGCTTAAGAAGAAGTCACAGGTGCTTAGGTGACCCTCTGGTCACTGGTAAGGGTCACATAGGGAGCATTTTGTCTTCTAGTGTTTTTCTTCCTCCCACTTGGTGGTTTCAAATGGAATGTAAGAGGACAGACTTGGCTGGGCAGTGTATAAAGAAAGTTTCCAGTGCATACTGAGTCCTAGTTCTTTGACCTAAAGGATGCTGTCATTTCAAAGAATGAAAAAAATAAGCCTTTCCCATGCCTTTCTAGAATAAAATTCTCTTGTTGATGGGCTAAAGAACATTAGTAGGTCTATCAGAAAAGACAGACCAAGGAAGTGGTTGAGTAACCATCCCTGGAGATATTTAAGAGACATATAGATGTGGCACTTGGGGACATGGTTTATTGGTGGACTTGGCAGTGCTGGATTAATAGTTGGTCTTGATGATCTCAGAGGTCTTTTCCAACCTTAACAATTCTGTGATTCAGTAACAGACATCTGGGGATGGGAAGAAAGTAAGATAAATGGAGCTAAAAGGTATGAAAAAAATCAGCAGGCATACTACTGCACAACCCCCCCCAGAACTTCAGCATATTTATATTCCACGGAAAAAATCAGCATAAAAATCTAATGTCCAGTTATTGCACAGCTCTGCTTACATCTATTGCTAACAGAAGTCTCATCAGTGTAGATCACAGGCAACATCGTCATGCTAATTTTTCACCAGTCTTTATTTTTTTAGCAGCAAACTCACCCATATTTGTTGTAGGAACTTGCACCTGAATTTGCCAGCTGGTGATTCTGACAGGGGGTTGCTGTCTTTGGTCAAGATACAGTAACTACCAAAGTACTGCTGATCTCTTATTGCTGAGCCTGATTTAAAGGAAAATCTTCGAAAGAAGTATAACTGCCTGAATTACTACTCTTTATATGTTTTTAAATGAGAACGTAAAGGCCAAGGGCATTTTTTCCTATTTAATACTATTAAATCCATCATTAAATCTCTCGCTGAACACTGGGTGAATTTAATGGTGCCCTCAAGTGCTGATGGTGATGCTTGACTGTGTTAATATTGTTGTATATACAGATACAATAAATAACACTTAGCTAAGGTAGTGTTAGCAACCTTATTGGGTATATCAATACAAATAGCTGCACTAATGAGATTAAGCATCAGAAACCAATGGCAGTGTGAATCTAGGCACTGAGGCTAAAATATGGATAGGGATTCAACACATTGAACCTATCAATAAAACTGAACAGACTCTGCTAAAAGCTTTACTGCTAGTTGGCATTAAAGGATTAATTTGAAAGTACAGTTTTTATCTTTTCTCATCTCACTTTATCACATGCTCTGTCTTAAAACTTCTGTCTCTCTGGTGCACAGGTATTATGAGGGCTTCTGTTTGCTGAGCAGTCTGCAAAACCCTTGGCAGGTCACGCTGCTTTGCCTTGCTGCAACACCAGTTCCCTTTGGTTGATGTAATTCAGCGCTGGGAATGGGCCGGGTTTGTACCACTGGTATTTTTTATGTCTGGTAGTCTGAACGTGGAGTTGCATCAGTTGAGTCACCTCTAGATCACTGCTTTTTTTCTCCACATACATCCTTTGGATGTAGTTGCCTTTCCCATGCAGATTATTTTAAGCTACCTTAACTGCAGGATTCCCAAATGTTCACTATTACAGTACTCTTTTACCAGTGCAGAAATCTCCAACTGACTCCATTTCATTTTGAGGGTATTTCCAATTTATGGTTTTATTGCTAGCAGGGAAAAAAGCTTTATGTTGTGATATTTCTTCTGATGGGCTTCTATGTATGCTAAAGCATTGAAAGATATATCAACTACTTTGTTTTACTAAGAAACTCTTACAAAGTGAAAAAGAACTGACCGAAAGGACTAATTTTAACCAAGAGGGGTGAAAACCTTGATTGGGTAGAGAAGTCCCTGAAGGCTTAAGTGGATATGAATTGCTACATAGACACTATCTGAACCTTCTCATTTCAATGAATTGCATTTTGATGCTTCTCATAAAGAGAAATCAAAAGAAATTAATGTTTGCTGACATGAAACAACCTTTTGTGACTTTAAGTATTTTAAATTTCCAATGCTAAGGCAGTTATTTCTGATTCCCTGCACTCTAAAAAATAGGTAACAATTAAATAGTGGTATAGGTATGTCCTGTGTTCTTTATGCATTACTTTAATTTTTCCACATGATTTCTATGAGGCTAAAAAAAGGTAAACATATACATCCTCATTTTTTAAATGTCAGCAAAGGAATGTTAATTATATTGTAAAGTGGATAAGTAAATCATGTGTAGTTAAGAGCTCAAAAATAAACAATCATTTGTAACCATCTTATTTCCTTGCATACCTCTATCATGATGTAGCCTATAATTTCATAATCACCTACTGTTTGCTGGCAAACATTGAGGAATTTTTTAGAGAGCTGTAAACACTTTTGCTAGCATCATTTTTCATATCATTCTATCTGTAAAACCAAGCTGTCTTTGTACTGAGAATCTGATACAGCATGGACAGAGAATATCTAGAAATGGTGAGGCAGCGTGACATGCTGTTCCATGTAGGCTTTCTCTGCCCTGTACAGGGCCTTCAGCAGTTCAAGTTTAGTTGTTTCATAACCAGTCTACTTAAAAACTGTTTCAAAGATCTGTTCATTTCGCTTTCTAATAATTTAATGTGATTTAAACCAATTTAGATAAATCTAAATGTATTTGGTTTTAGTTAAAATGGTTTAACTATAAATGGCCATTCTTTTAAATAGATGCAAATTTCTTATGCAGACATTGTCTACAATAATGCATAAGGTACTGGTGTTAATCTACTTTTTAATAAAATAAATGGTGTAATGGATGAAGCCAGAACATGCTTTCAGAGTAAATTTAAATCTGCAGTGTATATTTTCATACCTTGTACTGTTTTTTCCAGCTGGAGTCACAGTTGGCATTGTCACAGTGCCATTTATGTTGAGACAGGGGTTTTCTTAAGGGACTTTCTGACTCAAGATTCTTTCAACCTTAGTTCCAATTTAATAAGTTTTAACTCATAATAATATTATGGTACTTACTGAGATTACGGGGGTGCTGGGATGCCTAATTCAGGTTTGCAGACTACCTTGCAAATGAAAGCCAGTGCGTATAATAAGCACGAAATACTGTTTCAGGGCTTAAAACAGACAGAGCTTGAGACAATGATAGCTTTGAGGAACACACTTAATATAAACACTAGACAAATTTAAATTGCACAGCTACAGAATGGTCTCCTTTGCTGCTCCATGGCTGTGTTTGCAGCTAGAGAGAAGCGCACACACAAAATGAGTTTTAACAAGAAATGCCAGCTTGCCTAGGGACATCTGAGGCAAACAAAGGGGCTCTGCCTGCCTATGACAGCACCCCAAAGGCCATCCCATGTATAGCAGGGAGAAATGGTAAGTGCTGTTTCATGCCCATGGCACTGGTTTCTGAGAACAGGATGGTGAGCAGAGCTCCCAGCCAGGCAGGCTCCGCACTTGTGCACAATGCCCTTGCAAGGACTCCTGACACACCGTGCTGCTGGCAAGCCTAACATTTTTCTTCAGACCAACAAGGGACTGGCCTCCAGCCCTCTCCCCACTCTTCCAGAGGATGGTCCAGATCTTGGGTCCACTGATGTGCCCCATGCTATCTTTCTGCTGACCACAGCAACAGTGTTGGGCAAATGCCTCTGTTGTGTTTATCCCTGCACTTTAATCCCCAGGGTTTTTTGTGGTGTATCGGGAGCTTATGAAATCAAAAGCAGCAGAAGACAGCTATGGTAACTGATACATAAGAAACTTCTGTTTCTATATTTTCTAAAGCACAATGGGACATCTCTTTCTCACGGTCACTCCTTTTGTGGTCAGTGTGTAACATTCACATGTGAATACAAATGGTTCACGTGTTTTCTTGACCTATAAAGTATGTTTTGACAGCCATAAATGCTGAGGATTTTGATGGACTGAAAAATAAACAACAAGAAAATCCCACTTAGCTACCTTTTCAGTGTGAGTCTGAATCAGCCAGAATGACTAATGCTCTCACCTGTGTGACAAGCCAGATAACTTCAGCCACTCTCCCCTGTCTTGAGCCTATTATCTAGTATTTGGCTGAAGCATATAATTCAGAAAAACATCCTTTATCTTATGACTTGAAGAGATGAAGATAGGCATTTCCATAGCACTCTATCCCAGAAGTGAACCACCAGCTCATGAGAAGTTGTTCTTTTTTTCCTAACTTCACTTTGCCTTTTTGTTCTTCTATCCATTGGCTCATGATACAAGAAGTATGTGTATTGTATCACTAATGAAGTTAGTGATTTTTATCTTTTTCTATGATTGTGAACTGGCAACAGTTTCCACTGATTTTTTTAAGTCATCTCTTGAGAATCCTATTGAAGGTGTTGAGTAGAGGTTCTGCCTTTCCTTGGGACACTTGACAGTTGGCTACGAATAGGTTTTCTAGAAGTCATGTTCCAGGGGATTTTCCCCCATGAAGTCGCTTACACAAATCAAGCATAGTGGCTCTTAGTGTAACAGAGCTGATTTCATCTGTGATCTTTTCTATGTTCCTTTTTTTTTCACTTGCTCAGAATTTCCCTTGCTCAGAATTCTGAAGAAATGGGTTCAAGGAAACAAGCTATTACACCATTGGCATAACCCGTTCTGTTGTGCTACCATATCCAAATGCACCCTGATGGATTGAGCTCTTTGGGCAAGAGTATGAGATGTGGGATATTTGTTTTCAGTTTCTTGTCCTCTGATGATCCCTAACCCATTTCTGGGTCCAGTGTCCCAGTCTATGGTGTTCTTAACTTCTGGACATGAACCTGTCTGTGTTCAACTCTGTACACCTGTGTACTCTTAGCTGAACTGGTATCTGTTGGCTTCAGACATCGCATTGTGCCATTGTGCTACTTCTAGAATACAAACCAGCAAGATTTAACATCTTTCTGTCAATTCAGATCTAGGAGGCACACTGTGTAACCTTGAGAACAGATGGTTGAATTCACATACACTGAAGCACACAGTGCTACACTGATTTCTTAATCTCATTCAGAATAAATGACTTGTATATGAACAGATTCCCCAAGTTGTCAGAACATCATAAACAAAATTGTTTGCTAATTGCAGTCAGCCACATCCATGCAAGGTTGTCCAGGAAGGATTTACAGGCTGCTCTGCCTTGCAGAACCTCTTTGTTTTATGACAGGGAGAAGGGAAGGAGAGTCTCTCTCTTGATGCTCAGCTCTTCAGTCTGAGGCTCCAGCCTGGTGTACTTTTCACCTGCCAATTGAATACATTTAATTTAATTGCATTGAGAAACCACAAGTGCAAAACCTCTTGGAACTGTATTTTATAGAGCTACATTTGACAGTGTTTTAATTTCTAATACTTTAATTCTGACTTTTTTCTTTTTATGGATTTTTCTTACCCTCACATCATTTTTCACACTGACCAAGTTTGTTGCAGTAGCACAGAACAGAAGCTTCCTTGCTTCTTGTTATGGTTGGCAGCCTTCACAGGTATGTTAGCCAAAAGGCATTCTGGTAGCACTTTAAACTTTCACCCAGAGTACAAAGTATTTACTTCATGTAATGTCTGCCCATAACTTGTGCACAGAGCACACAGGCATTGCTGTGTTACCCCTAAGTTCGTGAAGGTTGACATGCTCAATCGGTTGGCTGAACAAGCTGAGCTAAAAATACCAATTCATACCCACTGGTGAATCTCCACTGTGTACGCACAAAAGAGCTCTTTGAGTGAGCCCCCAGGTTTCCAGGAACCAAGTAAGTCTTTATGGTACCCTCAGTCCTCTTAAAATGGCTTCAGGGGTATGAAATTGGAACTAAGAACAAATTAGACCAAACCAATGACCTGTTATTTCATCTTCTGACAAGGGAGTGATCCAGGACTGCTAATGTACCTATCACAAAGCTTCCAGCCTCTCACAGCATAAGAAAATGGAAAAATTTGTCTAGTTTCTAAAAAAAGTAGGTTTTTTTTCCCCACAAAATTTGCTTCAATGACCTCCCTGCATTTAGCAGTGTATTTTTGTCTGAATTAAAGGAGTGTTTATATTAGAACGTTGCATGCATTTGTGGAAAAGATATTTCAGTATTGATAAATATTTACCATGATGGTATTTCTGTCTTCTCCAAACCACAGATGTTTTCCTTACTAAATGTGTCTGGTTTTCAGCTTTGAGCATTTTTTTCTCTGCTTTTTTGTCTGTATTAATACAATCATCCATCAAAACAAGAGTAAGATCCTGACCAGTGTCCTGGTATTTTTTTTCAATAGCCTTTGTTTTAACTTCTTGAAATGTTTCCAGAGCAATCCTGAGGCCACTACCATTGCCTAAGAATTAACATGCTTGTTATGGTCTCTGAAAATGTCAGCTATGTGCACTTTTTCATTATTATCTGAAATCATGCAGAGATCTGGACCTTGAAATATCCTAGGTCTTTTCCTTTCCTCTTTCTCCTCCCCCCACTCCCAAGAGGCAGCTATTCATCTTCATTAGCCACTTCTGTTAGCTTGCTGCCAACTGAGACTAGAAAACTAGCTGCATCAGTCTTGCATGGCAATTCAGGAATTAGAATCCATAGTCCTTGAGTGCAGGAGGTTAATGCACTAATAAAGATTGTACCTTGATTAACCACATCATCTCAGCTTGCCCTAGCAAGGTTGGTTTTCAGACAGTTTGTTGTATCATATGGCTCGATGCATTCATCTAGAAACATAGCTTCTTAGCTAAGAAGAGATACTCATCTTTGTGACTAAAGGAGAAATTTTATCCCTTTTTTTTTCATTTCCGTGAAGAATATTTTTAAAAAATTAAAAAGAAGTTGTGTAAATGCTGTTCTATGATTTATCTGTAAAGGGACACTTTCCTTTCCTAATATGGGGGCGCAGGGGGTTTGTCCTAAACTCTGATATGAGAGAGCATGACATGGATTATACCGTAATTAAGCTGTTTTTAGAATCAAACCATATTTCTTTTAGGTATCCATAACTTCTTCTAGACTTACAGGCTAATTTATTCCTCCAAAAAATGAATAAAAATTTGCAAGCCTCTATGTTAAAGAATTATAATCATACAAATGAAGGACCTAAATAAGCCAGTTTGATAAGTAAGCAGCTGTAGCCTTCTTTCACATTTATCTGTCCTAGATTGCTGAACCTTGACTAAGTGTTGCAGGTTATTTTCAGGATGGTTCCACTAAAGCAGAGATAATGTATTCCAAACAGAAACTTATTGCACTGGCATTTCTGATTTGCTGTAGAGTGAATTGATCCACAGATCACTCTGCAAATGCTCATGATTTGTAATGGTTTAGTTCTGTAGGTACCAAATATCAGGAGATTTAATGCTGAACACATTCTTTAGTGCTGCAGTCTGCAAAATCTCTTACTTTCTCCCTTTTCATGGGCCTGATTTCTCTTTTTTCCTTTTCTTCTTCCCAGCTCACGGGCATGCATGTACACGCGCGCGCGCACACACACACACACGCTCTCTCACAAGTCCTGTTTCTTTCAAGCAGTTTCTGCTGATGACCATCTGTGCATGTCTGAAGAACCAAGCACAGCAAAAATGACACAGTCACAAGCTACACAATTACCTTTATTTCTTTGTTTAGAACAAAAAAAAAAAAAATTCCTTGACAAGCACTTGCCCCTGGATTGTCGTGTATCTTTGGAAGTTATACCAATGAAGCCTATTGACAGAAATTCATATTACCGAAAACAACGGAACATTTGGAGAGTCTTGGGACTGGTGCCAAAGGGGAAGTGTGGTAGAATGTGTTTGCAGCAGATTGCTATGAAAAAAGAAAAAAGTTACTCCTTGAAATCGTTTAAGCAGGAGTAGGAGAGACAGAAGAACTGCTGACTGAGGTTCAGTGCTGAACTGGCACCCAGCTCAGTGTCCTTACTGCAGTTTCAGCACCATGATAGGCAGCTCACAGTATTCCCTTATTTCATCCTTCAGTTAGTGGGTGAAACCATGTGTGCCACTTAGCTCAAGTTTAGAAATCATTTTGCATCATACATGACAAATATTAACTATAAATTAAAACCCACCCAAATGAGTGGAGGGAAGGTAAGTAAAACAGAAAATAATAGAAGCTGAAAAATGACAAGATCCTTTGTTGGGTGGTGATGGTTCTGAATAACTTGTTATCGAAAGGATAATGACCAATAAGAGATGTTCAGATGGAAAGTAGAAAATTATCAATTGCTCAGAGGAAACGATGGGGCTTATGAGGAAGTAGAAAAAGAGTTCTAAGTATGGATAAGTGACATCCTAAAGAAACATGAGGAAACAGCTTTATCTTTCCATTTTATAGGCATATATTTGAGGTTTGGGTTACAAAAGTTGCAGCAATAACAGATACTACAGGAACCAATTTTGAAAAAAGAAAATTGGCTTTCCATATGATAGGAACCTTACCACAGTGAAATACTGTCAGCTTCAACACAGTCTCCAAAAGTTGCAGTGTCTGATTCTTTGCTTTGGATATTTGACACTAAAATCATAGCCGTGTTGTCAGCTAGTGGCAATGTAGCTTCATTGAACTGAAAGGGATATCTGCCAACTGACAGCAGTTAAAAAGAGAGACTCCTGAGTAAAAAAAAAAAAAAAAAAGAAAAATTGTGAAGACAGAAGAGATACTAGTTTAGAGGTTCTCAAACTGCGTCTTGTGATCACTTGCTAAAGGGTCTTGGAAGGCTCTGCATTAGCTTTGCATGGCCTTGACTTCCAGCTGAATATATCTAAAGCCTCCCCAAAATCTGCATTTCAGTGTAGGTAACTACAAAGACAGATCCTCTCCAGTCCCCCTGAGCTAACCAACAGAGTATTTGCAAAGGAAAATTGTGTCTCACAAATCTCCTGTAATTCCTGTGACATGTCAGTAGAGCAGTGGATGAAGTTGAGTCAGCTAAAATAACTTTCAAAAGGTGTTTGACAGGGTCCTTTATGAAGTGCCACAAATATTTCTTAAATCATCATGTGTAAAGAGACAAAATATTATGAATCAAAAATCAGCTAGGTGAGCACAACAAGAGAGGAGGATTAAACAGTCAGTTTTCTTAATGACCCAATGGTAAGTTCTGGTTTTGGCACCAAGTGAACAGCAAGATTATAAATGTGGCAAGACTTTAAATCTAGATGCTCCCCATCTCCCTACTTATTATTAATTACGACTTTTCTGAATCAGTTCAACCTTTCCCAGTATCATGTGCCACACAGTAAGACTGATGTCACTAGATAAATAGCATTGCCTTAAGTCTAGAGTGAATACTATTATTTACCTCTGCATGGTACTTTTCCTGAAAAATTATCTACAAGCTAGGGTTAAAAGCCCCAAACAAAACACTGCCAAGCAGTCATTAATCCCCAAGAAATGTCTGGTTACTTAATTGTTGCTGCGGAAACTGAAGTTGGAGCAAGGATATGCAATACTATAGATTTCTTTGTTTGAAGGTTTTCCCTTCAGTGAGAAGAAAAACCAAGTTGGCATGTTGAGTAAGATTAACTAGGCTTGGACCTTTAGAGCTTGTAAAACTGGACATTTATGTATGAAGCTGAAAACTGATTTACTACAGGTAGAGACAAGTAGAGTTGCAGAGCTGTAGAGGTACAGCGTGCATGTGAATGAGACGTGCCATCACCACCAGCACCACAAAGATGTCAGTGCAAAACAACATCGCTGCAACCCTCACAAGGAGAAACGTGTGTTATGAAACAAAGAGAGGGTGTCTGAGCTGCTCCTTGGACTTGTGCATCTGGCTGCAGGAGGAGGGGGGCAGTCATTGTCATCTCAAACAAGCTGTCCTGCCGTTGGGCACGTGCTCATCCACATACATTTTTAAGCAGCCTGGTCAGGGCTTCCTTCTTTGATCTAGAAGTCTTTGTTTTCCCCACTTCTGGGCCCCAAATGTCTTCTCAGTACTTTCTTTAGTTGACAGTGTTCAGCTCTTTAGGATTAAGTTAATCAAATTTGAAGAAGACTGTAAGTTGGTTTTAAATTAGACCATTATCTTGTGGTGGCTGGAACATTTTCTGGTGCCAGGTGTTTCTGACTTATTCTTTGTTTGATTTATGCTAAAAAAGACCCTGGTTTTTTTCTCTTTATAATTTCAAAAACCTTTTGAGTCAATCAGTGTTCTAACACCAATTTGGAGGTGCTAAGGCTTTTAAATACATTTACATTTTCATCAGTCCTTTTCAAACAGTTTTCAGTCCAGCAGGTGCCTTATGCCAGTACTGCCAATCCCAAACTCCAAAGACAGGCAAGTTACCTGAGAAGAGAAGATGTGCATGAAAATTCATTTTACAATAAAAATTGAGTCCTTTCTGTTTAGTTAGTTAAATAGTTGCCATTTAGGCTTGCATTTTCAGATGTTTCACACCATGTACAAAAAAAAAAACTTGAATCCTATATCACTACTAGTGTTTTGAATCTGTCTCAAATATCTTCAGACAGAGCCTAAAACCCCGAGACTTGGCACACTTGAACATATTCTGGATTTGTTTCTGCTTGATCTTGCATGGTGTTGACATTTGCTGGACACCTAAATTCTTTCTCCTGATTTTTGAGGCTCTGTTCTTGGCAGACAGAAGGAGACTCTGCACATAGATTAATGTTTCTATTTAGAAAAATATTACACTACATTTAAATCTTACCACTCCTCAGCGGTGACATCCTGTAGTTTGGGATACTTTTCATTGTGGCTTTCTGATTATTTTTTCTAATTTTATTTAATTTTACAGTTGTCTGAATTTCAAAGGGTATGGATAAATAAACAATATGATCACAACTCAATGTATTATTCTAGTAAATTCACGTTCAGACATTCATGATAATAGCAATTATTAACCCTGGTAAATATCAGCGGTTTTACGAAATCTTTGTGTCGGAAAGGGTTACATCAAATTTAAATTATGTAGAAAGCTTTATTATATACCACAACTGAAAGTAAAAAAGGAGAAGAGGAGCTAGCTGGGGAAAAAAAAAAAAAAAAGAAAAAAAAAAGAAGACCATTAAGGCTATTTTTCATTGAAGTGTGGATGAGAAATAATGTTAGAGAAAAGAAGAAATGAAAGATTTTGACATGTCAAAAAAAAAGGTCACCCTTATTTTTAATCAACCCTCTGGTCCTTTCCCTGGATGAAGGCATCATTGTCAGACTCGGGTAGCCAAGGTGGGAGGAAAGGGCTCTGCTGCCGTAACAGATTGGTTTGTGCTGGCACAGAGCAGAGTCCTCAGGAGATGTTTCCCTGAAGGTGACAGTGGGGTCACCAGCTGTATAACCTGGAAGAACTGCTTCTTGAGCAAATGGCAATCATAAGCACTGAATAAAATATTTCACAAGTAGGATAACTTTGGGTCAAAGCCACCAGATGTTCCCAGTCTGGCTGCCCCCATTCTTCAACTGACAGAGATAACATAAAGCATTGCCCTTTGGAAGAAAGGGGCACAGTCATTCCCATGTGTTCTTTTGGGTTCAGCACCTCAACTTGTAGAGAAAAACACTCTGGTTAGGAACAAGGTTTTAGCAGTGAAAACACCTTTAGTCTACGTACACAACACCGCATTTCCCACAGAGTAAGTAAATGGTCCTGTAAGCGAAAAGCAAGAAAAGCAGATGTGAAAGTGATACCTTTTTAGATGACAGACTTAGGGTTAAATATCCACATTGCAAATCTCCCTTTTGTCAATTTATTGTCATATACCTTTACTGTTGGAATATTTCTTAATACTTAATCTTTTGCAAATGGTAGCACATGTGCCAGGTACTTGTAACAAACAGCAATCTGATTGCCTATGTTTTTTGCTGCCTGAGTTTTAAGAAGTTACTGTATATTAAAAATTGCTATATACTGTTATTGCTGGCACTTATCAGATAAGGAAGTCATAAGATGAATGATCTGCCTCTAAGAAGTGAAAAGCAAAGCAATTCTGATACTGAAACTGCAAACCAGATGATGCTCTGATTAGAGGCATGCACATAGATTACAGAAGTATAATAAATCATGTAACTTTTTATCCTCAAATAAAATAAAAGAATGCAATTTTTATTAGGAAATAAACTGTTTATCAAGAATGCTTTAAAGGTGACATTTATTGCTAATAAACTGTGTTGAAAGGGCTGGTCCTTTCATTGGAGAACAGCCAGAGACTTTCCACTATGTAAAAAATGCAGCAGCTCATTCTGTGCTGGGTCAGGAAGCAGTTCCATCAGCTCTAATGAAGTATGGGTAAGAGACTCACACTTTTTTTCAAACAAGAACATTTTCTTTTCATTTTAAAAAGGAATGAGTCATGGAAATATAACTCCAGTATTATTTTGGGACTGATTGTGGATCTCTGCATGGCTCCTTGGAATATCACTGAGAAAAAACTCCACAGTCGGTTAATGGTAGCAAAAGCCAGCAAAGCATCTGCCAGGCAGACTCTTGATAGTGTCAGCAATCCCCCTGCTTAGGCAGGATGTTCTTTGCTCTTCAGTTCTTCTAATGCATGGGACAGCTTTCAAGGTTGTCATGCTTGGCACTATTTCTCATATTAGTTCTCTTAAGTTACTGTGTACCAAATATTGTGGCTGTTGGTGCTGAACATGTCAAAAAACCATGTCTGTCCCTTAACATCCTACACTAGAAAGGAACAAACTTCTTGTCTGAAGTGTTTCATTTATCTCTCCCCCAAAGCAGCCTTGCTTTGGAGACCAACTCATTCAGACTTGAATCATAACAGTATTGAACGTGTGCCTACCTGCTACCTGAAGCTGTGTCAAGGATGATTGCATAAAAATCAGGTCAAACTACATCTGTCTCTTAGGTGTGAAAAAATGTCCCTCAAGACAAAACAGGGAGGAAAAAAGATGGTGTGCAGCACACCTCGTTTGGGGCTTGCGACATATCTGTGTCTTGCAAGGCACAAACGCATTGGAGTTAGGAACTTACTCAACTCCTTTACAATGGTAAAGGCAATTTTAGGAATTAACTGTTAGCAAGTGGTAGGCATTTCTCATTCTGACCTTGTCTGTGAAATCTATTTTGTGATTAGTCCACTGTGTGTACCCCATTACTTGGTCATGAACTGAAATTTCTGTTCTCGTCTACAAAAGAATGTTCTTCTGTTAGTCTCACCAGCCCGAATACATTGTGTTTAAAATGTATTTGCAGATTGTCAGAAAAATCAAGCTTCTTGCACTTAAGATGCATTATCTATTCAGGAAAATGAGACGGTGCTTAAGAACTGCTCTCAAGAGCCTGTAAAAATCATTGTAGCTCCTGTTTTGTCTAGATTATATGAAAACTGGGCATTTCCTAGAAGCTGCAGTAACTTAAATATTCCACTACCCAGGCACTCTTGCTACTGATATGCTATCATTGTCTCCTTTTCCACTGACTTTCTAAATGCATTTTGCTGAACAATACTGTTTTTCAGGAGATGACCCATTCATGGCCTCCGCCACTGTCAGCTATTCACACACCAGGAAAGGCAGAACAAAGCAAGTTTCCCTTCCCAAACAAGGTAAGACATTCAGCATCATGTAGAAACATTCCTCCTGCACCTCACAATAGGTCATATACAAGCCTTGACTAAGTGTGTGAGGTCTCTGGGCTGAGGTTGATGCCATGCTGATGATCTTCTTCGTGTGTGTGCCAGTATTCCCTGTCTTTTCCCTTCTTACAACCTCAGCCGGGCTACACAGTCTGTATCTCTTGGCAGCAGAATTGATGATGGTGTGGGGGTCACAGGTTCCTCATGGTAAGGCAAAACCACAGGTGTCTCTGGTGGGATGTCCAGATGGGGTGGCTGCTGCTGAGGCTCCTGACTGATACCTTAGGGCACAGACAGCATTGGGGAGTCAGGGAGCTCCTCCTTGTATCCATTGCTCCTGCATCATTTGGCTTCACCAGCTGAGATTTTTGTTGAAACCTTTGAGGTCTGAGGAGCTTTACTTTCGCTAGTACACAGGCCACTAGTTGGGCTTGAGGATGGGGCATGCATCTCCTACCACCAGCCTGGCTTCAAAGGGGCAGCTTTGCTAGAAAGGCAGTCGGCCCAGTGCTGTGATGGCCAGAGGGGCTACAGAAGCATTTGCCACAGAAATATTTAATCCCCCAAGAGACCAAAGCCTCTAGTCCTGCTGATGGTCCCTTAAAACCAGCCCCACTATTGGATGTGTATCGCAGGGAGGATGCAGTGCAGCACGGTAAAGCTCATCAGCACAAGCCTGGGGAAACCACATTATTTATACGTGGTAAGTCAGAAGGGAATGAAATCAGCTATCTTGTGCAAGAGCCAATAAATTTCACATTGTATCACCATATACTGTTTAGATGTCACAAGCATATTTCATGCAGTGTTCAAGCTTGAAAGATGGTATTGATGCTATTTATAATCTTTCTCCTGTTAAAGCAAGCTTGTTTGGCAACTTTTAAGTCCATTCCGCAAAATTTAGTTCAGGGAATAATTATAACTACAAAGCCAAGAAAACTTCATTTTTCTACAGTAAAACAGCTTTTCTGTGGATGAGATTGTCATGATTTTGAAGTATCAGGGGTGTAAACCAAAATATCTCTGGCATGTTATGAAAGAAAAAGAAGGAAATAACTCACTATTTGCTTGTTGAAGGCAGGCAACTGACTGAAGATGGTAGGCGGACCAGAAGCTTGTTAAGTTAGAGTAAGTCCTGTAGGAGATAGGTGGATCAGCAGCTTACAAGCAGGTGAAGTGCCTGACAGGGATGACAGAGTGAAGTGGTGATTGCACTGGTGCAGTTTCTGCCACAATTATCCCCACATGATGTGCTTGTGTGGCACGTGTGCAGATGTGCACGGGCAAGGTGTGCACCTGTCAGCGGATCTGTGTGGCCATCATGAATCCACTTCCTCACAACTAAATGTATTGTGATAAATATAGGAATAGGAGAATCACAGAGCAGAGAGAAAAGATATGTGAATAATGGTTGATATTGACTTTCTCATCTTCTCTCTGCCTGTTCATCTGTCTCTCTGGGAAATTTTCTATTATTTTGAATTGCAGAGCCATTTCAGAGATCTACCGTTCATTTTTAAAGATCCTTTTCAAGGTGGTTTCCCCTTCTCTCGCCAAAGTAGAATTTCCAATTTTTTTTAAGTTTAGGATGGACAAGATTTCATCTAGTAATATAAGAGCATACTTTTGTACATATAATAACATCACAACTGTATTGTGGCCTGGGTGGTCTGCGTGGTCAGAAATTAGAGTGCTTCATGTGAGATGGGAAAGAAATACCTTAAAAAACTCACCAGAGTCTTGGAACAATCCTGTATTACTGGCCATAGATTATGTTAATTTTAGACACCACTTCTCTTTTAAAATATTTTAAAATAATTAAAAGCTATTCTGTGGCTTAATCTGAATCTCTACAGTTACCAACTTTAGAAAGCATCTGCTTTTCAGGCTCCAAAATGCAAAAAATGATTTCCATATTTTTCAAACATGTTTTTCAAACCTTCATAAGCTAGCTATTGCTTTTCACAAAGCATGGTGTAAAATCTTTATTGGACCTCATAGGGAATGTCTCCACAGCTCTTAGAAAGCTTTCCCATAGGTAAACCACGTAGGTGTCCCTATTTTTTAAAACCTGAGGACTAGACCAAACTGTTGTGGATCGTGCATTATTCAGATAAATGGTTCTGTCAGTTAAGTAGTGACCAAGGCCAGTAAAGAGACTGAAAGGCTAAATTCAGGGCAACAGCTTTATCTCTTAGTTCCAAGTCATGCATGGTAACATGAATTGCTTTTCAGTCTTAATAGCAGTGTTGAGACATCAGTTCAATTCATTTGCAAAGACTCTTCCAGCAAGAGAAGCAAGTAGGTTGCACTTGCTTTTAACAGAAGACAGTTTCCAAATATTAAGATACTCATCATTTTGGGAATGGGAAAAAGAGACGCTTGTAGGACTCCTGCCCTGTTATAAAGATGCAAATCATAACTACTTTTCTGTCCATAAAAAACTGAGTGTCAGCATCATTAGTTCGCATTCACGCCACACTGCTTTTAACCTGCAATTCAAGTAATTAGCGATCTGACAGCTTGAAGCTTGAAATTTATTAATTAGGCTATTAAAGTTGCAAAGGCCACAGCAACTATAGCTAGAGTGGTTTTGAAATCAGTCTAGTAATAAAAGGTAAATATCTGAGATTTATATATCACAAATATAACAGAATTGCACATTTGAAACTGCACATGTGGATGTATCAATCAATATAACTAAATGCTCATTTGATGGAGGGGATGGATGTGCATATGCTGTACTTCTCTATGAAATCAGGCCTCATTAACATGGGAGGTCTGCATTGATTCACAAGAATGAGAGGAGAGTCTGGGTCAGATGTGACATGTGGCAGTGCCCAGTAGGTTTCCAAGTACTGCACTGCTGGAGGAGCACTGTTAGAGAGCTGTCCTTTATGTAATGGAGGGCATAAAGTTACATTTCATCCTTAACTTTGAATTTTCTTCCTCTCTGGAATTAATTTGTACTCTTGAATTTTCTAGGAAGGGGCAATGACAGTCTCTTTATTTCTTGTTTTTCAAAGCTTGAGGATAATTGAATGAATGTGTGATGTGACAGGCTGTGTGTGCTTTCCTTTCTTCTATCTCTGCCACACGTTGTTATGTACGAATGATCAGGCATTTCTTGATTGTAATTTTATTAAAAGCATCTTAATAAATAAACTTTAAATGAATAATTAAATTTGTAAATAAGAGTTCGCTTGATGCTTGTGTGGATGAGCTTTCATGTTCAAGCATTAATTCTCTTATGCAGGAAAAAATGCTGTTAATTCTGCTGCATGCTTTGCTCTCTTTCATTTTTACTGTGATTTCATGTCATGAGAGTTTGATCAGGTGTTTGATTTCTAGTTATGTATACGTGATATTATGGGATCAGCCATCATTTTGTTATTTGAGAATTAATTTAGCCACTCCAGGAGAACTGGTTTCTTGTCACAAAGCAACTGGGTGATTATTCTCAGCAGATGTTGAGTTATCATAGTGACGTTGTCCTTTACAAGGTCAATTCATTTGCTTTTTCCTTTCTTGTTGATTTTAAAAAGCTGGAGGAAATACACTGGACAATAATCTTCATAAATGAAGACTTTTTTTAAAAGTTACATTCTTTTTTCCTCCATTAGTGGGACCATTCCGTATTTCTCTCTGAGATATTTTTACTAGCCTTTGGCAGAGGCAAGATCCTGTGCTCAGCAGTTAAAGGGGAGGGTGCGTTCTTCCTGAGGTTAATGAAAAGGTAAAAGAGTCAGCAAGATCCTTGTTTAGAAGTTTCAAACACTTTTACAAATATGAGGATATTTCCCTCAAAATGATTGTATTTCCCTGAGCTTCTCTAGGTACATAAATTCTGATTTGGAAACTGAACATGCTCTAAAAGCCTACTTTTATTGGGAGTGTGGTTGGCTACAAGAATAGCATTTGAATTCAAGTGTACATACCACTACATCACCACTGCAAGCTGATCTTGACTTTTTAAGATTACATTCAGTCACCAGAAAAAAACAGGCTTTAATCTCTCTTCATCAGAAACATTCACAAAAAGCTGATGCAATTTGTCAAAAGTACACAATTTCAAATTACTGAGAAATTATTCTTGGCATGTGAAACATGGTACAGATCTTTTCATATTGCAGTAGAAGGTAGAAACTCTTGGGGCATGCCCAAAAATTTGATGTCTCACATTACAGGTATGTAGGATGGAAGTGAGTTGCAGATGTGTATTATAGTATTAAAATTACAGATCAAAGCCACACAGTCTGGACAGCCTTGTCTCCAGAGCAAACTGTGCAGGTTGAGGGATTCTGATCAGCTGAGGCCTCAAGATGTCAGGGTCTGCTGTCCAGCCAGCCTCTGTTTAGAGGGCCCAAGAAGCTCTTGGGACCCCAAGCCCCTGAGGAATTCTCCTGAGTGTCTCAACAGCACAATCTCAGCCCAACCAAGTTGGAGCATCCTCAACTCTCTGGGGACCTGCAGTTCCTCTCTCCATGAGCTGTGTGTTTGGCTCATCCCTCAGCCTCTGTGGACCACGGACCTGGTCCAGTGCCCAGTTCCTCACTGAAAATGACCACATGTGCTCCTGTGGGTGCCTGGCCTCTCTGAGCAATCTTAATTGCAGCTGTAACTGCAGCATGGATATGAGGTGGTATTCCTGTGTGTGTCTGGGTTATTCAGAAGCAGAGTTACATACAGGATACTCTTCCTGCTGCCATCCATGGCAAAGTATTCTTTTTTCTATTAATTTAAATATCCTCTGGTTATGGTTTATATTTGTATTTATAGCCTTCTTTTATATTTTTATGTAGGCAAACAAATTCTCCGAGTAAAACATAGTGAGCGAACATTTGCACTTGAGGAAAAAATGGTCTGATTTATTGTATCACATTCACAGATATTGCTGTTGTCATACAAGGTCAACCTTGTAATCTCAGGGACCCAGAACTAGTCTGTATTTTCATTCTCTGATGCTGTCAATGTCAACATGTGAAAAGACCTTCTGTGCTACTGCCTCGGGAATCCTATGGTCCATGAAACAATATTGGCCTTCCCTCTGTCTCCTCATCTGAACTTGTAGAAGATAATAGACGAGGTTTGGCTGATCAATACATGAATAGTGAGCAGGAGAGTCATAATAGCTATACAAGGAATTGCACCATTAAAGGGTTGTTGTGAAATAAGTTTGCAAGCTTAAGAATTAATGGATTTTCCAAGAAATACTGGACTTATTCTTGTAATTGAAAATTACTTTGAAACCAAATGGACAATCATCAGTGCTGTTTGTACTGTTAAGGTAATGTCCAAGCAAGTATTGCAGCAAAAAAATTGCCGAAAAAATAATACACCTTCCCTTTTTTCTGTTATTATTGTAGGAATCACAACAGGGATCTACAGGACACAGCAATACAAGTAAGTACCAACTCATTTTCTGGCTTCACTGGGTGGAGGGGTAGACAATGACTTGGGAAAAGAAGTGACTGATGAAGTAAGGAATCAGTAGCAGACTGGGACAGCACAGAGCCTCAGCAGGCAGTACTCAGCTACGGATGAATATGGACAACTGAACTGAAGAGTGACCATCAAAATGTCAGCTCTTTTGGTGGCCTGGGAAGAACAAAAAGTATTCATTTCATTATGACTCTTCCATTATGCAAATGAGAAAGACTGAAAGGGCAAAAGAGTGGTTTTTTTTGAAAGCCAGAAAAAAACTGACCTAATTGCACAGCCAGATCGAGACTGCCAGAAAATTCTGCAAGAAAACTTGTTATCATTTATCTTTCATATGCAATGGTACATTTTGTGGCCCTTGCACAGTACTAACCTACATAAATCTTTCCAAACTAACACTAGATAGTGTTTCAAAGACCCTATGGCCATGGGTCTTTTCAGCTAGCATGTGGGTAGGGGAGTGATGTGTGCTTGTGTGGCTCCTGCTGAGGGCTCTCCAGTGGACTCCAGTTTACAAATCATGGTGCGGATCAGTAGCACTTTAATTACATTTAGCTATGGTAAAAAACTTAGCAGCTGTATTGAACAGGAAGATTGAATTGTTCTGCAAAACAAAATATTAATCCTCTTCCTTGACACTCTGATGGTTGTTGATGTTGTCTTGCATATTAAAAATACATGATTCTACCCTGCTCTCCACATAAAATCATCACAACCAAAAGAATTATTTTGCTAGCTTCCTGACCTGTCAGCCAACACAGAGCCCTGTTTGCAAATTGCAGGGCTGTGACTAAAGATGAAAAATGCCCTGAGCTGGTGGCTAGGGCTTTGAAAGGGTCTGGTCACCCACTGCGTGAGGGAAAAGACATCCAGAGAGACATGGCTGGGAGATGTAGGCTTTTAAAATGGTGTGGCTCTTCGTTGAGGAAAGGTCAGCATGAGGAAGACAATGTTGTGAAGAAACATGCAGTGGTGTCACTTAATTGCTGGCATTGGTTTGATACTGCTGCGAGTACCAGCACTAAGGAAATAATAAAAGGCAAATGGTATGAGGTTCTGTCAGAAAATAATGAATAGAGTAATGAGAGTAAGAAGCATGAAAGAACCATAATAGAGAGGGCTATGCAAACACAGGCAGAGGCACAAACACACTGGCTGAGCTGAGGGCTTTGCGGTGACATCAGAGGCCACAGTATTGGCGAGCTTTGGTCCTAGCTGAGTATTTTCTTCTTCCAACACTTCAATAAAATAGGTTGTTCTGCAGATTTAATGAAACCTGCTTTCCTGTGTATTACAAAATTGATCCTGTGACCTTACAACTTTTCCCTGCTTCTTACTGCTGTGGTCTCCTACCCCACTTCAGTTCTAAGTCCCCTGTCCCTCCTACACCCCAATACCTCCAGCTTCTCATCTCCTCATTCATCCTGCTCAGCAAAATCTGCAGCTGGGCAGAAGCTACATTTGGTACTGCCTAGCTGATGGCAACCAAACCAAACAACAGCTGGACCCATGCAGAAATGTTTTCTTAATTGGTGGCAAAAGTTAGGGTCACTGTCAGACACACAGGCACTTTTCCTAACATCACAGAGAGAGTTTGACTACTTCTGAGAGCTGTATCCATGAGAATTCCTGTTGAGCTGCTGGAATAAGACATCAGATAGAACACAGTTAGAATGAGACACAGACTTTACCAGTCCTGTATGTTAAACTCAAAGGAAATTTGGGAAAAAATTATTCAGATGTGTGGTGGGTTGACCCTGACTGGACACCATGCACCCACCAAAGCTGCTCTATTACTCTCTTAGACACAGAAGAGAAAATACAACAAAAGGCTCATGGGTGGAGATAAAAACAGGGAGACATCACTCACCAGTTACTGTCATGAGCGAAACAGACTCGAGGAAATTCATTTTACTTATTACCAAGCAAATCAGAATAGGACAATGAGAAATAAAATCAGATCTTAAAAGCACCTTCTCCTCACCCATCTCCTCACCATCTTGGACTCAACTCCACTCCCAGATTCTCTACCTTCTCCCTACCAGCAGTGCAGGGGACCAAGGAATGGGGGCTGCAGTCAGTTAATCACACCTTGTCTCTGACACTCCTTCCTCCTCAAGGAAAGGACTCCTCACACTCTTCCTCACACCCTTCCCTGCTCCAGTGTGTGGTCCCTCCCATGGGAGACAGTCCTTCATGAACTTCTCACAAGCCCTTCCCACAGGCTTTGGTTCTTCATAACCTGCTCCAGCATGGGTGTCCTCCACAGGGTGTAGTCCCTCAGGAACAGGCTGCTCCAGCATGGGTCCCACACAGGGTCACAAGTCCTGCCAGCCAACCTGCTCCAGTGTGGGCTTCTCTCTCCATGAGTCCACGGGTCCTGCCAGGAAATACTAGCAAATTACTCTGTGGGAAAGAAATCTAATGGTCAATGTATTGTGTTATCCAAGTGCACATCTTCAAAGTCTAAATTAGCTGGTTTTTCCCATTGCACCCTGACTTCTTTGGAGTGGCTCTTGAGCCCATCATTTGCAATGGTTTTACTGCAGCTGCCAACATTGTCTTTCTCATGGATAGCATTTGCATCTCTGTCATCCTTCCCCCACAAGAAAATCAAAGCATTTAAAAACTCATAATGGCTGAAATTATACTACTCCATCACAATAAATATCATTTATCCTTGTTACCCAGAAAGGGAAACTTAATCTGGTTGAGTGATTCACCAAAACTCCAACTAAGAGGAGAGAACTTTTCTGGCCACACACTATTCAGCAGGGAAATCCTGCAAAAGTTCAATTGAAATTTATTTTGAAATTCAAAAAATCTGGACATGTCTTCTGCTTGTATCTGAAAAGGTTAGGAAAGAACTTGCATGAGATGAGGTAGAAACTAGCAAAGACCTCCCAGTTCTGTGGCTAAGGATGTGTGGACTGATGGTTTCCACTGTATGTTTTCTGCATGCACCCACTGATACACACACCCCGCCCTGTTTCAGGAGACATACACAGTGCTTAGAACCTGAAACAAAGTGTGCTAACTGTAAATCCATAGCAAGGTGGGTAGCTTGTTCTTTGTTAATTCCAAAAAAGGCTAAGAAAAACAAAGATTGGCACAAATTTGCCCATGGAAGTCAAAGAAGTCAAAACCAGAGAAGATTTAGCAGTTCAGCAAATGCCAGCCTCCCACAATGGTAGCTGCATGCATTTGACAGGTTACATGAAAAAATCAAAAGCAAATCTTAGTTTGGCCAAGAGTGAGTGTAAAAAACCCAAGTTATTGTAACAGGTAGTTCTCTTTTACATGCCCTTATCCAAAAATATTATCTGTACCGTATCTGTGACATTCAACTATGCTTAGGCTATACACATTTGTAAAATTTCTAAGATTCAGTCAAGTGAGAATAAAGTTGGTAAGAACTGATAAAGCATTAATGGCCAAATTTTCTACTCTGATAGGCCGGACTGATGCATTTCTACCATCTGCACAGGCTTTGTCCTTCCTCTCCACACAGAAGTATGCTAAGTGACAATTAGCATAAAAGCAGCTACAAATGCTTACTGTAGGGTAATCCATTAATATCCAGTTTGGCTAAATCACAGAGATTCCGTTTCCTCACAGTACATATGCTATTTCCCTTGTTGCTGCTTTAACATATACTGCTGAAAGTTGAACTTATGTGAACTCTGCTGGCAAAGCACTCAGGAATCCATATTCCCTCTCACACTCAAACAAACCAGTGTTCATGGTAATAATTCATCACTTAGAAAAGACTCAAGTTACAAATAGAGAATCTTTGAATATGTGCCAACTGTTACTGTTGGTTTCTTGTTCCAAATTACCATAATGCAGATGAGCTCCAGGGCTCCAGGCTCCGGAAGGCTGACAAACGTATATTGCAGCAGCAGCTTCCTAGCCAGCAGGTTCACCATCTGGATATACTTTCTGAGGTCTCTGCTGAAAGTGAAGAGTGACCTAGAGATTATGGAGTGGATGCATTCCATCCTGTGTGGATGCCCTGCTCATGCCTAAATTTTAGGTGCCTTTAGCATGAATGCTGAGCTTCCCTAGAGGTCCATGAAGGCCCTGGTGGTTTTGAAGTCATCCAGAGCTTTCCCCGTCCTGTTTACAATAAAGTTTAGGCACCTCAGCTGGGTAGGCACAAACCCTATGAGAGGGGAGGATGAGATCTAAAAGCACTGTGTCAAGGTGTTTTTGATACCCAAAACTTGCACTACAAGACAGCTTCTTCCAGAAAGTCGTTGTCCAGAGTGTCCTTCAGCTTCCTCCTGTACAGCAGTGGAAGAACACTGGTAGCAGAATCCTGCCTCTTCTGAAGGCAGCAGCAAATTTTCCAGAGGTGCCCTTACAGCTGTTGCTCAATGGAAACTGAGAGTGAGGACTTAGTCAGCAGTAAATGGATGATGCGTGATGCTCATGTGCGTGTACTAGGTCGGGGCTGATCCAAAACCCACTCAACTCATGCTGCTCATTAGCAGCATATCAAGCAACACCAAAAGAGCCTGACCAAAATAAACATTTCTCACATTTTTCTCAGAAGGAATAGGTAGATTTTGGCTTAACACAGCTCATTTAAAGGTAATGGAGAAAAACACATCCATCAGTAAACCAGTCACATTCAACCTCTGTGCCTCCTTGTCTGCTAGGCAACATAAACTCATGTGTAGACAGCTATTAGCATCCAGCGACACACAAGAGCAGCAGCATCTGCACAGTCACTAGGCCCAGAATTCAAGTTCAAGGTGATTCAAGTGGAGTAGCATAGCCTCTGAATGCATGGTAGAGCTACACAGAAATCTTACACTGGAGCGCAGCTCTCTCAGGTTACTCAGAGAACATTAATTACAGCAAATATCAGCCTTACTGTTTTTTGGCAGGGGGTGGGTAGAAGGGAGGGAGAAGGACTTGGCCTGACTCAGCAGAAGCAATACCACCCCATCTGCCAGCAGCCTGCTTCCCACTGTCTGTGCTATGTGACTAAGTTGTGTTGGGCAGATATTATTTTGGATCCAAGATGGGGATCATCACAATCCAGCATGCCAGGACCCATATGAGTCATAAGAAAATGTGAAGAGGCATCCCTTAGGCCTCTGGTGCATCTCAAGCATTGGGTACTTGACTTCTCCTGGCATTGAGTGCCTAAGCTAACATAGAAAAGAGGGCTTCCCCAGCCCCCACTCACAGAAGCTAAAGATCAAATCCTTAATCTGTCAAAATGAATGTGAACCAAAATATCCATTGGCAGAACTGTGCCCTGATCACTGCCTTACTGTCTCCTGCTGATTCTGTTTTGCTTTGTATGAAATAATTAGTGTTCCTGGAGCAGGGTTTTGGAGCAACTGCATGTTGTATGGAGTATATTCTCAGCAGCAGACTTGTAGGGCCCTAGAGAAATCTTTTCCATTGCTCCAGGGTCTGCTGTCCCTGGTAAAGCCTATGTCCTCTAAGCATCTCCTCTTGTGGAGTTTCTCTGCCTGACATTTCCAGAGCACGTGTCAGTGACAACAAAAGTCAAGTCAGGATTGACCCCCCCACTTGCAAATGCTCCAGCAGTGCCCCTGCAGCCCTGTGGTTGCCTCCACAGATGTCTGTGTGTGGCAGGAGTGGTCAGTGTTAGCAATGAATAAAGTATTGATGTGTCACATCTGAGCAGTTTCCATACTGACGCATTTCTGATGTCATTTTCTTCTTCTCTTTTAAAGGGAAAAGTGATGTAGAGCCAAAGACCCCAGAGAAAAGCGCAACCCATACATCGTAAGTCACATTTGCGTTTAAGATTGGAGAAGGCAGCTGTGTTTTTATCAGATTTGTTGGGCAAAATAGAATTTGTTTGTTTTCATTAAGATAAAGCTCCTTCACTGATGCTTTTCGTAAAACGGCTTTTTAGATAATGACTAAACATTAATTATTCCTAGAACTTCTGCATGCTAGTAAGTCAGCAATCTTTGCAAGTGAAGTGGCTCCATAGCACGCTGAATAGATATGAGATTATTTTTGTGGGTGTGCGAGGCTGGCCTTTAGTACCTTACTTCAACATTACCTTAATGCTGCTGGAGTTTGTCACACTTGCTAAAAAACATCTTGTCACATATGCCTTTGATGTACTGATGTAATTTTAAAAGACTGCAGTCTGCAGCTTCACCTCTGAATTACTTGAAATCCAATTACAGTTATCTCTAGTCTCTCACGATTTTGTTGATGTTTTTGAATTAACAAAAGAAGTCAAGAAATAGATAGGAACAGGCACTTGTAATATATCAGTGTTCACCTTCACTTCAGTGCAACAATAGGAGTGTTTACCATTTTTTACTCTAGTATACAAAGGACTGAATTGTTTTGCCAACATAACCAGTCTATGAAACAGATGGGCTGCAAGTTGAAAAAATTAAAAAATAGCATCAGTCTCCCAAACTGAGCGAGATAAGTGAATTCTTTTAATAACTACCAGGCAGGAGCATTATGAATTTCTGCAAAACCATTCACCTTTTCAATCCCATTTGAGAGAGGGAAGTTCTTGTAACAGTCAGTCATGTGAGTTGCCCATAATTTATGTTTTCTGATTCCTGTTATTTAAATTCAGAGCATTATATCATGTAAATCTCGCAAGGTGTCACTATTTGTTACATGGCCAAAAGTAGTCACAGAAGGAGGTACAATAACAGTGATTTATTGTGGGACGTTTTGATTTCTGCTGCACATATGCATTAAAAATCTTCTGGAAATTAATCTAGAAAAAGATTTGACACGGTGTAAGAAATGGCTTGTCCTGCAGATTGTGTTGTGGAATGTAATTATAATATGCAAGCACATTTAGGCAAACTTATTAAATGAATTAAGCATTAGCAACCTTATGCCTTCTGATAGTATGATTGTTGGGAACGTTTAATAGAATGATTTCAATAATTATCATTTTTTAAAAAAAATTGCAATAAAGACCAAAAGAAGAAGGGTTTTAATGCCATCTGGAGGTATTTTGGAGAAATGAACACATTTATTTTTGCAGATATTTAGCAATATGTAAAACATAAGCCATCCTCCACAGTGGTTTTTTCTACTTAGTATTTTATTGATAAGGAATGCTCCTTTCTTCTTGTTCATTGGAGTAAAATCCTGTAAGAGTTCTGAACCAGCAATAGTGCTATCTCTGAACCCAAAATATGGGTTCATAGGTACACCCCGATATGGTTATGGATTGGATTTGAGACTACGTACAGGGTTATATAGTGTGTCAGAATCTGGTTAGGTGTGAAAGGCTCCTTGCCTAATAAGAGATCTTGGTATGACCTTCTGAACTGTGCTGTCTACTAGATACAGTCTATTTATAATGCTTACCTTTAAATTGTTACTATATTCTAAGGTTACCCCACAGCATACATGGGTTCCCAGAACAATCTTTAGAGGAAGAAAAAACTGGTTACTGTTGATAAATTACTGCATTCAGGAACAAGAGGCCCCTCTAGTTAGAGAAATTCCATGGAAATAGAGGCAGGGGAAAAAATAGGAGATGAGAAAAAGGGAACCAACAAGTGCTATGTCAATAGAGAAGGAAGAAAGTGGGAGGGATACAGTTAATAAGTAGGAAAAGGAATTGCAAACATCAAGTTTTCAGAAAGAGATACAAAACTGAGAACAGTAGAAGAGAAAACCAGAGATCAAAAACTGAAGACAAGTAAAAGCCATTAGCAAACTAAAGATGTAAATGTTACTCAATAGAGGGCTGGCTCTGTGAGTGTTAGTGAAGGAAAGTAACTCCCGTTGATATGTAGGCACACACCAACGCCTCAGTTCTCTTTATGCTACCCTGCTGTTGGCCTTTCCTGGGTTTCTTCTCTTTTCCACCATCTTCTAGGACAGCTTTTTACCCCTGGTATCTCAGGCAGTCACAAATACAGACTTTCTCTGCTCTTTTGGGGCCATAGCAATTCGCACCTGTGCCGCCAGGAGAACCTGCAGTGCACACCTGCACGTGGATGTGTGAGCCTGTGTGCCTGGGCTGTCTGCAGATGGATGTTCTCTTCCCTGACACACATGGAGAAGACCATGCCCCGGGCAAGAGCTCCAGCAGTGCCCAGCTGGGAGCTGCAGGGGTATGCAAGGGGCACAAATGCTGCCAGGGTGCCTGTGGGTAAAAAAGGCTGCACCCTCTTGCGTGGTGTCACTCCCCTCAGAGTGTCAAAGGAGCCCAGTTGGCATCTCCTGGCAGGGGTGCTAAAAAGGAGCAACATTGATGTAGGACAGAGGTGGCACGCTCAGGCCTGACAAGGGGAAACTGTGGATGCATCTCACTGTGAATCAGCGTTTCTCTGTGAAAATGGAACAAACAGCAACAAAAAAAAACCCCACAAAGTCATGTTTGCCTAGAGGAAAATAACAGAAAAGATGGGGATGAGTAAATTAATGTTTTTTTCTTGAAAATGTCCTTTTTATTTTCCTCAGGCATGTTACAAGCCTCACACTCTAGCCAAGCTTATACGATTCAATGGCATTTAATTCAACCCCTGGTGCAGATATACTACCTCCATCCAAACATTATTTATGCATCTTCAAAGGACAGGTTGATTACCCTCCTGAGTCATTCAGGGAGGCATTTGTGAACCAAGCATTAACATGACATCTCCCCTCACAATAATCCTTGTGCCTTGCCCACTGGGCTCCAGGTCCTCAAAAACAAACATAACCCTGAGACCTGGAGCCCCAGGACCAGAGGTGCTAGCTGTAACCTCTGAGAGCACAGAAGCAGAGAGTGCGGGATGTGTAGTGGTCAGTTCAGAGGGTTTGGGTACAGTAATCATTTGGAATAGCGTTATGCATAGGGGCTTTTCCTGTATTCATTAACTCCCTAGATAGACTCATTATGACATAGCTCTCCACTGATAATAATATTAAACATTAAAAAATAGAATGCATTAGATGATGCATATTAATTGATGCAGCATCCTAATGAGGCAGATGAATAAGGGCAGTTATTGCAATGCTAAGGATAACTGAGATGGATTTAGGAGAATGAGACCGATGCAAAAGCGAGAAGGAAATCTAAGCAGAGCTGTATCGTTTTGCACGATATTCCTATGGCTTTCACCACCTTGGCATTCACAATAATCACCTGAGCTGGCACTGAAGAATTGCAATAAAAGGTGCAAACAATACAAAAGTGTTAAGGTGTCTGGAGTCGTCCCCAGTTGATTCATGTTCCTTGTAATTGAATGCTTTTAAAGCCATGAGAATTCTGTATTTGAAGGGGTTTTGTTGTCATTGTACTCAATATATATAGCTCTCTCTGGGTCATATGGTTACAGCTTCACTGAGCCTTTCCAGACTTTTAGGACTGATCAGAAATATCCAGTGATGTTTTGCTTTTTTGGTTTTGTCATCAGAGGGTCAGTTTTCAAGGGTCAGAAAACTTTCACAGATTTTGTTAAAAACACCTAATTTTTATTAAAATCCTTTCCTCTCCTGGTTTTACCACCTCTAGTCTGGAGGGCTGCATTAAGGCATGGGTATGGATGAAGGAAGAGTGGTCTTTGGTTCTTCAATATTTGCAGTTACAGGATTTTAGTCTTTCTTTGACAAATCCATTTGTCCTTTCAGTAAGCCTCAGACTGTTGCAATTAAAACTTCTAATTTTATAAAAATTCTTTGCCAGGCAAACTGATTCCAACCAGTGCACATGTTTCAGAGGGCCTTGCAGGGCCACAGAAAGTCCTTCCTGAGCCGGGGGTCCGGGATCTTCCGTCCTCCTACATGCAAAATATGACAATAATTAAAAAATGGCACAAAAATACAAAGTGCTCAGCGTGACTCCTTCTCTTGGAATGACTTTCGATGTACTGTCTGTTGTGATGTTCTTCAGTACCTTTGTGTTTGTAAATGATTTCCAGTTCAGACTACCCAAGGTTAATCATGCCTGACTGTGATTCACTGCTATGCATTTACCTCGACATTTCTAGTGCACTTACTTAATGATACCAGGGCTAGCAACTAGATACCTCAGTGCTGTCTCTTTATTAACCCTCCCACAATTGTTTTCGTGCTGAGCTGCTCCAGATTTTTCCCTCCCTTTTTACAAGAGAATTAACCAAGATTGAGGGAGGCTTTTATAATTTATGGCAGTTATGCAGGTTTTGTCCTTTGCTAATAGCCTCTGAGAATCACAGCGATCAGAGTGTGTGTGTGTGTGTGTGTGTGTGTGTGTGTGTGTGTGTGTGTTGGCTTGTTTGCTTTTGCCAGACAGAAATAGATGCTGGCTCTGTTCCTTCCCTGTACTGGTCCCCAGCATCACTTGCAGAATGGTTTGCTCAGGGGGATCTTCATTAACACCACAAAAGTCATCAGCTTCTAAGCTGCCCATTTGCAAACATTAGTGCCACACTTTCTTGCCCATCCAACACTTGCTCATCATTCTCACCACCCTGATTCTCCTTCAGGAAGGAAACATCAGGTTTGAGCAACATCACTGTTGTTCTTGCTTGATGTGACACACGTTTGTGTTGGCACGAGCATCACATGTTGATTCTTTCTTCCTCTCTTCTGTCTTGCTCCTTGTGTCTTCAGAGTGGCTTACAGATAGTTATTCAACAGCCAAAGTCTCCTGCTGGTTTCCCCTTTTGCAATGGTAAGACTGAGGCAGAGGGGTTACAAGGTGCCTGCAGAGAACAGAGAGAACCAGTCTCAAATACAGGCGATCAGTTTGAGCAAGTGCTGCCAGCTCGCCATCCAGCTCTTAGCCCCTGGGGAGCTTGTCCTCTCACATCTGGCTGACCTGTGGTCTTAAGTCTCTCAGGCAACAACTGCAACCTGATGGGACATTGGGAGTTGGAAGAGTAGCCTTAATCCCACCTCGCTTCACTGAAAGGCCTGGTGCAAGTTATTTTAAGCTTGGGCTTTCCCCCAGCTAAAATAATTAGACCATCATGAAAACTATCTCATTAATATTTGTACAAAGTGTTGAAAAATGTAATGTTCTGTATAAAAAGCTGAGGATTACTCACCCAGAACAGTAAAGGAAATGGGCAGTAGTTTAAGTTTTCAAAGACAGATTTGGGTGTTAAGTGGTAAATGTCCTGAGTAGTGCCACATGTAGGGAGAAAGGGAGGGCAGAAGCTGCTGCCTTTCCCAGGTGCCTGCAGACCTGATGATCAGTGGCAGCTCCTGCCCCATCACCACTCTCCCATCCTCGCCCCAGAGCTTCAGTCTTGGGACAGGGGTCACACAATTTAAATTAGAAGGATTTGGCTTTAGTCTTGCTGAACTGGAGGGAGAGATGGCAAATGGAGAAGGGACAAAGCATGCAAGCTGCAGAGGAAAAAACCCTCCAGCGGTACATCTTCAATATCCTTCTCTTTGTTTGCCAAAAGGACCATGATGGATCAAGTCAATTGAACCAGAAAATAGCTAACAGATGGGTCTGGAGGACAATGGAAGGGGTGAAATCCATGCTAGTGAGGAAGCTGGTTCCAAAAAAAGGGCTGCACAAACTTATATGGGATATAATCCACTTTTTAGCTTTCAGATTAAGATACTGGGGCAACTTCCTAATCTTTCACAGCTCAGTTTGTGGGCATTTTAGATGGCAAGGACATCTGCAGCAGACACATCAGCCAGTGGTTTGGTGAAAACTCTTTTAGGAGCTCCAGGGGCTCTATCCAGGGCTATCCCGGAGCAAATCAATCTGTTCATGAGCCACAGATGACCCTACTCTGCTGAGAAGCATAACTTCCAAAGGATGGTAGCCAGTATGAAATAGCATCCTTTATGAAAATTTTTGATTTTTTTTTTTGTTTCTAAAAACATCAATATGTCAATGGCTTTTAATGTATATCTGTAATGTTTCTGAGAGAAGTCTTGCAGTCCATGAAAAAAAAAAAAAAAAAGAAGAAAGAAAACAACCCCTTACTATGATGAATGAAGGCAGTGTTTTTCAGAGTGATGGAGGTCTTTAAAACTGCAGAAGTGAAAGTCTGGTGTTTATCCATGAACTAAGTCTCTGGCAGAAGAAGAAGGCTGGCTTCATTGCACTATTCCACCTGTTTACTCGAGCCTCAGCTTGCAGAGCTAACCCCTAACACTGCCAGATTCTCACTCTGCTCAGCCAGTCCAGCAAGGGCAGCTAAAATTTTAAAACCCCCTCGTCAGCTCTCAGATTTCCATGAAAAAAATACCTTTTTTCTGCCCCTTCCCCTGAATTATTACCCTTAGTCCATGTACAGAGTGTTTCTCTGTGTATTAAATATATAGACTGTTAAAAATTTAATTCTACCATAACTTCCCACTCCCAGAAACAAAGTGATTTCACCTGTGGGATGCATCAGAGCCACTGCAGTATTGTCACAATGCTGATGTGAACCTTTCCTGCCAATTCCTAACCTTTTCTGAGCACAGATTTTTTGAGTTTACAGAGCACAATGCTGCTGATACTTCACAAAAAAACCCTATTGTAAGTTGATACCAAGAAGTCTATTTTCTTCAAATGCTATAAAGACATTTTATTGGAAGACATTTGCTCACACAGATCTTGTCTGAATCTGTCTTTAAGGTTTACAAAGTTAAGGAAAAAGAATAAATTTGTGCTGTTGGTCATTTTTTTTTGCCATGTAAAAAATATAGACACATAGCAGTCAAAGTTGATACAAGTAAAAATAATCTTTAAATAGCACCTAAAGTCATATAAAAAAGATCTCAAAAACATGATCTCCCTGAAAGAAGATGAGTTGGAGCTGATTTGTTTGGTTTAGAAAGAAAACATATGGAAACCCAATCTGACCTTAATTGCAGCTGTGGTTTTCCTGGGACAAAATTGAGCTTCTGTTGATTTCGAGTCAGACCAAAAAAAGCATTATCTGAGATGTCAACAGAAACGGGGATGAGTGAACACTAAATAAAAGTACTACTGAGGTCCAGGGAAGTTTTGCTTCACTTAGATGGGGTGAGAAAGGGCTTTCGCTGTCCTATTTTTAAATGCTATCCCTCTCTTTTACCAGACATAGCAAATAGCTTGCATTAACCACCCTTATGGCTCAGTGCAGAGTTTTATTTATAAAGTACCATTGACACAGGCCCTCTTGTGTAGCACCTTTACCTTTACTATCTACCTGTACTCTGCACACTGTAGGGAAAAATAATTAGCTGCAGGAAGCTGCCCTCGTTTTGATGCCACCCTTGGCTCAAAGCTGAAGGGGAAAGTGGCTTTATGCAGAAGAAACCTTCACTCCAAAACAGCAGCTTTTGTCACACTGGAAAACTTACTATAATGCAGGGCATTATTTCTAATTTTATACCAAGTCAAAAAACACTTCTGTATCACTAGTGTTCATTGAATGCCATTTAAAATAAGGCTGACCAACTTAACCGGGTAAAATATCATCATGTTTGAGGAATTGTTTTCCTGTATTACACTGAAAGCATTTTACTTCTCTCTAAAGCACTGTTTTCCTTGGACTTTGTAATTTGTAAGGGACTAATTAAGAATTTTGTATGTATTATGTATTAGCTCGGAATACAGTGGTTAAAGAGGGGCTGCCAGGAAAATCAGGAGCTGCAAGTACCTGGGAAGAAGTCTGTTTCATTGGCAGTGCTTCCAAGAAGGCAGACACCATCGACCCCACTCTGTACTTTTTCTCGGAAGAAAATGATAAATGGAAGCTCAGCGTCTCGCACGTTGGAGTCACGGTGCGCGTGGTGGTGGTTTTTGCTGGGCTAAAATTCCTGGTTGCCAGGGTAACACATTTTGGAAATTCTCTACCCTGGGCGAAAGCTGCTGCAACTTGAAACCCACTGTAGCTGATGCTTGGCGGGGGCACCACCACTGCTGGGTGTGGGGGGCTGCTGGCTTTGCCCAGGGGGTTGGGGCAGGGAAACAAAACAAAATGGGTCCAAAAGAAGAGAAAAGAGATTGGGAGCATTAGATACTTCCACGATGTCATAACCTGATTCTTTTCTCCACACCATGTCCCGTCAGCCAAAAGATGGGGGGGTTACCTCGTTTCAGGGCTGAATTTCTGAGTGATGGGAAGGAGAGAGGTGTGTGTGTGTGTGTGCCTGGAGGGTGAGAGGGGAAGAAAGAGAGATACAGGGTTCTGGCCACCTGCCAAGAAAAATAACTAACATTTTGCAAAAGAGAAATCCTAAGACTGAGGTCATAGTATGGAAAAAGTCTGTTTCACAGACTCTTGAGCCTGAATACAGGCCAAGTTTTTTAGGGTTTTTTTTTTTCCCCCTAAATGCAGGCATCCTATTAACATTTGAACACTAAAGCTCGTCCAGGAATGGAAAGATTTTGGAATCTGAAGTGCCTTAGTTTTCTACTTTATTAGTACACAGATATAATTTTTTAATAACAAGAAAGTGAGATTCTGAATGAGAAGCTGGCTCATTTTGCTGTTAACTTATTTTATGACTATGAAGAACAAAGTAGAGGAATCTAAAGAAGCGCCTGTTTCTCCCACAGAGTGACCAACTTGAAAAAAAGAGACATTTCAAGCTTGCTGGACAACTTTTTATTTGCCATGCAAAATACAAAAAGATACTGAAATCTGAAATGATGATGAATTTTCCTGTGTGGAAAAGTCCAACTGTTCAGCCATGAATTGCTATGATTTTTTTAAACCTTTATAGTGGCAGTCTGGCAGTTTCATGACAAATTACTTTTCATACCTAACTAAACAAATTATTGAAGTTCTTCTGCCTTAATCTTTGGATTTGGATTAAAAGTCAGTGTGGATATTTTTTAACTGGGGAAAAAAAACCCTTTGGATTTATTAGGATGTTATTGCAAGCAAGTTTTCTGGTCTTTGATTTGCTAAGCTACAACTGGAGTCTGCCTTCCTCAGGGTAAGAATATTTCCACATTATCATTTCAACTGTGGTATTTTAAGAGGGAGAATATTATATCTCAGCATGTATCTTGGCTTTGTGCATTCTGTTCTTTGTTTAGCATGCAGACAAGCTTCATCTCCCAAAAGAGATGTGGAATATATTTATCGGCAATTTAGAATTGAGGATAGATTTGACAAGCAAGCAGGGTGACACACCGAAGCTATCAAAGCTGGAGATGAATCGGGACAAAGGTTTGGATGAGGTATATTGTTCCTGAGATTCAAAAGGATTATACTTACTGATCATTCCAAAATCAGGGCAACTGTACCACTGACTTACAAAGATAAAAGCTAAGTTTTTTCCAAAGGAAAAAAAAAACCAACCACGTGGTTTGATTGGCCCACAGACCTTTCATGGCAAAATATTGCAATTACAGCTGGCATTTCTGCATGCTGATTTTTATTAGTTTTGTAAGATATTTTGTCAGGATTCATTTGTGCTGATTCCCCCTTTCGTGGCATAAACTGTAAGCAATTGTCGGTAGAGAAAAAGAGTCTCTCGACATATTTCTTCAGAGACACACTCCAGGAGGTGTGATAGATCAGGTAGACTAAATTAAAACAGAACTGATCTGTTACCTGATAAGCATGTGAACTTACTATATATTTAATTGTATTAGAACTTAGTGCAGTTGTGGGCAAAAATCCTGTACATTCACCATCAGCTTTCATACTATCAAAGCAAAGCAGACAAATCAGCACATATAATATCTTAAAAGTATTTAATAGCACGATAAAGACAAAGAATGAGCAAATTACTCTTTTGTACCTGGTTTGATGACCAATTTTTGGGGTGTTTAGGTAGGCATAGAGGGGGCCTTCTGTTCTGAAGGCCCTCAGGGGGATGAGGCAGGCTTCCAGATGTGCAACCTGTCTTGATACAGTTCAGATGGAGGCCAAATACAGAAAAGAGCAAGGCAAAAGGTCTGGGGCTGGGAGCCCCACAACATCACAGAACGTAACCTCAGAAACAATTTGCCATTTCTCTCGTCTATACTGGTTTTAACTGTTGGTCTTAAGAAAAAATTCAGGTCCTTGCTCATGTAAAATCCACGTTTTACTTATAACTTATACAAAAAATGTAATAAAAGACAGAAACTTTAATACTTGTAATAACTGTAAGCAACAGCAATTTCTATGCACTTCTGTGGAAGAAAAGATGAAGGCTTTTGCCACTAACTGTTAAAAAAATCTGGGTTTTCCACTGTCACACTGGAAGATTTTGATCTCATAAATAATTATAGACAAGCATGATGTCTTCTAGCAGGACTTCTTTCAGTATTAATGTTTGAAAGACCAAGAATTCCTGTGGGTACTTAGATTTCTGCTTGTGCTGTGCTGCCCATCTCCAGTTCAGTTAAAAAGCATTTCCCTGAGAGCAGCAGGCTTTACTGTGAGCAGCCTCAGTAAAGCAGGATGACTTTCATGTGTTGAAAAAAGGGCTTGCTACAAAGTGACTGCACATGGATCGACCAAGGGAAAAAAAAGAGGAACCTCTGTTTATCAGAGTGGAGGTCTGCTTCTCCTCCACATCCCTCACAGCTGCCAGCAGCACACTGAGCATCGCGTCCCGCAGCGCAGTGATCCCAGCACGGCTCTGGTGAGGGAGCGGTCCAGCTCCGAGGCCAGGAGACACACAGTCAGCTTAGGAGGGATGTCCTGTCCTCCCCTGAAGAGTTTTACTCTTGCAGGCTTTGTATTCAAGAGAAAGCAAACCTCTCTCTGAGCCTTTTACATGGATTTCATTACTGTCTCGGAGCGGCTGGCTGATGCCACTCTTCAGCAGGCATGCTCTGGTAAGGAGCCCCGCAGCACCCACAGCAGCATCCTGTGACTGATGCTGAGTAGGCAGGAGTCAGGGACCAAATTTCCAGCTCTGAAGCCTGGGAGACAGTGGAATAAAGAGAGAAGGGGGAAGATCAGAGGTATGGTAACAGAAGACTTGTCATCTAGGATTTTAGGAGTTCCATTACTATATGTAACACGTAAGACAAAACAAATATAAAGACATACAAAATACATAAACAATGACAGGTGGGCAGAAAGCTGGATGCTAAAGGTCAGATTTGAAGAAGGACCTATAATACTGATATTATTTTGAATTTGTATGTATTTCCCTCAGACAAAAGTAGGTGGATGACTTAATAACCATCATCTCCCGGCCTTGTGAAAAGATTATATAAAGCAACAGCCCTCCTTCTAAAATTATTTTGATTTATCTTTATCTAACAGAAATGGCCAAATATCTCTTTAGCATGATCCCATTTGGCTCAATGACATTGCAGAGCTATGAATTCACTATGAGAAGAACAACTCTTTCTGTGCACTGAAGAACATAAAAGCCTGAGTGCCTAGCTGGAAAGCAAATACCTCCTGCTCAAGCCGCTTATGTTTTTCTACTTGAGAGAAATTAAAATCTCATCTTACTGCTTTGCATGCACTTGTCATCCACTCAGATTTTTATTCAAATAAATCTCTGGTTCTTTTCAAAGAACGTCTTCTGTATGAGTGCATTAGCTTTAAAGACTCACCAAGAACAGCACGGTCCAGGCTGACACTCTCCCATCAGAGAAGGAACTGTATGAATCTTATCCTACAATTCTGCAGCTCATTTAATTAGGTATTTGATGTCCTAAGAAGCTGCTGCCTCCCAAAGCCAAGGAGAGGAAGCCACCAGACCCCGTTTCCATCTTTGGCCACCAGACACAGTGACGTTCAGAGACTTTCCACCCATCACACCATGTTACACAACTCTTCCCCTCTCCCCAGCCTGCAGTGTTGATGAAATTAAGTAGCATGAAAAATTAACCCCACTGTTGTAATGCAGCTGGGTAGTGTGTGGCCTCATTTGCTGCTACAGGAGAACATGTGTTTGGTGCTTTGGTAGTGTGGCTCTGTGGATGGGGCAGAGGGGATTCCAGTAGAACAAACCTGGGGAACAGCCCCACATCCCTGCCCAATCTCCAGGTACCCTTGGGCACCCTAGGCCCAAATGCTCAGGTTGATCTCTGATTTCTCTTTCCCAGTCTTGTTACTTGCTGTCCATCCTCTGCCATACACCACTTCTGCTTTTTTCACTTCATTTTCTTTCTTGCTGCACCCTCTCTGCTGTTTTCCTACCATCCCATCCCTGGTTTTGTCAAGATTGATCACCTGCAGCCTCATTTCTAATTGTTTTTCACCTCTGTGGGCCCTCCCCTTTTCTACTTCTGCCCCACAAAACATGTCTCCATGTCTCCTGAAAAACAGAAAAGAAATAAAGAGATATATGTAAGAAGGGATTCAGAAAATACACCCAGAGTAGCTCAGGTTTCTGGATTAGTGCATATCATCATTTGCCTCCTTTCCCCCTTGATCTTTCCATCATGTCATCTCTGCTTCATGGTAAAGACTAACTTTTAACTCCTTTGTCAGGTGCCCAGGTATTGCTCCAATCTTCCATTAGGGCACATAATTTTCCATTACTTCTCTTTTAAGAATCACACAAGAAAAAGAAAATAGAGAGAGAGAGAGAGATTAATATGGAGAAAAGTTTTACTTAGCTACAAAATGTTTTCCTTTTATAACTTTAGGCATGATTGACAGATAGGTTTATTTAATCAAATTGCCTTTTCTGACAGTGTATTATTTAATGAGGAGTTCTTTTTTTTGATTGCATAGGAAATGTGGAAGCATCTGAGAATTTCTAATGTGCTATTTACTCATCCATTATGTTGGGAATCAGTATAATTTCAATGTCAGCAGTGGAATTAATAACCATAACTGTTATCTGTCACAGAATGATCTATTTGGGGATTTTCTCAGCAAACCAGGATATATCCCCCACCCTTACAGCACAGAAGGAAGTTTTAAAAAATAAGTCAAGTTTGAACATGTTTTTGTTTTGATTATCCCTTCCAGGCTGATGGTAAAGGCACATATTTTCAGGCTCTAATTCAGCATTGAGTCACTGATATGAAATCCTTTAGCAGCGTAAATTATCCCTACTTTTTTCCCCCCACTTATTTCACTCAGCTTCTCAAAAACTTCCATCAAGGATGTCTCCCCATTGAAGTGCACCCTCCCTTCCTTAAAAAAAAAAAAAAAAAACAAACCAAAAAAAAAAATCCAAACAAAACCCAACAAAACAAAACAAACCCCCTGACCGTGTAGTTTCTAGAGATAATAAAAAAAAAAACCTTTTTGGCAGTAGTGTTAATTTGGGCTTTGTTCTGGTTTTGGTGTTGTACTTTACTGTTGCACAAACAGGGCTCCCTGTGTGAGAGCCGGGGAGTGCCTGAGCAGACAAATGGAATTACACGAGGGAGGCAGACAGGGCCCAAATGTGGTTCTACTCTCTTTGGGTTATGTGCAGCCTCACATAAGTAAATAACTGATAAATGAATAAAACCTTTCAACTGATACATTTGATAAGTACCAAGACTTTTTATATGACTCCAAAGTAAGGGCAGTAACTGTTAAATTAATTGCTTTTTAAATAAAACACATAAGAGAAATTTTTAAATCCTTCATTGTTCCTAAAAGTGTTTTAGTGCCTCATTAATTCTTGATTAGCCTGGTTGTTAAGAGGCCATTATTATGTGGTAATAAGGTGTAGGAAATTACCTCTAGGACTATAGTCATGTCACACAGACCTGCTATAGTTAGCACCTCATCAGCTGCTCAGACCAAGTGCCAATGGTGTAAATCAGGGGTACCCTACCTGGTGGTGGGGCTCACGGTGGTGGTCCTGTGTGATGGGCTGTTTGCTGAGATGAGGTGAGTCCTCTGGTGCTGAGAAGTCCTGGCAAAATACAATCCCCTCAGCCAGCCTCCTGTCCTTCAAGGGCTTGCCAGTCTTGCCTTCGGCAGAACAGGAAAACTGCTATAAACCAGTGGAATAAAATTACTTTGCAATTACATTCATTTAAGTAATTTCAAATATGCCTGGAGCTAGTGCAGATGAAAGTTCACTCTTTGCTGTATGATTTGTTAGGTTGAGTCAGAGGAGATTTGGTGCCAGTCCAAAAGAATATCCCCAAACTAATGACCTCTTCAGGTCATTAGTATTTCTTTTGAACACACAATCCCCCTCAAAGCCTGCTACAAACATTGGTAAAGCTAATCGTTATTACCCTTTTACAAATAGGAAAATGAGCCTTGGGGGCTATTTTCTCGTGATTTGATGCAACATTAATCAGCATTCTAAAGAAAAGACATATTTCTGTGTCCCAGTCTGCACCTATTTTTCAGTGTGTATTATGATTTATTCCCCCTAAATCTCTTTGAGGTTGATGATCTAATGGTCACAGTATAGAGCTCCCATTCATTACCTGTACAGGGGGGCTAACGTGATACAGCAACATCACCATCTTTGAAGAGCACTGAAGATGCTCACAGCTGAAACCACAGAGTTCTTGTAGTACTTTCCTCCTTATTCCTTCCTTGGTTTCAGTCTTTGCACAGCAGATGAAGCACAGTCCTCAGAGGAGGGAGAGCAGCTCAGGGCCAGCGTGGCCACAGTGCACGGGAGTGATGCCCTGCGGGGTGTGCCAGTGCCTGCTCCCTGACCTCTTCTTGCTGTTGGGTGTCAGAGGGCATTCGCACCTCGGGAGTGGTGTCGAAGCAAAGATGCAAGAGGATCGTGTTGTGCCTGAACCCTCAAAATGGGGCTGTGGCCTGGGTTTCAGTCCTAAATATCCATGTTTGTTGTTAAGTAGCTAGGCACTCATTTCTGTGTGCTTTTACCCAGGTCTTCAACATTTTCAAGCCCTGGTGTGGTTTCTCGGGCCATGTGTGACAGTGTCCCCGGTCCCAGCCCTGAGTACCATCCCAGAACTCCTCAGCGACTGACCCTGAGCCGCAAGCAGCTGGAGAAGGGCACCTCCTGTGTCTCCATTTAACCCTTTGTCAGCCTCAGAGTTGGGGCTGTGGGACAGTCTCCACACTTGGTATTTCAGCTGTGTCAGAAGCCAAAGTAGCCCCAAGCCCTGTGCATGGGTAGCTGCTGCAAGCTATGGATGCCACTCCCCCTCATTTCCAAGCCACCAGACCCCAGAGCACCCCAGAGGGCATGGCCATCCTTCCAAGCTAATTTTCACCCACCCCGTCTCGCTGTGACAAAGGACACCCCTGGGTATGGCATTGGCTTGGGGTGATTTCAGGTGTTCTTGCCTGCCTGCCTGGTCGCAAAGCCGTGCTGGTGCTGAGCTGGGAGGGAGCCAGTCCCCCACAGAAAGCCATGCTGGCAGCAGACCCGTCCCCAGCTGACAGGCAGGCAGGGACCATCACCCCAGCTGTACTGACATCCCATGCACAGCCCCAGGGGTCCCAAGCAGGGGTGCAGAAGGCATCTATCTGCTGCTCCTTCATACATCTGCTGAAATGTATTTTTAATATCTCGTGATAATAATTAGCAGCCCAAGTGTCATGGCTATTACAAGGATGGGGGGAAAACTACCAAACACCAAGTATTTAGAGGGCACTTCTGAGTGCAGTTTCAGATCTCACAAAAACTAATGTAAGAAGCAATTACAGCTCAAACCAAAGACTTTTAGGGGTTAATAACTGCATGAGTGTAGCAGTAAAGAACATCAAGAGTTAACAGTCCTAGCGTGATAAAAGTTTATTTAATCCTACTCTAAACAAGCGATATAACAAATCCTTGTTAGGAATGAATGATCTCTCACATGTAGCTTAAAATAATCAAATTTTGATTTAAAATACCAAAATGGGTCAAATGTTATGGGTTTTTCTGGAAGAAATTGAAATCGTCCGGTCCAATTTTATTTTTTATTTGCAACATTTTACAGCTGAATAAATGCATTCTTTACATAAAACCCTCTTGCTCTGTCTCAGGCAGGAGTGCCTGTTTGCCTGAGATTTAGAGACTCTTGAGTGTTGACATACTCTGCTCTGGTAGCTCTGCTGTGCTCTGATGGAAGAGATATTGTTATATGGAGAAAGATACTGTTTCGGCACCTCTTCACCTTCCCACCTTGTCCTTGGCTTTCTTTCACTTAAGATTTCCTCCTAGTGCAGGCTCCAGAGATGAAGTAGAGAGTGAACAGCATAAGATGTTGGGTCATGGGTACATCTGAGGCAGTGCCTGTGTCTTCCCTACAGGACCTGGAGTTTCCTTCCCAGCTCTGAATCTGACTGAACAGTGTCGTGTGACTTTGTTTAAAAACAGCGAATCTCTTTGACTCTGTTCCCTCTTTCTGGGTGAATGAGAATTATCATGGGTTTGCTTACTTTTGGTTTCATAGGGTGTTGGGAAATGTACCTATGCAGAGATCTCTCACTAGAAAACAGCGCAGTAGGGTGAAGCCCAGCAACAAACTGGTACCTGTCTTGATAGGATGGGTCCCATTTCATACTAGTTAATGATCCTGGTAATGAGGAGGGTAAGTCCTCATGCTTTGGTGTTCAGCTAGATGGAGGAGCAGGAGAAAATATCAATAAGAAAATTCTGACAGACCTTTTTTTATTCCTTGTTCTTCTTTGGCACTCCTTGAAATTGCAAATAAACTTGAAGCATTCAAGACTTATAAAAAGATGTAATGAGGGCTGTTTGCTGCATCTTTGGAACAGGGAAAACCTTTCTGTAGTACACTGAAAAATACACAATGATTTCTTTGGACTAATAAACACTCTGCTGGAGATAGTCTGAGGGTTTGTAGAACTTCTGGAAAGTTATTTGCATATTTCAAAGCTCTTTATTGTCAGTCTCCTGCATTTTGCCTATTTTATTTCTTATTTTTATCAGCCATCTCTGCTGTCGTCAGCACTAAAAATATTTAAGTGCCTGATATAATATGTACATCTGAAGTTTTTTCTTTTATCAGTAAAAATCATTTGCCTTGAAGGTAATATAGTGAGCTAAATTAATTGCTGATGAAACTGGTTTTACTAGAGTGACACTGATGATAAAAGTAACCCAATACATTTAGTTCAGGAGATCTACTTTTGACCGTTAACAATGTTACTACTAAATTGAATTCTTCAAAAGTCAAGTGTCATTCCATGTATATATGACTTTTTGAATATATATTGCATAATACAGACACATTTGATCACAAATCATTTGCAGTTGTACTAAATTAACGCATTTTTATGTGTAAGGTTTATTCTTACTTAAATATCAAACAGATAATTATCCACAGATCTGTCAATATTAAGTCCTGCATATTTTATTTCCACACCCAAAAGTACTTCTGAAATAATAATGATTGTTTTGATTGGACTCAAGCTGACATCAAACAATAGCAAATTAAGTGATACTTAAAGCCATTTTTTCAAAGGTGGAGGCCATAGGTAGATCCTGTACGAGCCTACGTAGAATTCTTTTCCTGGGAGCTCAGTATCAGATAATCATAAATGTCAAACATACAGACCAAACAACCAGCTATATAATGGAGTAGATTTGAGCAAGTGGTCTTTATTCCTATGTGATTTTGTAAAACAAACAAACAAACAAAACTAAAAAGCCAGCAACACAAATCCTTCCATTTCAGTCACGTAACAATCTGAGAATCTATCTCCTGTATGCTTGGTTCATACCATCTCTTGCTCACAACACTGCTAAGGATGTTTGCTTCTATTAATGGCAGTCTGACAACTGATGACAGGAAAAAATATTTCACTGAAAGCTTCAATTAACTGCCAATGAGAGGGAAAAAATGAAAGAAGCCAGTAAGTATTGTGGACCCATATGAAACTCAAAACAAATCTAGGTTTAGAACTTTGCAAACTGAATTAAATTAGCTTCTGAATCAGCATGGGTAATTGATATTTTGTTTAATACAATAAAAATCATATAGGGTAACTGAAAATAAAAATAGTTTTGTTAATTTTCTCAGCAAAATGAAAACCAAATACATTCAGGACTAATAATTTCATTTAGGTTATCTTACTCCTGAAAGTACTTGGTCAGCCTTGTTATGGTACTAGATACAAGCATATTTCAAAGTAATGTTTTTGAAAGAAGAAAACAGAAGCACAGCATTTGAGAAATGTTGAAATTTATCATTTTACATAGAATTTAAACTTCTTTAGTTATTTAGGCACAAAAATTGCTCAAATCTAGCAATTGCCAAGCATTTTGGCCGGTCCTCACACTGTTTTTGGTGACTAAACTACATAGTAGAAAATTCCCCTCAGCTCGAAATCCCTCACACAAGACTCTAGTTAGTCTTGTCCGTGCTTGAGCCTCTGTGAAAAATTGTTGTTGACATTTTTCTCAAGATGATTCAACATTTCCAAAGATTTAGGATGGCGGAAAGCATTATCAGACATTATTTAAACTTCCAGATGATTATTTTTTATGAGATGGTTGTAGTAGTTAGCAGCTGGGTGGGAGAAGTTGGCAATCAGAATACAATTGTGCCTAATTCATTTTTATACACTACTCCTATTAGTTAAAAAAGGATATTTCTTTGCAAGTGACATTATGACCCTGACATCATGGAATTTTTGACTGATTTTTTCTCAGAAACTGCCAGCATGATACTGCCAGCATGCCAAGCTGGTGTCCAGAAGAAAATTTAACAGCAGTGATAAAATGAAAGGAGAAAATAGAAGCACTTCTTGCAAACAAGGGTTTGTAATAGATATTCTGACATGATATGAATGATGAGGGATGGAAAATTCATAAGGTTGTGTGCAAGTGCAACACACACTCTGAGCATAGAAGACTGACCTATAACTGATAAGATAGTGTGTGTCGAGTGAGTTATGAGAGTTGTTCCCTGGTGTATATTTAAAAAGAGACATTAGAAAGGAGATGTAGTGTGTTTTACTGTTTGAGAGATAAATTCATAATTTTTTCCAAAGACTGTTTTTAAGAAAAAATACTTTTTCTTTTCTTTTTTTTAACATACATATATATTGGAGTCCAGGTGGTGTATTTCTGCACAACACGTGCATCTGAATGCTGCGGATAAAACTCTTCTCTCCAAAGGGGCAGCCCTCAGCTGATGATTTTTGCTGTTGCTATGTCCAAAGGAGATTATTTATAATAAAGAGGAATAGCCCATTTTGCATCCTAGAGGGGTTGTCTCAAAGTGAAACAAGCAGGCCAGAAGCGCTTGGTGACATCAGACCCCAGGGCAGCGGAGGGGCTGTGCCAGGAAGCCCCTGGACATCCCCGTGCACAGCTTGACCGGAGCTGCACAGTGCAGCTTGAGTTAGTGGGACCCTACATGAGTAACCATCCCTTCACTGCTGCTCCATGGGAAGCAAAGGAATTATCTGACTGCTGCAGATTGCACATGGGTTTTCTTCCCCCAGCAGTGAAGTTCATGGCCATGAGCTTGCTCCAGGTGCCAGTGCCAGCCTCCAGCTTCCCTGTCCCTCAGAGCCTGTGCCCCATGTCATGGCACTTCCTTAGCAGCCCCCTCCCTCCCTCGCTCCCTCAGCCCATCCTCAAGCAAACCTGAGAACTCCTGTATTTTGGTGGGACTGCTGTCAGTTCAGAGATGTCTGCTTTGTTGGGATTATCTTTCCCCCTTTCAGCATCTTGCAGCATATCAAAAGCAGAGAGGAGTCAAGAGAGTACTATCTCTGTCACACCATCTCCCAGTTAGTTAAGCTTGATAAGCTTAGTAACACTGCTGGAAACACCCTGGCCATGGATGTAGCTTCAGGAGCAGTGCTACCTCTCTCTCTGAGCCGAGCATGCAGGATGCAGGTCTCGTAAGGAGCAGCAATCCGTTTGCCCTGTGGGGCAGAATCTGCCTGATGTTCGGTGGAGAGCTTTGTTGTCCTTTTAGAGTCTGCATCAGAAGGAAAAAAATGCATTTCTCCCTGTGCCTATTTTGGCTGGAAATGAAAAGCTCTGAGAAATCTGCTCATGGAAGAGGTTTAAGCCCATTCCCACTGAAATTTGAGGGTTGGAAATTTTGACAAAAGTCACAATGGCCCCTGCATGTTTAATGCACAGAACTCCCTACGGCTCACTCCTCAGCACTGAGTGATAGCACATCACCTTGGCCATACATGAGCTTTCAGGTCTTTCTGCCTCTTGTTTCTTTCTTTTTCCCCCCCTCTTGCCACACACTGAATTAGTTATTTGACAATTTATTCTGACATTGTATTATTCCAACAATAGTGGAATGTAATGGTGTGTAATTAGGAGCCAGAATATAACAGTGGTATGAAGATGATTTTGGCAGCGAGATTTTTTTTAATTAAAATTTCATTACTTGAAAAGTGTCATGCTATTGCCCTTTTCAGTGTGTGAACAGTGTCCATGAATAAAAGGGATGACTCCCCAGGATGGATAGCATGATTTTCAGTCTCTTGCACTCCAGTTGGAGATTCTCCCGAGGCACTGCTCTTCCATACTATATGAACCTATAAGGGCGCAATGTATTTTAAAGTCACTGTAAAGTGTTGATTTTACAATGAAACTCCTTCCACTTTTGAGGGGATGGGATTGTTTAGAGAGCTGTCTGTGTAGCATCAGGAGTTGTGAGAAGTCTGTAGAACTACAGACCTGTCAATTTTCTATAGATTAACCTCACAGCCTGTATCTTTAAATAAAATGGTACGCTTCCTTTCACAGTAGCCAACTGGATTCTTGTCTGTTTATTTGCTTGTTTAAATCATTTTTTCTCCATCTAGTCAAATAAACCTCTAAATTCAGTGTGTATGCTATGGAACTTCATCCAAAACTGTACTGTCTCCTTCCTGACAAGGCTGACAGAGAGTATAATCACTTGTATTGTCCAGAGTACTGTTTACATAAAGGAGCAATAAATACCTGTTGAAATTTTTACTGGAGGCCTCCCAGATGGATGGTTCATTTATTATTACAGACAGGGTTTCATTTACTTAGTTATTAAAAAAAGCAGGCCGCTACAGCCCATTTATAACTATATTAAAACTAAATGAAGCTATAAGTATTGCAGACGGGACTGAGTAAAATACATTTAGTGACTTTCCAGGAAATGGCTAGGCAATGTATTTGAAAGGAAATGCTGAAAACTTTGGGGGTCCTGGTGTGTCTTTCACAGATGTGCTTCTACTGGCTGGAGCTGCAGAGGGAATGGAGGAGGTATAGTTCCCATATGTTCCTGTGCCATGTATATATTCAGCAATAGCCTCTCTGTATCAGCCAGTCAGCCACGTGCCTTTGGGAATTGTTCCTTTCCTCCTCTAGCCTTTCTTGACATGGAAAGCTCCAGCTCAGGATGTCAAATAAACTTCTTCTTTCTCCCAGAGACAGAATATCAACTGAATATCAACTCCAGTTACAAGAGGGGATGAAGGTGCTCTGTCAGCATCAATCTGCAAAGGAAAGGCAGGTTAATCAGGTGGATTCCAGAGGTCTTAGTTCGAAAGGTATCACCAGAGGTCTAGCACAGACAGCTGTGAAATTGGAGTGAAGGTTGTAAATGGTCTTTGTGGCACTTTTCTAGCACTGATGACTTTTCACCAGACATTCTCACCCCTCCTTTGAATAAAGATAAATTGGCCGGTGGATGGGAAGCACATGGTTGCCTGTGAACCAGACCATGATTTTATTATGTTCAAGCTAGACAAATAAAGGGCAGTCCCAATAAGGAAAGGCTGGTGTCCCAAAGCACAAGAAATTGTTGACCATAAATTGATGGGGTAGAAAAACCTAGAAACAAGGAAGCTTGAAATTTTTTAAGCAGAGTTTGTTAGGTTAGCAAAAGGCTGCATTTCCGCAGTCAAGACAAAAAACAGCTACTGAAAGCTAGTTCAGCTTCAGTGGTCAAGTAAAAGTAGTAATTAGAAATGAAAAAGCAATCTGTGCAATAGACATGAAATTTAAAATATATGTAGTATGAATACATTTACATGAAACATAACAGTCTAAAAAAGAAAATGTAAAATACTGAAGATGGATAAAAGGAATGGATGATACTAGAGGAAAGCTCAAGGGCAATGAGAATATGGGTTTTCTTAAGGTACATGAAAAACAACAATAATAAAGAAATTCTTGCAATAGTCCCTTGTTAGCTGGAAGTATTAAAGCTGTAATAATGTTGGAGTCAATAAATATGTTTTTTACATGAGAAAAAGCAGGTTTGCCTATTAGACAGGAAGCTGAGCAGTGTCTAGAGACAATAAGTTATTAAAAATCAGCTACCCTAGACAGAAGTATCCATACACCACAGATCTTCCATGCCACCACACAGACACTGGCTGGAAGACCACTGGCTAGCAAAATCTGAGGGTCATTTGTGATGTACCTTGAAATGTGGTGTAAACCTCACCCCATGATGATTCCAGCATAAGGACAGATGCTGGTAGCGCTTGGGATTAGGCAGTTAGAGATCATTTGTAAGGAAATAATCACTGAGTACAAAATCAGATGCTGCACATTCAGTGGGGAGACTTGGCAGTGGCAGCTCTGTCTTAGAAGCATTAAATTCCCCAAGATTTCTGCCACAATGGCTGACACATAGGCAGTACTGCAGTTCATGCACTCTTACTTCGTTTCACATTTGAAATGAATATTTTTTAGGTGGCAGCATCAGCAATGGCTCAGAAATCAGAGGGAGAGCGTTAGTAAATAACTGCTAATCACACCTAGAGAGGCTTGGGGTATGCAGGGCCAGGGAGGCAGGAAATGGATTAGAAAATTGCGAGCAGCACATTCAAAACTTTTATTCCTCAAATGTGTTTCCTCCTGTCACACAGAGCATGATTAGCCATGAAACTCTGGTAAGCCCTCAGAGTGATTGGACTACTTAGGCGTGAGCTGCCGGTCTTCCCTCTTTCTGAGTATTCATGCATTTTTTGGTGGCTTCCTTGCTCGGGGAGTGGCCTCACAGGGGTTTGTTTCCCTGCTTTCCTGAATTTCTCTCATTTTTAAGGAGGTACTCTGAGTCCTTCTGCCCAAACACCATTCTCAGGAAGTGCTGTGATCTGTGGGGCACTTTCTCACCACCCTGCCAAGGAGTTAGAAAATTTAGGCTATGATTCAATTGCATTTGTTGTCCCTTTCGTTAAAGGGGAAAAACATCACCAGGGCGTCGCTCGCTGGGGCAGCTGCTGCAGAAGAAACCTCATTTCAGCTTCTGCTCATAGGAGACAGTGATGGCTGTATCCCTTGGAGAGGTCTGCCTTGCATTTCTAATGAGACCATCAGTGTAATGGGAATTTAGCAGAACATTTAGCTGGTTTAAATGGTTTTGAAGAGCGGTGTAGACCAGCCTAGATGGATTCAAGCCAAGGACAGAAAACTTTTCCTTCAGAGTATCTATTTTTCACTGGAATTGCTAATTCTATTTCTATAGAGTGAGTCCGTTTTTCAGGCATTTAAATTCTACACTCTGGAATTAAATCTCACATTGATATATAGGCTTCATTCCAGCATTAAGTGCATTAATATTTCACCAGCCTGATTTTACTGGCTTTCTCCCTCTGTTTTTAATTAGATTTGACAGTATTCTATATAATCATGTTTTCTTGCATGTTTCCATGTAGCAGAACTTGCACAAACTGTTTGTTGGGGGATTTTTATAACTTAAACATCATATATTCAGAGTGAATTTTAGATGCTGCAAGCAGTGCTTGCAGAGGTCTTACAAGCCTGCTGAAAGCTGTATTGTAGCACTTATAAAATATCCTCTTGATCTAGTTGTTTACCTTAATCCATAAGCTTTTGACTTTATTTTGTATAAAACACAAATAAATACTACACTTTTCAGATAATATAAATGCATGAGCTTTTCCAGAGTGAAACATTTGCATCAGTTATAGCACTAGAGTGAAAAATAATTTCAGCAATCAGAATCTAATTAATTAAAAATTACTACTGTATAAAACCAGCCACTCCTATATTTAGGATTAGTAAACAAAGCTATTTCAAATACCTGTTTTGGCTGTAGGTAGGTAGTGAATATAACTGGCCATCTGTTATGTGCCAGTAACCAAGGTAATAGCAACAACATTTGTTTCCCTTTTTTCTGTCTCTCTTTCTTTTTTCTTTTTTTCTTTTTTTCTTTTTTTTTTTAAGCAAGCGAAACGTTCATCTGTTTCTTATGAATTCTCTGTACTTCTTACCAGGCATATTTTTCCTTGCAGTTCTCTTTTAGAAAGCAATGGAAGACAGCCAGAAACTGAAGGTAGAGTGGTCTTATTGGAGCTTAAGTCATATTATGTACATGAGCACTCGTAGCTGAAACAATCCCAGTAACATAAGGGCACAGTCTGGGTAGGAACATCATATTCCCACCTGGCATTCTCTCTCAGTTTGCTGGGGACAAGAGTTAGAGGTCTTACATGGTGCTGTGCCTCTGGGAAGGTTTTGTTTTGCTTTTTTATAGTGTGAAGGAATATTTTTCTTCTCCTATATCAGTACATCAGTTGAGGCTTTAAACATCTGGGGTCAGTCTGAAAGTCTTCTAGCATACTGTGACTTAGAATAATATCTATTTTCTTTCTGGGTTTCTGGTAATATTAAAACTAATGTCCAGTTCTTGAAAGGTCACTATGCATTTATGGGAAAGAAAATAAAATGCCAATATTGTACATTGAAAAATAAGATAATTTTCCAAAAGCATTCAGAATGAAACAGTGTGGTGGCATAAACTCAAATGAGCACTTAGTTATTTGATTTTGGTATTTCATTACAACTCTTTGCTTAGTGGGGTTCCTCTTCAGCTAAAATAAAAGTATTTTTCCACTACTGAAGTTCCTTTCCTCCGTAATGAGCAGAAATCATAGCAGTCCATTAGAAACACGGTATTCTGACTGAGATGCTGCCTAGAATTAAACTGGGACAGTATACTTGATCAGATTAATACATTCAGGAGATCTTTTACAGATTGCAAAGACGGTAACTTCTGAGTTTATTTAAATGACAATTGCAATATACATATATTTGTGCCCCAGGCTCACAAACCATTGGCATGTTGTCTCCTAAAGCATTAGGGTTAATGATTTAATTACTATCGATATTTTTCCTTTCCTTTCTTGATTTTTTTTTTCTGGTTGCTGTAATTATCAACAGTATCATGAAGAAAGACCATATCTTGTATAGTAGCTTATACAACCAGAGGGCATAAAGAGAGTTTTGTCCCTCATTTGTATAACCTCTCTTGAGGTGCCAAAGGGAATCTCTCTAATCACAAAAACAAACAAACAAACAAACAAACAAACAAACAAAAAATAAAACCACAGAGGAATTTTTTGAGAGTTTTATGCCTCAATAAGTAATTTGCAGGGGGAAAGGAAAGAAGGCCAAGGAATGTGAAATTTATCAGAGGTTAAAGTGAAATACAAGGTGTGATGCCTGCTGCTTCTTTCATGTGCACCAGCAGATGTGAAGGGTAATTCCAGGCTTGAGGCATGTCTTTACTGTGGAGGAAAATAGCTATCTTCCTAAGCAGGGCTATGCTGGAAGCATCTCAGACTGGCTCCATACGTCAGAAGTGACAACAGATTCTCGGCTGGCTCTCGAGGACGACCTCCTCCAGACACTGCACCACTGACATCTCCTTCCCCAGCAGCTCCTTCTTCTCAGAAGGAGAATCTTCCAGCTCTATCAGAAATCTTTGACATAAGGCCTCACTCTATCCTCACACTTGAAACTTGTTGCTTGGATGTTAATTCCCAGAGGGGAAACTAGATGTCTTCCTGCTATTCCCTGGACTCTGGCTGGGGCTGAAGGTAACGCTTGGGACTGAGCTTTCCAGCAGCAGCAAATCAGGAAATAAGGTAGACAAACAAAACAGCAAAGCTGCAAGTCTCAACTATTCCATTTGAGCAAGGTGGTTCCCTGGCAGGCTGTGATGACCTCCCATCCCAAATCCCCTGTAATTGTGACCAGGAAAAACTCCTGGCCCTTTGGCGTGCTGGGATGCATAAGAGTCCCACAGGTCTCTCTGCAGTGCACCACACGGCTACCCCCAGCCCCAGTACCCTTCTGAACCAATGCAGTGAGCAACCCTTTAGATTAAAACAGGTCAGGCTTTCTAATAAGCTGTGTAGGAGATTTGGACAAACAATCACACTGACACTGGCAGATGTTGTATATCAATGCCCTCTAGACCACTTTGTATTTTCCACTGCATGTAAGTAAGCCTGCACACCCCGTCCTTTGTCCTTTTCCCCTGTAACTGAATGGCCCACCACCTCGGGCTGCAACCCCTTGGTTGCTGGAGAATGAAACCAGCTGGCTTGCTGAGGCATTTCTCAACATCCCAAACCCATCCTGAATTTCCTTTCATTATGTCTCTACCTGTCACATTCTTTGTAGAGAAAGGAACAAATGCATTAATTAGAGTGCGGTGAGCACTCCCGCTTGAGCCCACCCCTCACTGCCTCCACGACCTCACAGAGATTTCACTAAAACTGTGTAATTAGGTTCTGCAAAGTGACTTCCTGACCATATGTGCTCATTTCAAGTGCAGAAGCCCTAAGTGGTGCTGTGTGTTTTTCAGAGCTGCTTTGAGTACCATTTCATTTTTCTAGCTTTTGTTTACAAGGTTGTATTTACTTACCTCTTTATCAGTGTCCGAATACGTCAAAGCCAGGTTCATTTTAAAAAATCTGAAAGCCCATGGATGATGTCACTTAGTGGCCTGAATTTTGCCTGTTCTGAAAAAAGTGTAAAGGCTGCATTTGCACATGAGTTTGTCTGTGCTTGTCTCTCCATCCTCATACTAGTTTGCCAGAATATGTAAAGAAATCCCATTCCAAACAAGGGTTATTTTAAACGTGGTCTGAAGTGCTTTGCTAACACAGGGTATACCAAAGCTCATTCTGTGCTGAATCTGTATCAAAGTGCTTTTCAGATAAATTACAATTTAATGTAATGCTTCTTGTGAGCTTAGAGTATTTTTCTTCTCTTCTGTTCTCACTCTCTTCAAGTGGGGTCTGCTGGTCCAGTTGTGGAATTTTTCTTTCAGCCACCATTGTTTTCATGATGGAAATGAGCTGTAAGGAAAAACATTCCTCAAAAGCATCCATACTCAAAATTGTTCTACCTTACTTAAGACACTTACTGCAAAATGGAATCCCTATAACATAAACACCCCCTCCTCACCCCAGGTGTGCTTTAGTCTGGGCTGTGAGAGCTGCCGTGGTGCCCAAGGAGCCTCTCTCTGAAGCTTCAGCTTCACCCACCACACACACCAGTGTGTCCTTTTCTGGCTGTGGCTTTGTAGATGAGGGCTGAGGGCCTCATCTGAGAGTGAAAGCTGTCTGGGAACCAGGGAAGACTTTCAGGCACAGAGGTTATACCTGCACAGCTCCTGCTTTACAAGGTAGATCTGTACACTGGCAACCTGATACATCCTTGTGACAAATACACGGATCAGGCCAGCCAGATCCCACTCTAGGGGAAAAAAAGCAAGCAAGCAAGCAAGCAAGCATTTTATGATGACCTGTTTTTTCCTATCCCCAGTGTTAGGAGCGTGTTTGTAGGCTGATGGTAGTTCCAAAAGGGGCCGCGAGCCCCAGGCAGGCAGTGCTTTTCTTGGAAAGCGGCACTTATGAAATGAAAAACAGACAGGGAGAATAAAGACAGGCTAAGACGTACAAGCAAGGAGAGTTTGATGGACCGGTGCCGCGGTTTGTTGTTCCTTTTGTGTGGATGGTACTGGATTGCACCCCTTGGCTCATACCTCCACACAACCCACAGGCTTCAAAATATCCTAGCTACTTCTAATGACAAGCTCGCAAAACATTTTTTTATGTGTTAATACAAAAATCCAGGACGCTAATAAATACACAGTGCTATCTAGAATGTTTCATTATATGCTTTTGATTTTACAGCTTCTGTTTAGGAGAAGAGCTAAACTGCTAAACCTAAAGTAAATGTACTTAACTACCACATCACTAGCAGAAACTCACACACTCCATCAAGGGAGAGCAGGCAGTGACACCCTGGGAGTTCTGCTTTTCACACAAGCATACCACTTTCTGGTTAAATCACTATCAGTGCAGATTTCATCACATAGGTGCTGAATCCCAGATCTGAGCTTTCTATTTTTGAGCACTGTTTTCTCAGGGACAGCCTAAACAGATCTAATTAAAAGAATGAGCAATTATAAGATAGTTTGGATCCCTGTGAGTGATGGGATCCAAAGCCAGTATGGATCTTGTGGTGTTTACAGGAAGCTTTGCATGTCTGACATGGTTTAACTCCTAGGAGCTATATCCTGTGTCATCATACATGTCCTGTTTGCCCACTTCTCAGCAGGGCTTGTTAGCTGGATCAGTGCCTGCATTGATACAGCCATCAAAGGTTTTGCTGCTTTGGGAGATGGCATAGAGAGCTTTTTCCTGACAATGGACATACTTCGAGATAAAACGTAGGCAAGTCCTGCTGGGAGATTGTCAAGTCCCTCCAACTCAGGGAGTGTCCTGTATTTGAGGTGTCTGCATTGCAACGAGGTTTTGCTGAACTTGATATGTTGATTTTACAGAGGAGGAATCTTGGCACAAGTAGAAGGAAATGTGGGAAAAAAGCAAGAGGAGAATCTTTAAGACATGAACTAGCAAGAATTCCTGCTCTGACCCCCAGTCCTGTTCTTATACACCTACGTTCCCTGAAAGGTGCCGTGGGGAAATAGGGAAGCAGCTGTGACAGCAGCAACAGGCAGAGACTGTACGTACAGCGAGGAGCTGAGGAGAGCATGGTGAGGCTCTGTGCTCTTTTAAGACATGGCACACCATGTAGCCCATGTAAGAGCCATGCTTTTCAGGCACGCTCCTGGAAGATCTAGGCACAAGTACCAGGAGGTGGTTTGAAATTACTACATATGTCTTCTTGCAATACTTACACTCCAAGGACCACCCACGTCACAGGATGTGTTTGAATTGCTCACCAAGCTTTCTTCTGGAGCTGAGATGAAATTACAGATTATTTTTTCCCAGAGTGCGAGAAAAATTAGCAACTTTCTGAATTATTACTATTATTACCAAGGCACTTTTTAAAAATAGGTCCTATTCTCGAAGATTTTTCAAGCACTGGGGGAAATCTTTGCACCTCTTCCACTCCTTTAACTGCTGGTTACTTAATCTTAGATTGTAAAAAAAATGTATGGAGGTAAAACCAGACTCCTCTTCTTTGTGAACCAGTTTAAGCAAGTTGAGGAAAGGATATGGGAAGGGAGGGTGAAATTAGAAAAGATGCACTGTTTTCTATGTTTACATGACAGTGAAATCCTGTGGATACTCTTGTGCCCTGAGACAATATATTTTAGTTTTAATTGTTTCAGTCAATGTCAATTTTACATCAAACATGCAATAAAGTAAAAGTGGCCTTTGGGAAACGTCACTGAACCTTATTTTGTGCTACAGTATTGCCAGTGTAAACATCTACTTCTGTTTTGTAAGCTGAAAGCCAAATGGACAAAAAATTTCCTCTCAGGGAGACTACTGACATGTCAGCATCAAAAACATTATTTTTAGCATATAAAAATTGTTTGTCAGTGATTGTAATAATAATAATCTTTGTAAAATCCATTATTACTCTAATAAACATTTTCTCTTAGGCAGCAATAGCAGGAAATAATTAAGAAGTTAGCTGATAGTAACTGGATAAGATATAAAGTGTCACAGCTACAAAGTTACTGGGATAAAATATATTTCCTTTCTATTTACATTATTAAATATTTACAGTAGCTCTGAGAAAATATCCAATCTAAAGTATTTTGGTAAGTTATAATTTATTCTGCTTGCTTTCCAGAATGCTAGAAGATGACCTCAAGTTAAGCAGTGATGAAGAGGAGAATGACCAGGTAAGAACCAGACAAAGTAATGTGTCCCTTGTAGCATGTTTCATGTCAAGACTGAGCTACTGCAAATATTTTGCTAATGCCTTTTCTAAACATACATAAAGGTTATCAAAATACATGGCAGTACTGTAACTGCAGTAACAGATGTTGCTGCTCAGAGCCAGCCTGCGTGTGCTAACTGCTGGATTGGTAGGGAACAGGCTGCAGTGCTCTTGATTTATTACCTTGATGCGACCCAGAAGGTTTTTGTATCAGCTTCCTTCTGATTTGAATTTGTTTTGTTTTAAAGAGTGGCCAAGGAGGGGAGAAACAGGAATTCTGGATTAAGGGTTCAGGCCAACTTTGCAATCATGAGCAGGCCCCAGGGATTAGCTGCTGGGCTGCTTATCTCTTACCTGCCTCCGGCATCCCCCCAGCCATGGCCTCTCCTCTGAGCATTTTTGGTCCTGACTCTGCGTGGCCCATGCCTGCTAAGAAAGCTAAAGAGAACTGAGAAAAAGCCTTGGCTGTGTATTTGATTCACTCCATAACACAGTGATTACAGCAACTGCCTGTGTTTTAAAGGTGCTAAACTACCTGACTGGCAGCAGATACACCATCTAAAGTTTTCCATGTGTCAGGAGAGCTGGGTTTTGTTGGCTATAGGAGGTGTCTCCCAGTTTTTCCTTAAAATATTGCTGTGTTTTGTCTAAATAGTTAAGGACTCGGTAGAATAGTGCTGGAGCTTGACTTTCCCATGACCAGCTGAGTGCCTTGTTGCCAAGCAGTGCTATGCTGTGCTCTCTCCTTCTCAGTATCTTGGCATGGATGATTTGGTTGGGAACGAGAGGCCAAGAACCACTTCCCTTCCTTCTTTCCCTAAAATGCACGACCCATGCGTTCACCAGAGCATATGAGGGCAGTACTGTTCCTGGTTGCATCTCACAGATAGAATGTGGTTTTCTGTCCTGGTTTTGGCTGGGATAGAGTTAATTTTCTTCCTAGTAGCTGGTACAGTGCTATGGTTTGGCTCAGTGTGAGAACAGTGTTGATAACTCACAGATAACTCACTGATGTCTCAGTTGTTGCTGAGCTTACCCTGAGTCAAGGACTTTTCAGTGTCTCCTGCTCTGCCAGCGAGCAGGTGCACCAAAAGCTGGGGGGGCCCATGGCCAGGAGAGCTGCCCCAAACTGGCCAAAGGGATTTCCCTTCCACTGAACATCATTCCCAGTACGTGAACTGGGGGGAGTTTGCTGGGAGGAACCAATCACTGCTTGGGAATAGTTTGGGCATCAGTCACTGGATACTCGGCAATTGTATTTTGCATCACTTTTTTTGAATTTATTTCTCTTTTCTTGTTGTCTCCCTTTTCATTGCAATTTTTATTCTTATAATATTATTATTTTATTTTATTTCAACTGCTAAACTGTTCTTATGTCAACTCACAAACTTTTTTCTGCCTCTCCTCCCCATCCCAGTGGGGCAGCGGGAGTGAGAAAGTAGCTGCATGGTACTGTTGCTGGCTGGGGCTAAACCATGCCAGCTTCAAATATGATTATTTCAGTCATGGGTAACTGGAGTATCTAGATGGGTGGGCTGGATGGGTATCTAGACTTCTGAAATTCAGGATCTTAGACAAATAATTCTAGGTACGTAGGCATGAAGTTCATCCAGGATTTTCTTTAACTCTTGTTATTAGATGTCTCTATTTTACAATATATTCCAAACAACAGGTAAATCAAAACTTGTAAATGTTTATACTAAACCATTGTTTCATCCATTTTGAGTGAAGCTTCTTGGTGTTAAGAAGATTCAGCACATAGATTCAATTAGTTACATATTTATACAATTTCTTTTTGTTTAACATATTGCATCCTGAAACACTTCACATTTAATTACTCTTCCTGCTTGTCTAGATGGTTTAAAATACAGCTCACAGACAGCATAGGGCAAAGTAAAGTGAGGGATGGAAGGGATGTCTGAAGAGTAACAATAGCAGACCAAGGTGCCATGATGCTTGCAGCCCGGGGCTGGGTGATAGGGGAGGCACGAGCTGCTGGCCAGGAAAGACGTCCTTCAGGTGGAGAGACAGGATCCTGAGTAATGGATGTCAGAGTGAAACAGGCTGGGGGAGCCAGAGAGAAAAAATTCTGGTTTGCTTCATAGCAAGCAGAAAAGGACATGTGAAAGTGTTTATCGTGCATAAAGAACATGAGTAGGTTTAGGCAGAGAAGGGATTGTGGAAAAGTCCTGCCAGTCAGGCAGGAGCACATGGACCTTTGGTTTAGCACTATGAGTTGTAATTACTGGCATCTTCTGTATGCTCGTGTGCTACACAAGCTCTCTGCTCAGTCACCAGGGCTCCAAGATGCAGCTGATGCAGGCTGGGTCTTTCACCTCAGTGCTCAAGCAAGCTCTGCAGAGCCAGGGCAGAGCTCACCACCCATGCAGCAAAGAGCAGGGCTGAGATCCCATTACTCATTTCTAATCATCACAGAACCTAGCACAACCAACCTTTGGAGATTACTTAGTTATTTGGTCCCCTTTCCTAGTCACATTTTTTTCCTAACTTGACTCTACAGACAAAAAACTCCCAGAGGCACAGGCTGGCTCCTGCTGTATGAAATGCTTTGTAGAACCTCAGCTGAGACCGGCAGGTTTGCTTAATGAGCAATCCTAAATAAATATACCTGCTGGAAAAACAAAACACTACCTTTCCATCCACCTAGCAGGATATAGACACAAAAAAGAGAAACACAGACACTCTCTCCCAATAACTGCTCAGATGGACCTGTGTTGAAATGTCAGCAGGAGAACTCATTTCCTTTTACTTCCTAACTCAGAGGCTCTTTAATCTCATATCTCCTGAGCTCAGGAAGAGGAAAAAAAGAAATCAGAGATGAATGGATAGGAACAGTACATGAGAGATTCCCAGATATTCCTCATGTAATAAATTAACCTCCGAGCAATAAGACTTATTCAAGTAGTCCAGTTTCTCAAAGAGCTGAAAGTGAGCTGTACACAAGCTGGGAAGCTTTTAATTCTGCTGATTTCTAAATGGGGAAGTTTAGGGGGAAAACTTCAGAGGAGATCTTGCCTTTTTGTCTGAAATTGCCAAGCAGCGAATGGGAAGTTTCTGAAGTGGTGCAAAGGGGGACAGGTGCTTCAGTGCTCCCAGGGCTGGCATTTGGAGTGCTGTGACCAAACAAAGGAATGTGAGCCATGGATGAGGGAGGCCAAATGCAAGACAGAGGCATGATTAAAAGCTTTGAGACTGCAGTGGGCAAAGCATTCCCAGCCCTTCCCTCAACACCAGCTATTAAGGTAGTGAGATTCACAGACCCAGGAGAAGCCAAAGAGGCTGGGTTTGAGCTGAGCATGTGTGTGCCCACAGTAATTATGTTATCCACACATATTAGTCTCATAATTTTAATTACATAAATGTATTTTTCCTCTTTAATGAGCATAGTTTATCCATTTAAACTGATCGTTTCAATTTTACAGGCAGTGATCATAAGATCTTATATGCAGAGAGAAAATTTCCTGTTGGCATATTTTACACCACACAGATTGAAGAAAATACACTTTTTAATCCCCAATCAATATCTGAAGAGCATGCAATTAGCAGATACCAAGGTAGTTAACATAAATCTGCAAGTTAAAGAGCCAATTCATTCTGATTTATAATACATAGAGTAATAATTTCATCATCGTCTCTCCCAGAAAGCGTCTGAAGCTTTGTAGCATGAAGATGTCAAAATTGTACTTAAGATTGTTCAGAGTACTGAATTGTAGTGGTTATTGCCTTTTGGTTCTTTGAAGTGTGGCATAGCACATGAAACAGTCCCCATTATAATACCCTGCTCTTCTCTGTAGAGGTCACTGGATAACTTAAATCAGTCTTGGGTGAAATATTAAAAGGAGATTGTCAGTTGTAATATGAACAATTCTCTTTTTCCCCCCCTTTACTTGTCCTTTTACAACATGAACATTTTGTAATAGAAAGGAGCTCCTTTAAGGGGAAAAAGATCCCTGGCATCATTTGTGCAATTCATGTCAATCAATAGCCAAATAAATTAACTGACTGGTAGGCATACATGGAATAATAATCTAACATATTTTTGCATCCCAAGTCTGCTTCCTCGTATGCATTTTTTTTGCACAGGATCAGGTTGGTTGCTGCTGAAGTTTTGTGGCTGTGAAAATTTATTACCCACAGAGTCAATCTGCATTCTGGCTGCCAAGTCTGAATAAATAGAGTCATTGTGCTTGTCTGGAATATGTAACCAAAGTTCATCGAGTCAGCTTGACTTTCACATCCCATGAGGTTCATAAAAGCCAACACCCTGGTATGTGCTCTTGATTCCTGCCAAAATTTTGTAAAATCGTATAAACAGAAGTTGAAGAAGCAATCAGAACACACTCCCAGGGACATGGCTCTGCACTCTAGCCCCAGCTGATCTCAAAAGGGAAGACATAAGTTTTTTCTTTCCAAAGAAAAAATGGTATGACTACTCTCCTGTGGTGGCAGGTAACTGCGGGGGCTGAGGATGCCCCCCTCATAGAGTGCACAGAGAAGCAGCAGTCAATCCTCTCAGGTTCCTTAATTTTGCTCATGAGCTTTGCACTGAAAGAAGAAATCAGGCAGCATTTGCCTTCAAGTGTCCACCCTCCTCAAGAGAGGACAGGGACAGACTGGCCCAGCAGGGTGTGAGTGGTGTAAGCGACACCAGCCCCTCTGCAGGCAAGCCAAGCCAAGCAGAAAGCCTTGTCATTTCACAGGAGGTCTCGGGGGAAGAGCAGTCTCAGAAAGTTCACAGCTTTAGCACAGTAAAATAAAAGTCTTGTCAGCCTGATCTGGCTCACCACCCAAGCCCCACAGGGTGATGGAAGCCCACCCAGCCCCACGCCCTCCTGGGCATCTTGGGGTTGCCTCCCACCCACGGCAGCCTAGGGACAGTCAGGGTGGGCTGCTGGCCCTGGGGGGCCTGTCCATGCTTCAGCATCACCCTGTCATGGTCAAGCCATAAAAGCTGATGCTGATTCGAGTTACACCCGTAGCTCCCATGGGAACATACGTGCCTATGTTTCTTTCCCATCATGTCTGTGCTGAGTGTTACCAGGGCGCCTCGCTGGAAATGCATCTTTCTGGTAAGACTGTCTGCAGCACAGGCATTTCAGACAAGCCAAATCTGTCACAACATTGCAACAGGACAAAAGTCCATCTGTGCTCGATCGCAATTGGTGTGGGACTTTTCCCTTTCACTTCTGGATATGGAGTGGCAATCAAGAAAAAGAGGAAAATTATCCTGAAATGAACAGTCATGCATCTACCTTCTTCCAGAAGGAATAATTTCTAGTAGAGTCTTTATAAACAGTACTTCTACATATGAAATGTAATATTTCAGCTAATTTGAAGCCATCTGTAACGAATTCTGAAACAAACTGAAAAAAGAACAAAGCTTCCTTTCTGTAAGACCTGTTAGGACATCACTTTCCAAAGCCAGAGATCAACTGAGCAGAGCACCAAGGCAGGAACATCTAGAGAGAAGAGTTTTATTGGGCAAATTGTAACACAACACTGCACGGCCCTGTTCATTATTAGAACCATTTTTAGACAGTGCTAATTGCATTCATATATGCCATGTCCAAATATTTTAACCACATTAAGTCATTTTGGTGTTATGTTCCCTTTTATTTACCTTTTCATCAGTGCAATACTTGATGCTTGATCAGAAGGGAAACTGAGTGAAAAAGGAGATGAGAACACTCAGGCCTGGAGAAAAAGCACAGAGCCTGCATCATTTCTGCAAATGAATTTCTCTCAAAAAAAATGCCTTGATAAACTTGGAGGAAAATATCTTTCTGATGAGGAGTTTTGCACTCCTCTGAGCACAGAAAACTTATTTCATGAAGTCTGGCTACATGCAAGTCTGACTGCAACCAAACACACACAAATCAGAGATAAGCAAAAGTGGAAAAAATTAAGTTTTGGGTAAAGGAATGGCTGGAACCTCAGGTGTTTTTTTATCCAAATGCTTAATCCAAATGCTCTGTTCAGCCCCCTGTCACTATAATGTGAGTGTGTTTTTAGACTGGAGGAATAGCCACTGTAACAGCCTGACTTAACTTGCGTAAGCCCATTATTTCCTGTGTATTAGAGAAGCAATTCTTTTGGTATCCAACTTAACTAGAATCCAGAGTAAGATTTAAGCCAGCTGAGCCAAGGGTTTTTTTGTGGTTTGCCAGCTCTGATTTTAAAATCTCCGTGACATCTAAATTTGCACTTCCACAAGGCATGACAGGAAGACCAAGATTGCCTCACTGAAACTGTCAGATGAAACAAAATAAGAGCTCGGTCTTGTCCTGCCAGACTTGGCTCACATCACTGCCTATCTTACAAAATCAGATTCTATGGCTGGCAGGCAGGATCAAGCTCTAAATTTGAATACCACAACCATGAATGACAGTGAAGAAAGTTAGGGATCAGCTTGGATCTTGGACATGCCCAAAATCCGGGGACATTTGAACATAGCACTTTGATCTGCATGCTCCTCAGTAGCAAAACTCTAAAATAAATAGAAAATTAAATTTAAAGTGTAAGGGCATATTCCTTGTCTCTTAATGTGGATGCTGTGACTAAGCTGAGTTTTAGCTTGGTAAATCTCCAAAGCCTGCCCTTTTCCATTCATATCACCTTTTTCCAAGACTTCTTTCTGTATCTGACATAACATTCTTAACCCCATCTTCTTGAAATCTTTCATTAGAACTTTTTCCCCTTGTGAAGTAGAATTACTGTATGAACATCTGTTTTGACTGGCGTGGGAATGTATCCCAGTGCAATCAATTCAGCAGTGTCGGCTAACTTAAGGCATAAAGAAGGATTAGATCCCACATCTCCGGGCTGGATTTTGCTTGTCTCTGTCTCTCATAAGCCTTCCAGCCTGTGCACTTTTCCTCCTGCTGCAGAGAGCCCTTGCTGAAGCCAGCCACTGTGCCTGAGTCTTGGTCCAGCTCAGGCCTGGCCACCGAGCTCTGTTTGCGTTCAGGCGAATGCATTCCAGCGTGCCTACAAGAGAATGGGCAAATAACCAGCAGTCACAAATAATTAGTGCTGTTTGTGACATCACCGCTATTAAAAGTTGTAAGAGGAGAATGCACCCCACTTATGTCTCTCTCACACGTGCACACACTCATGCATGCACACAAACACAAGGCTCAGCCTCTCTAGGAGCTGCCTGCTGCTCCCTGCAAGGTAGAAGGTCAAGCTCACTTCTCTCCCCTTGGCCATTGAGCTTGGGCAGGGAGCTGTGTGAAGGAGACGTGGTGCACAGAGGTGACAACAGAAACAGAGAAGGAGGCAGCTGAGAGCATGTCAGGACACAAAATGAACTCAGAAGGGGAAAGGGATTAAGGGAATAAAAAAAATTAATGAAGGAAAGAAACTGGGGGGAGAAGGGCATTATAAAGGGAGTTAGAAGCTATATTAGAACATGATGAGAAATAAGTAAAAAGATTCAGAAGCCAATCCATCAAAACTACCGTTTAAGGAAAAGAAACTAAGGAACCATTGCTACAATTTCTCCTGCACCTAGGATGAAAACTGCCTCCTCTGAAAGTCAGTGAGAGTTTAACCACTGTTTTCAATCACCCTGGGGTGTTACCCCATCTTCTTTTTTATTTCCTAGCACAATCCAAGCAGATACTTGGGTAGTAGCAAATGTATCAGAGTTGACTGACATAGCACATCCCTGGGAAGTGTTACCACTATTTGGGGAATTTAGGCTTGTCTTTCCCCTATTTTCACATATATGGACTTCTCAAAAAAAAAATATCTACTTTAATTTCCGAGCTTTTAGACTTCACAATAAATCTTTTAAAGCCTGTGGCACAACACTGACAATTCTTGTCTGCTGTAGCCTAAGTGCAAGCAGCACTTCAACCAAGTTACTTTTTCCTGGGTAAGGAGACTATTTCTGTGGAGACAGAGGAGGTTTTCCAAGGTGACTGCTGATTTGTTTGCAATGACTGAGACTTTCCCACATTGGCATTGGAAATTAACCATTTTATTAATGTAAAATAACAAGGATTTTTCTTCTGCTCATCTCCACTGAAAAATATTAAAGTTAGCTCATCTGTATTGAAACCTTGCATGGTTGTTGGGGCCAGACTGCAGGAAAAATCTGAGCAGATGCAGGACAGAAGACTCAGCATTTACAGATCTATAAAATTCTCTGTATGGTTAATACCCATGCTGATTATACAGCAATTTGGAGATCCAAATCACTTTACAAGTATTAACTACTTAATACAATGCCCCTGAGAGGTATTTAGGTAGAGCTAAGAAAGAATTATTATCTCTATAGAACTGACAGGGAGCCTGTGACTGAGATGTGGCTTGTTTGAAGCCACATGGCAAGTCAGCTGCAGAGTCAGGATTAGCACTTGGGTCTTTCACTCCCAGGTGCCATGTTCAAGTCACTAGATTGTGTTGCCCCTGAAGATTAATAAGGATTAATGGGGAAAGCAGAGGAGAAAGAACAATGTACCCAAGAATATAATAATAAATCTCCAGGGTCAAAAGTTAATACTGAGGTGTTGAAAGGCCTCAGAAAAATCATAGAATCCAGGAGTTTTACAGTTTCTTAAAAGATGTGGCTCTGATGATAACCAACTCCAAAATGGGAAGGCAGGGGCGCCCTTTTAAGTCTTACGGCCTGTAAATCTTAAATAAATATGAACCAGACAGTGAAAATCACATTAATACATTTATATTGCAAATTTACAGAGAAGCACTCAAGCTGCAGTTTACAAGTGATTTTAAATCCCTCAGAAATCCACACTGGAAAGCAATCCTGAAACAAAGCCCCTAGGAACAGTGAGGAGTACAGAATAATGCAGTGAGAGAAGGCATGTTAGGAATCACTTATGATAAATTGCCTGACCTGATCTCCTCGGGCAACTTCTTGTGGCCACAAGATACTCATGGGCATTTAAACAGGGCAAGTCCGTGGGTGGAGGAGGTTTTCATTACCTCTGTTTTCAGCCCTGATGAGTAGCTCTGCACTCTTCAAGGAGAACACCGAAAAATGGAGAGGGTTTCAAGATGAGGGAGAAAGATGCTTAACACATTGGGAAGACATGCCCTGGAGCGAAAGATATCCGCACAATGAACTGAGCTTGTCGGAAGCAGGGCTGCTGGCTGGCTGGCTTGATCAGTCTATAAACAGCTGTGCAGGGAGAGGAGCTGGGAGGCTGCAGGGCAGCTCTGTCTCACAGGCACAGGTCTAACTTCCAGCAAAAGAAGGCGTTTATAAACTCATCTTAACATGGAAGGTGGAAAACTGTGCATGTGGTTGGACCAAGGTGGGTTCACAGCCAGAGGATTATCGAGAAGTTTTGCTCTGGGTCCACAACAGCGCCCAGATTTGAAGCAGAAGGAAAACACTCTGCGGAGTCCCATCACCCAAGCTGCAGCATGCAGTCAGGTTGTGCTCTTCACAAAAATTTCTTCCTGGCTTCACTAGCTTAGGAATAAACTGCATTTAAGCTAAAAACAAACAAAACCTTAGGAAATGAAAACAGAATCAACATGGAAGACATGTGAAGAGTGAAATGTGAAAGAAGACAGATATAAAAGTGTTTTTCCTGGTTTGGTTCCCAAATGGCAGTATATAGTAATGACATCTTTCCTTAACCCTGGCTTGGAAAAAGTGTGTCTACAGCTCATTAACTGCAGTCCAATGCAGGGTGACATCCAGCACTCTGGGTGGTTGCTAACAGGAGCGCTGCTGACTTAGAGTGTAAATGGTTCACTGCACAGTTCCAGGGCAGCACCTACCACCCAAGGAAGACAAACAAGATGCTCTGGAAGCTGTGCAATTTACTCATGCACGGGCAGCATGAATTGCTTCACTATCACCAAAGACATGGTTCAAATTCTCACCACGTGTACACCTGTGCCATCTCAGTGAAGTCTCTGGTGTAGCTCGTGTAACTCCATACAATTGCTGTAACCAAGCTCTCTCACAAAAACAGCAGTTAATCCACAGGACAGGCAAGATGGAAAGCAAAATGTCTGAATCTGCCAACAGCCAATTTATTGGCTTTTATTTGCCAAAGGTTGCTGTGGGTGAGGTATAGGAAAATGCATCTACAGTCAGCCCACAGTGCCTCCAAGACAGTCTTCCAAGCCCAGCAGAACATACTTCAGTAGTTCTCATTTGTTTCTTATCCAAAAATGCCTGTGAGCCCAGCAGTTTATGAAGCAATCCTTTTGCAACAAATTAAAAAAAGAGGGATTTCTGGGGAGCACTCTTAACACTCCTGTATCTCCATCTCAATAGCTGTATTCAACCCGTTCTGCTCACTGCTCAGTCCCAATTACAATGAGCTAGCTCACTGCTCAGTCCCAATTACAATAAAAGTATTTAATTTCCTCTCTGATTTCCCTTCAACAACAGATTGCAACTTGTCACACTTCAAGCTAATTTTGGTAGCTCATTTAACACACACTGAAACCTGAATATGTTCCCAAGCTCTGGCTCATTGCAATAAAAGATGGAGAAAGGAGATGAAATCTCTGGAGATTGAGAACCCAACCATGATTACTGCTGGCTGAAAACTTGTTTTGTCCCAGTAGTCTTGGGGTACAGCTAGAATCTTTCATGAATGATTAATAGACTATAGACAGATCATTGAAACTCTGCCCTAAATGTATCTCAACCAACTCAGCTGGGGATCAAAGAAATCTAAGCAGCCGGTGTCCTGTAATTTGTAATTCTTGATGTAGTGAAATAGCATAATTCATACTCGTTTACTGTGGCTGGTTTCTCTAGCCCATGTACCTGAGACACCTGAGGGGTTTTTTTCCCTTCCCTGCTTCCTACTCAGTGGTGAGTTGGCCTCCAATATCCGTGTTCATATGGAGGAGAACCTTCCTCCATTAAGCAACCCCACTGATTCCAAGAACTGAAAATTCAAGATTATGTTCATTGCTGGTGAACACCTTCTACCACTTATCAAGAGAATATTAAGCTTCCCTTCATATAAAGCACTTTTTAGTGCTAAGTCTTGGAGATATTTAAATTCTGTCAGCAATATCAAAATTATTTCTTATCCCCAATTTCTACAACCAGCTTAGTCACTTACTTCCAGGAATAATAAAGACTGTAGACCATATTCTCAGCTTTCTTGATGGATGATGAATTGGCCTCAGTAAAGTTGTTAGTGATGAAAAATACAATGCAAATTAAATAGCACAATCAAAATGTAGCTATTAAAAAAATAGTCATGCAGGTATTATATGATACTAAGTACCACGCCTTTGCTTACATTGCTAGATAGATAATACCAGCATATTAGAAACATAATAAATCACAAAAAGCTGTTTCTGTAGCTGTGAGTTTCTCAAACTATGGGTCATGACCCTCCACGGGGATTCATGAATGTGTTTGAATGGGAGCACAAACTGTTAGCAAGAAGTGAGGGCAGATATTTCCCCCTAAATTCAGCAGCCCAGTCCTGTGGCAGGGAGGGGAACAGGAGAGCAGACTGTAATTAGTGGCTGCAAGTATTTATTCTTGCTAGGGAACTGCTAACTACCTTTAATTACAACAGCTCACTTTCTCCAGGAGAGGGGAGCAATATAGGCTAGAATTAAAATTGCCGGATAGTTGCTAACTGCCTTTCATTGCTGGCAATAGATCTGTTTCTCCAGGGAGGAAGAATAAACTTGAGACTGGATCTTATTCCCCCATCATTTAGAAATGAGGCCATTACCAACTCAGGGGGTCACACAAATATGCAATCAAACACAGTTGTATTTCCAGACTGTGTAAGAAAGAAATCAATAGTCTCATTTAAAGAATGTGTGACCATCAGGCAAAGACTGAGGTGCCCCATGCAATCTGCATTGCACCTCAGTGAAGAAGGATGTTTATTAAAGGACTTAAAATGAGAGGGTAATTGAAAAAGTAGAATGCTCTCACTGAAAAGCACTTGTATGTTTCTTTCTGTGTCCCCGCCTGTCATCTGAACCCACTTTCTTATCCAGAAGGGATCACCTTTTCAAAGCTTTCAGCAACTGGATGCACCAAGATGGAAACTGAAGATTGGCATTCGAGGCTGCAGTTCCACAGCATCTCCTGGCTCGGTTAGCACGCCAGATGGCTCAAGATGAGGGACTTCTCCTCTTCCCTCCTGAGGGCAGCTTTCCTCAAGCCTGGAAGAGAAATTATCCAGCACCTCTTCCTCTCAAAATTAGGGATTTTAGGGAAATACAACAGTGACATGAACCCCACATCCCATATTAAGGGCTTTTAGCATCATCAAAGTTCATGTTTCTTTTCTTGCGGTCTCTGCAATATCCATGAGGCCTGTGGCTGCAGAGCAACCTGTCTCCTTCAATGCCTTCTGGCTACCACAGCCACCATGTACTCCTGTCTCCAGGAGTGCTCTGCATCTCCAAAAGGGAGTGGAAGCAGTGTCAGGTGGAAGTCACCTTGCTGGTGGACACGACCTTATATCAGCAGCAAAGGTCTCCGCTGCACACTCCCCCCCGCCAATACCGTTCCGATTCTCACTGCACCCTGTGAGGTGACATCCTCTCCCTGGAGAAGCAGCTCAGAAAAGGGATCTAGGTTGCAGATAACACAGGGGAAATTAGGAGAAAAAAAAAACCAAAAACAAAAATGAAGGAAAGCTGTTATTTTTCGATTGGATCAGTTTTCTTACCTGTTGTACTGCACAATCACAGGAGCACCTGTGGTGGCCACAGCCAGGAGTGGGAAACATGAGAAGTGTCTTGAACAGCATTGCCACGTAGTGGCTGCATGAGAGGGAAAGACAGACCCTGGCTGCTGGTGGGGAGGAAAAGAAGAGGTGATCTCAATGGTGTCTACACATCTTGGCCATGGAAGAGGGCTCAGATAGTGAGAGAGGCTCCTGAGTTTTGCAGACAAAGGTGTAACATAGTGCAGGCCTCAGCATGGAAGTTGGGCAGCTTGAAACTCAAAATGGTCATAGCCTCTTGCTAGTGAGAGTGATTAGCCATGGGAGCAGAGGAACTTGTGTTGGCCCAGGGCATTAAAAAAGAGTCTGAGCCATAAGTCATTCTTAAACCTAGGTTTGGGTCTCCTCTGAACTTGAACTTGCAAGAATGTGTGGGATTACATTGTCCTAATGAATCCCTTGCAGAGGAGAGAGGAGAAATGATGCCAGCCCACAGGACTGGAGAGTGGCTGCACTCTTTAAAGCCTGTGGCCAGTGGCATGGATAGTTTTGTATCCAAAGAGCATGCAAATAGTATGACCTACTGGAAACAGTGAAAAATACCAGACTCACCATATTATTTTCCTAACACTAAAAGCAATGTGTTCATGCCATGGGAAAAATCAAGTGGAAACTCTTCCCACTCCTGTCAGATCTTCAGGAATCCATTCAGGGGATCTTTTCACACTTTTCTGTGAAATACAATGTAACTGCAGCCACAAGTCAGGTTTTATCAAGTTTTTCTTTGCAATTTGTCAGCAGCATTTTTGCCAAGCCAGAAGAGTTACCTCCACAGGCTCTGGTGCTGAGCAGGATGCCTGTAAGTCATCCAGCTTGTTTGGAAATAGGGATGTGGTCCCCAGCAGGCTGATAAGCCAGGAAGAGCAGTTTCAAAACATCTTTACTGGTAACTGCAATGAGAAAATAAACTTTTATTTCCCTGCCCCTTGACTCTCTGTACTGTTTAGCTCTGTGTCCCTTCTGTGCCATGTGAGGCACAGTCTGGACAGGTGCAGCTGGGGATAGGACACTCCGGGCATGTCCAAGTGGAATGGAGGCTTTAAGGCAGATTTTCAAAACATTATGGATTTCATCTTTGCTTAGCAGCTGGTTACTGTGCCAAAGCCATGAATCACACCACTTGAAGTGATTGAAGGAGGGGGAAAAATAATAATAGTAAAGTGGCAAACTAGCTCAGGGGTAGGCTTGGGAGTCTTATTAAACTTGAGAGGCTACGATTTCTATTCCCAGACCTGGTGGTTAACACAAGAACAAGAACCATGTTTCCCCACCCCATCCAAAGAGTTGTACTAGGCAAAAACTGAAGAGAAAACCAGCAAAAGGTCAATCCTGTACGGGGTAGGCAAACGTTGCCAGCAGATTAACATGGCAGCGTTCATGAAAAGTCTGCAGCAGCTCTGGCAAGCTTTGCAAAATTTATAATTCATCGCAAAAGGAACCAAATATGTGATGTTTGTCTCTGTGGAAGAATGGGAGGAGACTAATGGTAAAGGAGAAGGAGTGGGAGTGTGGAAGCGGGCAGAGGGGAAAGCAGAAAACTGAGCCCTGGCGAGTTTTCAGGGACCCACAGAAAAAATTGTCTAAATAGGGTAGTTCAGACCTCAAATACCGTGTGGTGCTTTGACAATCTTCTGGATTTTGGCATTTTAAACAAAGTGTTCTTACATTTACTAGGCTGGAATGTCCATTTGACTATAGACTCTCTGCTACTTTGCTCGCACTTTAACATTTTGGACATGTGACAAAAATGTGTGTAATGCATTTTTTAAAGTGTTGATTGTGCTCGTAATTTTCAAGTCAGAATATAAAATAAACATCTCTGCCCTTTCTTCCAGCAGGCAGCACAGAGATCTGCTCTCCGCGTTCTATCTGACAGGTACATTTTGTCATTTTTATGAACTATAAATTGCTTTATGAAACGTTGAGCCCTATTTATTGTGGCATATAACTCATAATCGGATTTTGTCCCCAAAGTATCTGTGAACTGGGATGTTAAACATTTTGCATGCTTGGATTTGTCATGCATGTGTAGAGTTTATTACTGCAAAAATCACGGTCTTGTTGTATTTCATACAGAGTATGCAGAATCCCTTGTTGTGATACCAAACAAGAGATAAGAAACTTACTGGAGAAGGCATGAATGATGCAGTAAATTCTGAGCTTTAGAGTTTGCCGAGATATAGCTGAGCTCATTTCTCAGCAATAAGTACTTCATTTATTCTGAGATGTTCTCTTTTGATTTTCCAAATCCTTTCCCTGGGAATTACTCTTCCTTTGATGAGATTCTCTGTATGTTTTATGCACAAAAACAATGCCCTTTTTTACCCCTTAAGTTTTAAGGTATTGGTATTTTGGAGGAATTTAATTAATTTTTTCACTACTTCTGGAACTGCAGCAGTGCTCCAGGCAGATAAGCAGGGGACCAAATCCTTAGTGTTCAGGTTTTACTCAGCTCTTTTTCAAGCAAAAATCCATTAACTTCAATGGGAGACTTGCCTGAGTGAGGAATTCAGGATTTGGGCCATAGTAAATGTTATAGTTGGGCTGTAGGTCTGCACAGGTATTTACCTTAAATGACTTTTATGAAAGAGGATTGATTGAAATATAAGGTAGCTTTCTAAGACGGTCCTGATTTCTTTTCCAGTTTTGGGAAAGGGAGGAGGGAAGGGGGAGGAGGCACTGTACATTTTAGTGCCTGTGAAAAAGAACTAGCAGATTTACATTTTTCCACAAATGAGGTACTGTGTCATGCAGGCTGACACAGAGTAAATTTCCCCATGCCTTGTTGGCAGCCCCCTCTGCTCCGTCTGGCCCCCAGCCCCCCGCCTCCCTGGGAATAAGCAGTAATTGACTCTGGAAGCCAGCTCAGGCCAGGATTTCTCCAGAGCAGAGCCTGTCACTTAGGCTGAATTATATGTTGTGCATGGATGAATAACATTTCTCTCTGCTCGGAGGCTAAGACCGCCAAAATTATCAACCTTCCCTCCCCAAGTTTACAAACACCATTTTGTTTAGAATTTTTTGCCCCCCTTTAAGGAAAAAAATCCTGAGTGAAATGTATGGGATGTGGGTGAAATTGCTGGCACAGTTATAGGGCACAGAAGTATTTGCTGTAACTGGAATGAATGCAAAAAGAAAGTAGAGTTGGAGTCAGCATTATGCCCCTCTCCCTGGAGGTGTGCAAGCTCACCCCCAAGGCAAAGCAGATTTTGCCCTTGGTGGGGACAATACCGTGACCAAAGGAAACATGGGGATTTTTTTCACAGCATTCTCCCCCTCGGCTGAATGAGGAACACATTCCTGCAGGAGTGCCCCTGGAGGTAATTAACAAGCCCCAAACCCCGCAGTTTGATTTCTGTCTCCCCTGGAAAGAAAAGTGGTGGTGATGGATAGATGTTCCCCACCTCGTCAAAGGTGGTGAGGGAGCTGGGTGCAGGCTGGCCTCATCCAAAGGGCAGAAGGGCCTCAGTATTAATAACCATCACACCTCAGATTTAGGATTTATGACCAAATATTTCCCTGTCTGCCCCTAAAAGCATGCTCAGGGACTACAGCTTTCCAACCTGCTCTGCAAATATTCAGCTGCCAGGGCACCTCCATCCCCCGCTTCTGGAGGGAAGGCTGGGGGTGCACCCTGGTGGTTTGCCTCCCTGCCACCCATGACCTCACTGCAGCAAGCAAATGGGAGGGCAGGGGGCCAAAATCCCACACTATGACAGCAGTTTCTGTCTCCTCTTGGCTAGAGCAAGGATGCCTGTGATACTGCTGCTCATTAGTTGTGTCCCAGTAGCAGCTCAGAGCTCCCAGTCACACACCAGCACTTCCCAGCAACAAGGGAGATGACAGCTTACTATAAAGCTTTCAGTAATTTTGCCCTTTTTTTTTTTTTTAATATTCTCCAGCAGTTCCTGTTGCAGTTCTTGCTTTCAGGTTCTATTAAAGAGGTAACACTTAGCTAAACTAAGAGAAAAAACTAAACAAAAAAAAAAGAGAGAGTTTTTAAACCTAGCCATTGATTTCTGTAGTGTATCGCACTCAGTCTTGTTTTCAGAATGACACAGTAACCCCCAGCAGATTTATGTGCAAACACAAAGATTAGTGACCCAGAAGCTTGACTGAAACAGCTTTTCTGCTTCCAGAAGACAGGTTGCTCTGCACATGCACTGACAATTTTGTCAGCAAAGATGCACTGGCCCCATTAGCTTTTCATTCTCTCATGAAAAGCTCTAGGTGTTTATTCAGCACAGCTTGGTTTTAATTTTATTGTGCTCTTCAGTAAAGTGGTCCAACTATACAGATTACTCACTTTCTGGGACAGAGAAGAGCAAGAACTTAACTCATATACCTTAATGGTATAGTGCTGGCATATTTTCAATTGTCTGACTCCCATATCCACTGCTTGAATAGCTTTCAAATGAAGAAAAATGCCTATAACTAAAATATTCAGTGTGTTCTGTTGTTATTTAACAGTAAGCAGTGTGGTTAAGCCAGGTCTTAAACCTGCTTAATCCTACTGAGCTACATAGATTTTATTATTGACTCCCATGGTTCCAGAACTCTGACCTTAAGGTTGAAGTTAAAAGCTAATTTTTTTTGCAGTCTGTTCCACTAACCCAGAAGTTCTTGTTTGCTGGATACATTTGCAGTGGAGAATGTCCAGCTGTAAATTACAGCTGTTTGCAATCCTACCCAAACACAACACTCATTATTATTCTTTTGTTCTTTCTAGGCTGAAAAGCCCACCATGAGGGAGACTGTACAGTACTTAATCCACACATTAAATTTACTCACAGCTCATATTCATGTGCAAGATAAGATTTTCCATGAAGTAAGGATTTACAGTGGTCCTAGGGCACTTTTACTCCCCTGGTTGCTTTTAATTCTCTATGCTGGAGTGTAGGCCAAGGGGGTCTGCTGAAGAGTTTTGAACACTTAGAGGAAGGTGTTGTACCACTGCTGAATTTCCTCTCTGGTTGTAACAAGGGAAAGACAGGTCCTTTGCTGAGTGCTTGGGTGGTACTTGGGAGATGTGCTGACTTCACAGACACAGTCTGCTCCCCTTTCTGTGTACTTATACTGGAGGATGCAGGCAAAACCCACCAGCTCTTCCCATAAAAATCTCAGCACAGGCATGTAAGGTACAGGCAGAGCTGAACCCACTCGTCTCAGCAGCCATATGGCTGTGCTGGCAGGCCTGCCATGCCCAGCTGATGAGCCCTGTAAAGAGTCCAGCTCAATAGCTTGCGCTCAGCACCTGGATGATACATACATGTCGTTCAGACCTGAACTGTGAAGCACAGGCTATGATAAACCTTTTAGATTTACCACCTTGTGCTATGGACAGAAGTAGGTGTCTCAGCACTAGCATCCCTTTGGCAGTGGAGACAAGCCCCATACATGATGGCTGGTGAGCTTCACAGCCTGTCTTGACCTTCAGTCTGGGCAGGAGGGATAGTGCTTTGCACTTCCATGTAACTGTGCCTTGTCTGTCCATGTGTGATCACGGTTAGGACACCAAAATGTGAGCTGTACCAGACATCAGCTGCTTTACCCTAATGGGACTGGCCAGTAGCACTCAGGATCTTGAAGGGCAAACAACGTTTTCCCCTTCCCTTCTGGAAAAGTGAAGAGTTTGGGGAGCTGAGAAGCAGTAGAGCCTCACGTCTGTGGGGAAAGACATTTGCAAGCAGAGATGCTGCTGCACTGCCTCTCGTGGCTGCATGCAGGCATTTAGCACTCAGGTGCAAGAGAAATCAAAAAGGTTGACCTTGGACAACCCAGTCCCTTCCCCTGGTATTGTAAGCAGCCACAGAATTGATGATTAGTCCAGCAGGATGTGTAGCATAGCTCTTCTTCTTCAGACAAAGCCACATTGAGATACACTATTTGTGTTAGGAGGCCTGGGGAGGCACTCCCTGTAAAATATTAAAGCAACAATAAGAGAAAATTTAGATTTTTAATAGATCACTTAAGGCAGGCAAGGCAGCTGTCCAAGCAGCTTTAAAACTTTTTGTGGAAGGAGACAAAGTTTTCTTGTTCTCAGGTATCTGCTTGAGCTGTGTTTATGCAAAGCAGTTAAACTTGTGATACCCTAAAGTAAGTAAATAGTCCAGTGGCAGCTAGCAAAAATACTCATGTGCTTCATGTCCCTCACATACTTAATGTTTGTGTTGGACTGATGTTTTCGATAACATCGCCTTTCACACCATGAGAGTTCTCCACATGAGAAGCTACATGGTCAGCTTATCAGTGAGTGACTCAGCTAGCAGGCTGGCCAGAAAGGCTTCATGTGGCAGCACTGTGCAATCAGTGACAGCCGAGGGGAAGCCTTGGCTTGGGACAGCTGATCTGGGTCCCGGCAGAGAGTGACGGAACTGAGATCATAGGCTCCATAGGAGTCAAAAAGGCTGGCTGGAGAAGAGCGTACCCGCACAGTGCTCCCCGCCACAGGGGCAGACACACAGCTCTCCATGTTAGCACATTGCTTAAGCCTTCTGGATTATCTTTGAGAGGAAAGAGAGAATACCTCTGAGAGAGAATATATGGATTTATCATTTATGTCTTACATGAAAGCTTGGCTGTTTGGAAATGCTGGTGTCTCACACTTGCATCCCCTGCTTCTGCCCCCCGCCCCAGTATAGGGCAGCTGCTCCTTGGAATGGTCAAGAGTTTCTCAGTCCTGCTAGTTACAGAACATGAAGGTGGGAGAGTAATGATACATATTGTATATAGGATACTTTTTCCAGTATTGGAGAATGTTGTGAATTAGTGAAAAGGTTCTGTAGAAGAAGAGCCTGTGCAGACTGCTTGGAGTGAAAAGGAATAGGTATCTCTGTAAAACTGGGACTCCATTTCCCTCTATTTAATTCGTGAGCAAGACCTGTAGCACTCACCTTTTTGCTGCTGGATATTTTCTCGTACCTTGACTATTGCTGGTATTTATTTAGAATTGTTCTACCATAGCACCAAAGATGTGATGTGGATGTATTGCTGTGTGAGAAGGTGGAGCAGAGCTGTCCCAGGGAACTGTAACAATTTTGAGCCCTACTAAATACTGGAATTCCTTTGATGTTTAAAGACAGAAAAAGAAAAGTTAAGATGTATTTTTTCTTCAAGGAAGTGATAGTGTTTTGCTATCATGACAGCCAAACATTTCCCACCTCCCAATGGGCAACCTCGTGCATTTGCTCCCAAAGATATCTGGGGGAAGACAATCAGTTCTAGTTTCCAGAAACATCTGCATTTTGAAAAATATCTATCTGCTAGAAGAAAGATCTGACTAGTAATTTCTCACATATTTTCTTTTACTTCCTTGGTCTTTTAAGAAACATTGTAAGGATAATTACAGCATGAATGTGGAAGGTAAAAAGGCAAAGTGTAGGTCTGTCGTCTTTCATACATTAGTAAAGAGAAAACAGGTCCCATTGCTGGCTGGCAGCATGAAGAATATGCAAAGTGCTATTGGGAAGAAGAGTGTATATGTGTGCAGCATATGAAGTGCCTCAGCATGTGATTAACCTCACTGGGTATGTAGTAAATAGTAGATAACTGTGATCAAAAAAGTATTCATGTGATTTATCAAACTGAGCAACTGTGCATTTTGCAGTGAAGCAGGAGGTCAATCCTGAAATCTAGGGCAAGTAGAGCAATAGGAAATTGCAGGGACTAAGAAGTTAATCATACTGTTGGACTGCTTCCATCTGGTTTTGAAAGACGGAGTCAGTACAGTGCTAGCGAGGACGCTTCACGGCAACAGATCAGGAATTAATTTTTTCAGCAAATCTTCAGCTACCATTTGTGGTAACACAGGCTTATAAAAATGTAATTTAATTTCTTTGGAATAAATCACATAGGACAAGAAGTGTGAGAGTGTTTTTCTAATGTGTGTATCTGAGGAAAATATAAAAAGTATGAGAGTAGGAAAAACAGCAACAATCCAAGAGGAAACAAACATTAACAATATAAAACCTGGGAGGCATATGTGGCCATTCTGTTAAATTGTGCACGTAATTTTCTTTGAAAAATCAGTTTGCAGTTGGGAAACTTCTACATTTTTATGACTCTTGGAGGCATAATCTTGTCTAACCTGTCTGTCCATCTTCGTAAGTGTGGATCAAAGGAGCACTGACCTAAAGTTTCATGGAATTGATGCTCTGAACACCACTTCCATATATCATGAGTGCATAGCTATGGGCAGTGAGTTTGTTAATGAATTCTGTTTTCCTTATTATCGATACTACTTATGATATTTCAATGAGATTTGAACATTATGCTCCCTCTGGGCAATAAAAGTCCCCCTAGGCAATGAACCTGTTGTAAAACAAGGGATTTTAACCCTGATAGTAATTCTTGTAGCCAAAACTTGTTTTATTTGAAGAGGTAGGAGGACAGTTAGTTGATAACATTATGCCTTTCTCACTTCAGCAGTGGGATAAGAGAACAGAGAGCCTTACACTAGGAGTGACATATTGTGCTATTTTTAGTGCTATGCTGCAAAAAGTGAAATGTTCTAAATACATTTGTATCTATTTCCTGGCAGTCTGATGAAAGAGAGCTCAGGTTTACACAGCACCAAGAGCAGGAAACCGGTGGCCACTCTGTTCACACAAATCACCACTTTCATTACCACTTTATTTTAAGAAAAGCTGAAAATTCATAGCAAGCAGCAACACCTCAGCCTGGTCCAGTTACATGGCACAAGTTTGGGACTTTTGACCCCTGTGTGTTTGTGAATCACATCCTAGCTTGTAGCTTGGGGAGTCTCTGGAGCAGGTGCAGCAATGCAAAGGAGAAATCACAGTTCCCTTTGAGCGAGGCAGCAGTCCATGCAGCAGATGGAAGGAGATCCCCCTTTCAAGCTTTAATCGTTCAGTAATCAGCCAGGCACAACAGGGCTTTCTGGCATCAGCTCCATGGATGACATGCTTGCTCCAGTTGGTTTTTCCTGCCTTCCTGCAAAGGTGGTTTAGAAATCTCAGCTAAATTTCTGGGTTTGCCTTTGTCACTGGTAAGGCTATCTGCCTTCTGTCCTCTGTATTTTTTAATTTTAGATTCAAGAGCATTTTCTCCTTGCACTTGCTTTTGTTCTGACCCTGGCAGAAAAGGAAAGGGGAGACTGGTTTGCTCAGGGGAGAGCAGTGAGGTTCTGCAGGAGGCCAGTCCCATGAAAAAGATAGGCTTGGGCACAGGATGGGCAGGGGATTCTTCAGAACAGTGTCTTCATGAGGCCCCAGTGGGGAGACCACACAGTCTGTGCTTTGGCTGGCCCTTTGTTCTCTGGGGGGTGAAGAGGATACTACACAGATGCAGAACTGTGTCCAGTTTCTTTGCAGGCAAAAGAATAGGATGAGTTAGTACAAAGAACAAGGTACCCTGTGATTTTTCCATGGGGGTTAGTTGTGGCTAAATCAGGCCTGAAATGCTCCTGCAAGGAGTCACGTTGTTATCTGAGATACTTTGCTCCCCCATGCAGTCCCATCCAGATGTCTCCTTTTTTTCATGACTGCCTCAATTTTGATGTAAGTTGCAGGAAAATTTTTATCCTTTCCTTTCCTCTTGGAAAAGTATTGGATTTATTCTACCATTGAGGAATGATTCCTACTGTTCTAGGTTTCTTGCATTTCAGTTTTGCATTCATTTCTTGCATCTTTGAACAGCCTGGGTTTTCTCCCAAAGAAAATCTGGAGCATTTGTGAAATTAAACAAAGCTCTTAGGATGGAACAGCTTTTTACCACTTAGCTATATCACATATGCTGGTGTGAAGGTAGCGCAGCAGTCCAGTAGGGCACTACTAGCTCCCCCAAGACCCTTACTGGCAACCTGATGAGCAGGGAAAGTATTCAGGCTCTGGAACCATTGAAGCTTTTTTGATGTAAACTGAGACCAAAAATCTCAAATGGCTCATTTTCTAAAGTTACAAGTGGTTTTTTTTGCTCACTCAACATTTCCAGAGAGTCTGTCTGGTGACATTTTCTTTACAAATTATCAGACCAAGCACTTTCTGCTTTATTTTTCATTATTATTGCTTTCTTTTGAGGTTCTGTTTCATGGGTAAATTCAGAATTGGAGGGCTTTGTTCCAAACTGGAATGGCATGAAATTTCAAATTCCTTCTCCAAATGGAAGACCTTCCTTCTCTCAAGGACTGTATTTATCGTAGGCTGCCCTTTTTGCAGTCAGAGAGGGGCCAGATCATATTATGACTGTTTGCTCTAACGTGTTTTTAACTTAGAAGTAAAATTAGGCCTGGATTGAAACTGAGTGTAAAAAGTCTAAGTTCAGACATTACATTTCTATAACCTGAAATTTTTATCATTTTGAAAGGTAGAAATGAATTGAAATTACTTAAATTAAATTACGTATTTTTTCATGAGGTATGATTTAAACATGACACATGCTTTCTTTAATATGGTCTGCAATCTTCCATCATTTTAGCCAAAAAGAAAGTTGTTTATTTTAAAGGTAGGTATTATATATCTAACAAAATTTACTTTGCATAGCAGTGTATCTCCTGTGTTAGATTGCTATCAAGATTTTAAAGGGTTTTTTCATTCTTGACTCAGGCGCAGAACTCTTTTTCATGCTGAGGCACTGCCTCTCACCCACACATTCCCACAGAAGAGAATAGGCCCTTCTCTGTGGAAATTTTGCAGCCAAATAATTCACAAATAGCTCTCACTTATTACTTACTGGCACAACCAAACATAACTGCTCTAGATGAACAGTTTGTCAAATAAAAAAAAAAAACCAACAAAACCCCAAACAAAAAACCAAATCCCTCCATAAAACAGGGGAGCAGGGTTAAAGAACCCCATTACTCTGATTTAACAGATAAAAATCCCCCCTTGAAAAGTCATAGAGACCTGCCAAGTACATTTCTTGCTTTGCAATGATCTTTTAAGACACTTTAATATGCTTTTTCAAGGATATGCTGTAGCCCTGGTGCTGTGCATACCCAGGGAGGCGTGTATTGTTTCATGCCTAGGAAGGTGATGCCTGCTTGTGGGGAAGGCACTGGTTAGGGGGCAACTAGACCCTGGTTTCCAGCAGCCCTAAAGGACTTTCCTTGTCATTCCCATCTTCCTTTTCTTCCCTCCTACATTGCCTTTAGATGGAAAAGAGGAAAACCAGACATGCAGCCTCTATCATGCATCTTCCCCTGCATGGCCTCAGATTTCCATGATTTTGGCTCTCTAAGTTTCCAAAGGGACCTTGTCCCAGTGCCTCTCTGTCTGCACATCATGGACTCTTGCTGTCTTTCTTGCCCAGGCTGCCCTTTCCCCATTCTTCAAAACCACCCTGACCCCACTGCGGTGCCTGGAACCGCAGGAACCCCATCCCTGGAACCCCATCTCCTACCAGTCTCCTCCAGCTGCCCCAGTGCAGCAGGAGCCAAGCCCCTCTGGTTTGCAGTGTCATGAGTGAAGCCCAGCGGAGGGTACCCAAGCATCACCCACTGCTGAAAGGCTGATGTGGACCCCACCATTGGAGGGAGACAATGGAGAAAGAGCTGTAGTGAGGGCCAGCCCTGTTGCCTTGTTTTGCAGCCCCGGGGACACCAGCATCCTCCTTTGGCTGAGACGAGTGGGACACAGCCCAGCTGGGCAGCAGCGGGGCCGGCACTGCCACTCCCACCCAGCCAGGGCTGCCCTCGGCTGCCGGCCCAGAGTGGGGCAGCCACGCCATCAGGTGGACAGGGGGGGTTCTCTCTGCCCCAACCTTCCGTCAACCTTGAGTCCTTGCACTCAACTCCCCTCAGTAACCATCACTCTTCCCTGCTAATAATGCCCTCAAATACTGATTTCCTGAAGCCACTTCTTTTAAGGTCATGACGTCCCTTTTTCTAAAACTTAATAAGCTTGATACTGACCATGTGGGGTTAGAGTGGGTTTGTAAATATTTGTATCTTCAGTACTATTTCTTTGATAGCAAACACTAGGACAATAATTCCCACATTAAAAGGGCTCTTGGGGAGAGTTTAGGAACTCTGGCCAGGCAAAAATAGTTGCCTGAAGGAAGACGAAAAACCTTGGAGAATTACCAGACTCCTTTTTTTTTAAATTTTGAGACAAATGGACTTTTCAAACTTTGCCCTGAAAAGAGATCTGGTCATGACCTACTATAAATCTCATATGGCCATTTAAAACCTCACAGTGCTCTGGTTAAACAGCATTGCACCAGACAAAACCTCCAGGGCATGGGGACATTGCTGCGGTTTTTCCCTTTCAAGCTTGTATATTGTCCCCATAACATATTGCCAATGTTCACAGGACCAAATGAGACTGTGGCCTTTCTTTAATGTACTCAGAGCTCTTGTGTCGAGAGCCTGTGAGGTCAACAGGAAAACATGGAATGAAATCTCAGCTGAATATCAGTCTTTCCCAGGCTTCCTGGCAATTTCCAACTTCTCGCTCTTTTGTTTTCACTTAATAAGATAGAGCTTGTCCCGTGCTCAATTAAAAAAAAAAAAAAAAAAAA
>VZTH01013819.1:394083-465406 GCA_013397815.1 Aleadryas rufinucha
AAAAAAAAAAAAAAGTGGTGAAAGAGCTAAGACTCAGAAAATGAGCAGTTTTATAAAAGCCTGGCAGATTCCCAGTCTGCTGAACCTAATAAGAAGCACACTCATTTTTCCAGTTTGAAACTTTTTGGTGCAAACACCCCTAGTGCAAACACCTCCCAAGACTTGTGGGAAGAGCACCAGTATATAGAAAAATAAGAGTGCTGGTATTCCGACATGAAAGCTGTAGCCTACATTTTTGAAATAATGATGTTGAAAAGTGGAGCTCTGAGAAGAACCTAATTTTGGGCTTATCCAGCTGTCAGATCACCCTCAGCTTTCCTTCTTCTCCTTCTGCTAGAGGGACTCAGCACAGCACGTCTCTCTGTTAAAGCTGAAGAGGAAAGCAACAACTGCAAAGCCATTTGGGCAAACCCAGAGAACAGCCTGAGAAGACAGCAAAACCTAAACATTCCTTTGAGATTAGCACTCTCTAATTGATAGAGATGTACTGGTTCAGATGTACCTCTGTTTCATAAAAAAACAACTCTTTTTACACCATTTTCTATATTAGCATATTATGTGCTTGTCAAGTGCAACCAAATTTCAACCTCAGATTGCTGATGTTTTATGAGTATTATATAAATGTATATATGTATTTCCTAAATTTTTGTAAGGGATTTAATGTTGATGAGAAGCAGCAGGTTGACACCTGATTATCCAGGAGTTTTTCCCTTGTGTTGCAAGTACATCTGCCCCCCTCCTGGAGCCTTGAATTATCCCCATGCATATTCTTTATGTGTGCAGACAAAGGGCACTGTTGAAGCAGATGAGTGCCTCGGCATTTGATGTCGTTAGCTAATCTGAGCCAACACCACATTATTTTCTAAGAAATGCATTGTATTATTTTCTTCCCTTTGGTCAAAATGCAGCATTAGCCATTTAACAAGAGCCATGACAAATTTCTGTCATTGTCCACTCTGTGTTGCTGCCCTCTGTAAGGTCTCACAGATTGGTTAGACTGGGAATTATGACAGAGTTGCCCTACTGAAATTATTAGGATTATTTTTATAACCAAAATCTGGTATCACTATGGAGCAGCAGTAAATTGTGGATCTGGTTTTAACTGTTCATATGTCAATTATTTACCACACCAACCTTTTAAATATATTATAACAAACTATGAAAACACTCTCCGATTAAATGAGTGAACGTATGGCAAATTAATTTCCACTGCCTCAAATGGAGAAGACTCCAGTGTCACAATGCACTCCTTGTCTGCTTTGGAGTCAAGCTCCACAGCAATATCATGCACCAGTGTTCATCTGCTGAACTGGGAGGTTAGCTGGAAGAACTCGTAATTGCAAACTCTGTAACTATATGGACCTGCCAGTCACTGTTCTCGTTAATCAAGAGCTGCATGGATGAAGAAGAGGTGAAACATACGGGTATTCTGGCCAGTGTAAAAAGGGACATCGTGGAGGGAAGGTAAAATCTGAAAGGAGGAAAGATGAGCCTCTGTTAAGCTAAGAAATTCTGCACTACTTTTTATTAAGGCCATACCATATCTGAAAGAATAGATTTTCTGATACTGTTTCCAGGTTGTCATAGGCTACAGTTTGATTGAGTCAAAGCTTAGTTTCTGTGAATGTTTGGGGCATTCAAATACACTTTCTGCACTTGTGCTGAAAAGAATAATTACCCCCAAAATTTGCACTTCTTTTTTTTCAGAAGTGACACCCAACTCACATGGCCACGATGATTCTAAAATTACCAACATGTGTCCAAAGCTAAGACATAACGAGGGTTTGCTTAGTTAGGAAGTGATTGCCTTAGGTTTGTCTTGCACCTGGTGAAGAGTTTAAAGCAGTAGTGCAACCTTGAGATTTTCTTTGTTTAATTTCTTACTGAGATATTTTAATGTCTTTGTTTTAATCTGGATATGGTCTTGTCGGGGTTAGAGCTATTTATTTGGTTGCATGGCCACATGCATGGGAATTATATTATTTAAGTTACATACACCTTCAGTTGACATGACTCATGTTACAATTGAAACCAATAAGCCAGCCATGTGTACTAAAAATAAGCAAACAAATGTAAAACCCATCACCATATTAGCAGAACCACAACACGCTGATTAACGGTGGACAACACAGCCATCAAATCAAGGTCACAATCAAGACCTGAAGCAATGAATCAGAGCTCTGAGTTTTCAGACACATTCAATGCAGAAGGTAAACAGCTTTCCATTATAAGCTTGACATGAGATGGAACTACATCCAGTTAGTTTTGCATCAGGAAAAGCTGAAGAGAAGCCAGTTTGTGTTTCAACCAAGCTCCTCACAGATGTTCAAGTCAACACAAAGCATTGAGTAAGGCAATCAAGTACTGTGTTCTCCAGTCCTTGCCAGTGGTGCATGGAGGACTGGTGCTGTTATGGTTCAGTCCAGAGAAGTCCACCCATTAGAGCGAACTCATCAGCAATGAAGTTTAGAATTTCCTCCTCATATCATATGATCATTCTTCTGCTCTTATTCTCTCCTGGCCATCAAACTCAAGTCAGTGGTCACTCTGAAAATCACATGCTCTTGGCAGCTTTTAGATTATTGATGTAATATTTATGAAAATACTTCTTGCATAATTACTAGGTAAGGACTATGAATAACTTTTGGAATAATTCACCTGCAGAAAATGATGGATCTAAGAATCTGGCATTTGCTGCTAGGCCTCCAAGCAATTAATATGCACCTTTTCACTTTTTTCCTTTTTTGGCCAAACAGCTATGCATCCATGCATATGTGAAATAAAGTGGGATCCTTCCCTTAAAGGAAAAGAAAGTTTTCAGCCTTGTCCATTCTTCCTAAGGATCTTTATTTCACATGGTTGCTGGCTGCCAGCACAACACAGCAGAAGCTTTGGCCAGGATAATGACGGATTTTTAAACTGACATCTCTTGCTTGGTGATCCCAAGAGATGGCAATGCTTCTCGCAGATCCATCCTTTTTCCTACTTACTTCACTGCACAGATGGAGCCTGGTTTCCTGAATGTGCTCAATACAGCCTGGTGTCTGGTTGTAGACCACTGCTGAATATACCCATGGCCTTGCAGGCAGGAACTAGAGGCTGAGGTGTGACACACCAGCCTCCTCCACGGTGTGTGTCCCAGCGAGTAATGACGACCTTTTCCTGCAGGGAAAACACTTAAAACCTACACTCAGCAGGTGCCACCTCCTCAGGACAAGCTAATAACCTCATCAGCACATAGTGTCTCTGTGCCTTTTCTAATAATAATCACTTCTTTACCTTAAGTTAGGAAGCTAATATGAATCAGTTCACAGCTTGCCCTGATGACTTTTAATCTAAGACCACAGCTGGCCTTTGTGCTTTTCATCAGATGAATTCCAATAACCATTAAACAAAGTTTTCTTAGTTCTACTTCAAGTCTGGGCCAACGTATCTCAAAGCCCTTATTCCTGTGCAACACTGGTAAAATTCTGCCATCCTGTAAAATCAGTGATGGCGACATGAATAATTAGTTGCTGTATTTGTACAGCATCAGACTTATAGTTATTTTCCAGTTGTCTATACTGCTTTTCATTGTATCGAGTCTAACTCTGGAGAGTACAGAGAAATCTGCAAAGTTTTAGTCCATGAGATCATCCCAGTAATTTCTTACTGCAGGCACTGTCTGTCTAACTTTAGTTTCCCATGTTAAATAATTGTGATATTGTTTCCTTAAAACCCTTGACAACAAAAATCAAAACAACCGTAAATAATCCACAGACATATGGAATTGTTTTGAGAAAGAAAGCAAATTGCTGAGACTCCGTAAAAATGGAAATCTACCAAGGAAACCCCAGCAGCCTCTTTGACAGTCTGCTCTAAAACTTTTCACTTGCTTTGATGTTGTTTGTAATTTATGCTCCTCAGAGGTTTTTAGATGAAGGAAATCATCTGTTTTAATAATGTGAAACTTTCTTCTGGCTACTCGAGATGGGAATTCCTGCCCTGTTTCCTGTGCCTCTCTGTCAGGGCCAAAAGGGGAAGGAGGGCTGAAAAATTGCATGGCTGTTAGTGATCAGAGCTATGGCATCACCTACCATTTCAAAATGTCTACCCAAATATTACTTACATCTCACTGATGAAGTAACATGTTAAGGAAAGCTGTCTTTTTAAGTTCATTCTCCACAGTGGTGTTATTTCACTGTATTAGTAATTCATAACGATAGGTTACGTGGTAACAAGTATAGGACAAAAGCAATTATTGAAATAGTCCCTTTAATTCAAAATTATTTTAATTACTAGTGATACCTGTCCTTTTTTTTCCTCATTTCTGTGCTAAGTTTCTTCATGATTCAAAAACTGCCACTAGGCTATCACCTCTGGTAATTGCCATTCTCTGAGCTGAGTGAACAAAAGAAAAATTCAACTGGAGTGTGTCAGGCAAGTAGAATAGGAAATATATGTTCCTGCAGGAAAGCTGCTCTCCTCCTAATTACCCTGCAATTGCCAGGTTCAAAATGTAATTTATGAGCAGCATAGATAGAATGGCCACATTAGTCCATTATTTCATGATGATTTTCTCTACTCCTGATTTCAGAAAGAAGGGATTTTGCAGCTGTCAGTGCATTGGCATTGTCAGCAGCTGCTCTGGGCAGTGATGCTAGACAACTGCACTTGAGAGATACTCCCAAAAAAATGTAAAGCCATCTTCTAACAGCACAGTTTTATAGAATAGAGGTGCTGTAAAGTACAGCTCAATAAATAAGGCGTAATCTGATGGGCTGCCTCAGACACTGCTGGTCACATTCAGAAACAGATCCAGAAATGTTTGAAGGAGAAGGAATTTTTCCAGCCTGTGGCCGCTGCTATTGCACATTCCACTTACTGTAAAATACACAAAATGCAGCAAATGAACCTAATAAACACTCCCTGAGTCAATTTTACTCTGACAAGCATGGAGTAGCCTGCAAAAGGATGGAGTAGCGGGTAAAGCTGTGAACATGGGATAGGCAGCTGACATGTTTCAGCTGTAGGTTTGGTGCCTGAGGCCAAGTCTACGTTTCAGTCAAGTTGGGGCAGTGACTTAGTCATCTGAGTGAGCTTTAAACACAAAACAGGGGGACTCTCACAGCCAGATGGAGCTAAGGAACCATTCAGTGCCCACATAGTTATCACGTTATCACGTTAGTTAAAAAAAAAGTTTGTGGTACTTGAGCTAGTCCCAGCAGGGTCACAGAGTGACTGAGGCTGGAAGGCATCTCTGGGCATCATCCGGTCCAACCCCCAGTCAGAGCAGTATCAGCTAAAGCAGTTGCTCAAGGCCAAAGTTGGGTCTTGAGTATCTCCCAGGACGGAGACTCCACAGCCTGCCTGTGTAACATGTTCAAGAGTTTGACCATCCTCACAGCAAAAAAAAAAAAAAAAAAAGTTTTATTTAAATGGAACTTCCTGTATTTCAAATTTTGTTCTTTGCTTCTTGTCCTGTCACTGAGCACCACTGAGAAGATGGCTCTGTGTTCTTTACTTCCTCCTATCAGGTATTTATCCCTCCCAGTCATCTCAGCCTCCTTATGTGAAAGAAGTTCCAATCCCATAATCATCTTCATGATGGTCTCCATGTGTCTTCTGTACTGCGGAGCCCAGATCTGGATCCAGGCAGAGGCCAGGGGAAAGCAAAAAAGTAAAAGAGGAAAGGCTAAGTGCAAAGGCAAAGGAGAAAACTATCTCGCTGATTCTGGATGTGACATGCAAACCTCTGAGTCAACTGACTGAGAGTTCATTGCCTCCCAGCTGTACACAAAGTCCATCAATATTTTTCTTTGTTGCAATCTAAGTCCATAAGGAAGCTTGCCCCTTCCCTGAGAAAGCATTAGATTATATTGCTTGGGAGTACCAGTCCTAAATATTCCCTTTCAGTTTCCTGCAGAGAATGTTGAACAGAGTGCTCTTAGGAATGGGAGATGCCTGCTCTGATTCATTCTTCCAAGGTTTTGTTTTTACTTTGCCCCTGAGGAATTGGCCATTTTTAATGACTTTTATGATTAATAAAACTGTCTGAAGGCTGCTGGGGTCTTCAAGTTAGTGGTTATCAACAAAGTCATCTAGCTTTCTCCCCTAGTGCCTAAGCGAATGGCAAAGACCCAGCGCTTGATCTTCCTCCCCAAGCTGAAACTTGCCTAGCAGCACTTAGGGTCGTGTTGGGGTGGTAGAAAAAAAATCCCCAAGAGTTACTTTCGTGCTGCACTGACCATGGAAAATCATACTCACCTGGAAATCTGTGTCTCATCTCAGAAAAGCTCTTGTGCAGACTCTCCAACTTTCCCCCAGCTGTTTCCCAGCTGCAGGCAGGTGATGTGATACCCTTTTAAAGAAGCACTGAATGTATATCCTCACAGCTGGGCACTGAACTCCCAGCAGCAACACAAGTTGACTCCTACATGTTTAACAGTCTTCATGCTGGATCACACTGCTGAACACACGTTCCTGCTCTGAAGAGGCTCACCACTCGACACAGCACATTCTAGACCATGCAGGACCTCAGGCAGGCAGAGGCATGTTTGAGACACTGCAGCAAGACCGGTGCCAGAAAGGGACGATTGGCCTGGGGGCAGAGAGAGGAAGAAGACAGCAAAAGCTTGTTGTGCCACTGGGAGGGGGAAGCAGCACCAACTAGCAATATTTCTCCCTGTCCCTGTGCCCTCTCCCCACTACCAGGGGTGCATTTCCTTTTTGCCCCACTAGGAGAGGCAGGGAGAGCAAAAGATGCATTGAAAAATACACAAAGGCATCTCCACATGCTTTAATGATAGTGTGAATTCATAGGAAACCTAGAAAGATGCATGGTGTTTAATGAACAGCAAAATGTGAGATATGGATTGAAAGGTATATTGGAAGATATATGTTTAACTACATCAGGACACAGCATGGTATAAGACCAATTTTTTTTTTTAATTAAAATGTCATACAGATCTAGTGTTTTTTGTAGTAGTTGGTAACACATTTCACAGAAATAAAGGATTGATAACATCCTGCAGGAGGTTGCAGCTGGGGAACCACTGAGTCCAGACACATTGGTACCACATTCTAGATTAATAAAGCAAATAAAATTATATTTATTTTGAAATTTATTTCTGCCTCCCCTCATCATCTGTGTGTGCATGAGCAAACCTCGTTTACTTTCCATGGATAACATCTAACAAAAAGATGCAATTCACATTCAGTTTTTCCTTTGAATTGTAAAGGGCAATTTATATAACTCTTTGTAGCATTTATATATTTGTGCATATCATACTTCTTCCTAGTTTTTCACAGACCACATTATACCTGACAAAGGAGCAGCAAAGGTTACTCATAGGTACTGCTCTCTGCTTCAAAATCCTTCATCAGTTATCTGCACGCTGTGTTTGCTGGGGTACAGTGGGTCAGATCCTGACACCCTCACTAAACAGACCAGTCCTGCTCTTCAGGAGCACTTCTGGGTACTCTTATCCAAGCTGTAAAGTACAATATTACTAAACCAGAATAAGGAGTCAAGAATCTGAGCCTGGTCATAGTGGGAGAAGTTTTTTTCCCAATGGCTCAGACCCCTGAAAACCTAAAGCGGCATCACAGGCAAATATTCAACAGCTGAAAATTCATTTTAAACTTTCTTTATTTCCAGCTAACATGTCAATAATAGGTAAACAGCATATCCTGGGCAACTCTTTCTAAAAACATATTAAAGTATTTTTGGATGACGGTGGAAAACAGGTTGTGCCTACAACAGAAAGGAGAACAGAAGAACCTTTTATAAGTCTTCAAATAATCTCAAACTAATTAGCTTTTAACATCCTCTCTGCTACAATTGTGGGCTTTATTAGCTGTTCTGCTTGCCATTCCTGAGCCTGCCTAATGTCTTCTGTAGAACAACTATGCATTTTTTCCAGGCATTTGTCATTTTTTGAAACATGTAAAAGAGAGCTCTTGAATTCAAATAACAGACCATCTAAATGCTGTTCTGCATAGGGAGTGATATATGCTGACAAGGAGTAGAAGTCAAATTTTCTTTATATGGTTCTTTATGGTGAGCAAACCTACTTAAAACAAGCTCCTTCTCAAGGCAGCGTATTGATTAGAGCTGACGGGCCAAAAAGACCTTTGGGAGACAACAGAATATGGCTTGAGTCAAAGAGTAACACTAAAGCTGGCAGCAGCAACATTAAGAGTCAGTAAAACCTGAGAGAGTTTGTCTCATGCTGAAATTTATTGCACCCATTTGGACAGCCATTATGGTAGTTAGTAATTTTATCTCCACAAGTTCATCTGTATTTGGACTCCCAGAGCTTAGCGAGAGGTCTTGCAAGGCAGAGCCATACCCAGGGCTCTGCTGACTGACGCAAAAGACTGCTGTGCTGAGGCGAGGTATGACTGTGTCTGAAGACTATGAAAGGCTGTTTGTTTTGATGGCCAGCCACAACATGAGTTCTGGAAAAAGGTGATGGTAGACCAGTGCAGACAAGGATTTTCTAGTCCGCACTGCTGTGGTTTTCTTCTGAGGCTTGATGAAGCTGTCACTCACAAGCAAAAATTGCTGTTCTCTTGGATATAAGGACATTTATACTTCATATTTTAGGAAATAAACGAGACAAAAAGAGCAACACCCAGGCTAATATCCAGTGAAACTGTAATCAAAATGTCCTGATGACACATATTGAAAATGGTGGGTTAAAGCCACTCTACAGAATATTTTGCATTGCTCCTTTGCCTAGTTTCTGAAACTACCATGGCTGATGTTCCTTATCTTCACTGATGATGGGTTCCAGTGCTTAATTACCTTTATTTTTCTAACATGTCTCTCGGCGGATTGAAGCCAACCAGGCTGCTGGAATCACCTTCAAAATGTTAGTGGAGGATCTGTTCCTGAGACAGGTGGTACTGATATAATTGAATCTGACAGGGGATCAGCTTTTGATAGTGGTCTAATGAAATAGTGGAGTACTGAGCTGGGAGTGGATATAGGTCTTCATATTGGATACCAACCCCAGTCCTTAGGACAAGCGGAGAGAGGTGACTGAACCCTGAAAGGAAAATTATGAAGAGGAATCTGAACCAAACCTCCCTTTCTTCCCATCCAGATTACAATGCACAAGGTGCTGGGCATACCAAGCACACAGTTTAAGCAATCCTTAGGATCTCAGATTCTTCCTAGTCCATCAAGAGAGGTACGAATCTCCTGAGGGCACAAACTGGCCTTGACCAGACAATAAGAGGGATCTGAAATAGAAAGTTCCTAACATGGCCAAAATCATGAAAAAAAGAAAAATTAAAAGTTCTGGGGTACACATGAAGGAAAACACACAAAAGCCATTGCCCTTGGTCTCCTTTAAGGTGCCTTCCAAGTTTTCTATGACTGAATCTTCTCAACAACTTTATCCAGTTTCAATTTATTTCTGGCTCACTCTCCCTCCCCCTCAAAAAAAAAGTCTCTATAGAGATTGCTTCCTGATTTCACAGAGGAGGCAGAAGGGTGCTGTTCATGGACTATTCTCAAAGCTGTTCATCATTCTCCAGGCCATTGGTCCAAGGCCACGTTCCAAGGACAATATAGGACACATAGACTATGCCGGTCATTTCTTCTTTTCAAGTCACTGTACTTTGAGCCATTAGGAGACTAATTAAACTACCAAGGTAAAAAGACCCTATCGCTCCTCTTCTACTAAAGAGTTAACTTGCCCGGACCAGGGATTCTCTCTGCTCATATTCAGCTGATGCAAGGTCAATGACAAACACACCAAGGAAGTCAGAGTTGCTTTATTTTTCTTGTGAGCAGGTCAAATAAAACACTGCTGATGCTCCATTTATCTGAAGCGACAAGCAAACACTTGACAGCAGTGGAAAGGAGATGCTGGAATCTGGCACCAGGCTCCTAGCACAGCTGTCAGCCTGCTGACTAATCACTTCATCCCCACATTAATGCTGCTCCAGGTCTACTGGACCCTTTCATCTCAGATACCCCGGCACACGCTCCTCTTGATAGACCAATTTATACACAGGTGTCACTATTAATTGTTACATGGTATTTTATTTTAGGAGGGTTTTTTTTGGTCAAGGTGGGTTTTTTCTAGTGGCTTTCTCTTTTCTGCCATATTCCTTCACAGTGGGAGCTGTGATTTGGCTGCCTCCAGTATCAACCAGACCTTAAGTAGATGCCCCTTGCCAGACTGAATTTTCTTCAGGGTTTTTTGTATATGTGTGTGCATGAGCTTCATAGTTTGTTCTTTTAAACAGCCTTTCCTATCAAATTTTCTTTAGTGACTATTCTGACAATTAAGCTGCAATTGCACAGTGTACACCTGACTCTCTTCAGAGACATCTGGTTTGCCTTCAGTTTGCATTATCAGATGATACTTGTGGTCTTGTCAGCACAAACTATTTAAGAAGCTCCCAGGGAAAGTGTTAAAATATAGGTGGGGCCTATGAACCCTGTTCTTAGCAGCTGTGCTTTATTAGCTGTGCTGTGCAAAGGTGGTGCAGCTAAGGTAATGCAGTGCTTTCACAGAAGCATTATATATTGTGACAAGCCAAACAACCTCCAGGACTCTCACTCATCATGACTCCCATTTCATACCTCATCCATTACAGGAATGAGGTATGAAAACATTTCTCTGTTTCCTAAAGATATTAACAGACTCCTGGGAAATCGTTTACCTGGGGAAAGGGAAGTGCTGAGCCTCATTTTTTTTGTGTTCAGGCTGAAACAGCAGGCCATGGCAGAGCTAGCTGTCTTTTCCTGTTAGTGAACGATAGGTTTTTGCAATTGGTAACTGGAAAGAATTCAGACAGTTAATTGGTTTAATGCTTATAGTTAGCAAAGGTACAAAACCATAAATTTGTGTCACTTCCATACTGACTTCAGAAAAACGGTATCTTAGTGCTTTTTAAAGAATAATGAAGGATGTCTCCTAACACAATGATGGTAGGAAGTTTGGTCACACCCATGTATGGGATGGTGGCTGGAGCCCTGGAAGGGTCATTTAATTTGGTCATTCACACACAATGGGGCAGACCTAAAACTAGAGCAGAGCCTTTTTATCATAGAAGCATAGAATCATGGAAAGGCTTGGGTTAGAACAGACCCTAAAGATCAGGGGAGTTAGAACTAGATGATCTTTAAGGTGCCTTCCAACCCAAGCCTTTCTATGACTGTGATTGTACTCATCTTTGAATGTTAAATACACAACCAGCCTTTGTACTGGTATTTTAAACCATGGTGGGTATCTGGCTGTTGTCTGTGCATGTTCTAGAGTTTATGGTATAATTTCCCTTTTCTCAGCATGATTTTGTCCTGAAACAAATGGATGAGATCCACATTTATTCTGTAGGCTATCCTTATGGTGCTATTTCTTGGCATTCTACAGTTGCCTCAGAAAATATCCCCATATGTTCTGTTACAATATTGGGATGGCCTGATCTGCAAGTCCAGATAATTCCCATGGTAAGCATGCTTCAGAGGTCTTTGCTGGAAGTGAATTTGACAAATACACAGGGGCAGCAGCAAGAAGTGGGCATTTTCATGGCTTCTGTGATTCATTCACAATTATTGAGACAGGAATTCCCTACTGCGTGCATGAGAGACATGCAATATCTTCAGTGCCAGGCAGCAGAGATATTTATACAGATCTTGGCACAATATTCGCAGTCTGTGCTTTGAGGAAGCACCATGTGGAATTTGCTTCTTGCAACAAAGGGATAAAGAGTTTTCCATAAAAGACCTTCGATGGGTTTTAGGTTGGCTCTGAGGGAAAAAGGAAGTGGTGTTTCAGATACTTTAATCTGGAATCAAAATAGAGGCTCTGCCAACAGAGCTCCTTTAAACCATGGAATATGTTTTCATCACTGAATTTGAAATACTGTTTCAGAGTCTTGGTCAGATTTACTGTTGGATTTAAATCACTGTAGCCTAACTGAAGTCAGTGGAGCTATGACAGTTTATACCAGCTAAGGGACGGGCGTCTGTTTTAGAGTATTGTTTTCCCACAATTGGCCTTGATCTTCTAGACAGTGATAGATTTTTTTTCTGGGTATCCCAGATACTCCAAATATTCATACAGCCTTTCTTAGAATTTTCTCAAATGTTTCTGACATATGAATTTGGATCACCTTCTCCATGCTTACCTCTCAATGTTGACAGTGTAATCCCTAACAATGTCACTTGTTTATTCAAATAAGCTCTTCTCACTAGTTGTTGCGTTTCTCTCTCCTGTGGGAAGTCACAGCCACTTAGCAGTTGCACAGTAGAGTGAGATTTAGAAGAAAAATAGTTTAGATGATCACAGCTGTGCAGATGACACTGGGTAAGTAGCATCCTATCTCCAGACACAAAAACAAATACAGCAGATAGTGTCTGATAGTGTTAGTGACCTTTTTGATAAGAAAGCTTTGGATACAATTCTTGCAAAGTGAAATTACACAGACCAACTGGACTCTAAAATATGAAGCATTTTCCCCCTGCTTGGCACTGGTGAGGCCACACCTCAAGTACTGTAATCAGTTTTACGCACCTCACTACAAGAAGGACATTGAGGTGCTGGAGCATGTCCAGCGAAGGGCAACAATGCTGGTGAAAGTTCTGGATCATAAGTCCCATGAGGAGCAGCTGAGGAAACTGGGCTTGTTTACACTGAAGGCTCAGGGTAGACCTTACTGTTCTCTACAACTACCTTAAAGGAGGTTGTGGTGAGGTAGGTGTCAGCCTTTTCTTCCAGGCAACCAGTGATAGGACAAGAGGAAATGGCCTCAAGTTGTGACAAGGGATGTTCAGGTTGGATATTAGGAAAAATTCTTCACTGAAAGAGTGGTAAAGGGAAGTAGTGGAGTCACCATACCTAAAGTGTTCAAAAAATGAGTAGACATGGCACTTTGTGATATGGTTTAGTGGGCCTGGTGGTATTTGGTCAGAGGTTGGACTTGATGATCTTGGAGGTCTTTTCCAACCTTAATGATTCTATGATTCTATGAGCATTTGCATAGTCTTTCTTGTGGCTGGAAAAGTATTTGAGAGGCTCACTCTGGTATGTTCCTTTGGCTGAGTCATTTCTCGAAGGCCTGATTCTCCATTGCATTGCCTTCTTGATAATCATTCATGCCTGTGTAAAATGGGTATAAAGTGCCTTCATATTGTAACGCAGCGAAAAACTGGGATCACAAATTCTTCAGCATCAGAGGGATTTTTCTCTTTTGAATCTACTTATATTGTCAGTGAATACTTGCAGTTTGATAAAGAACTGCATCAGTTTTACTTGTACTTTTATCCATGCTGCATGTCTTTGGGACTGAATTCCTGCAATGCAGCATATGCCTAGCCTGGGAACTTCTTGTGGCCAGTGCTGAATGCCGTGATTTATTATCATGGGAAGTAGTGCAGCTGTAAGCAGCAGCTTAATATGAAGTATAGCGAGAGACTCAGATCCAGCGTGATTAACCTGAAACATCTCCCGAGGGCCACCAAAGTAATCTCATTTGGGAATCTGTCTCCACTGACTGAATAGCAAACTCTTGCACCTTCCTGCATAACTGTTCAAACCGCTGGTGCCGTTCAAAGGCTGCCCATGGCCATGCAGCCTGATGGGGCTAACAACTGGTCCCACACACATAACCTCTTGGCCTTGTCCAGGGATTGAGATGGCTCCACCTCTCAACTTGGATCACAAGTTAATATGAGTGGGGAAGAAGTATTAATCTCCCCAAATCACTGGGTTTCTGAACCTACACATATGAGGAAAATTGAGGCTACGAAGAATCTAGCAGTTCTTCTAAGAAGGGTCAGTTGTCCACTAGACAGTGCAGGAAAACAGGTTCTTGGAGACTTGCATGGCAATTGGGTGCCCAGGTCCCCTGTATCCAGGATGATGGGAGATATCTGATCAGAAACTTCAGATGGTGTGTTGGTTTTTAAATGGTCTTTTTACTGAACTTCTGGCATATTTACAGGGTATTTACTCTCTCTCGTAAGTCAGAGTGCATATTCTGATGAAGAGCTTTAAAGAAAAGTGGTTCTCACCCAAATTGTTGTTTAATTCCTTAAAATAAAAATATAAATTCTATAATGTGGAAATTAATTCTGGGGCATAAACCAGTAGCAAAATATGCATGAATGTTATGTGTCACAGCCATTAAAATGTAAATCAGTCTAACTGCATGATCTCGCTTACATCCTTCAGAAAGAGCAGTCCAAAATAAAAGTCCCCAATTTTTAAAAAAAGACTGTTTTTTAATAAGAATGCATGAATACAGATGTAACTGTTATTACCCTGGTCACTATAATATAATGAGGATCCTTATAAAAATATGCTGTATTTCAAAATTGAAAAAGTAGAAGGGGGACAGGAGACTTCAGCAGTATCAGCAAAAATGGGAAAATATTGTAAAGTTTAAATTTTGTAGTATATTGGCTACCATTAGAACAGCAAACATAGATTTCCAGATGTTTGTGAAGAGTCCAACAGTTATATTTTATATCTAGGGCTGTAGTAACAATTTCTATTCAGCAGCCTAGAAAAACATTTCATGTCACAACAGGAAAGAAATATTACCATGGGTTTTTTCCCCTCATCCCCTATATAGCAATTTCTGAATACTTCAGTCAATGGCAAATAAAAATGATGGTTTAAAAATTAAAACCACAGTCACTAAGGGCAGCACATAAATGTGCAGATGTTTTGTGAAGAACTTTTCAGTAACAATGCTGTTGTGGAGAGGACTGGAAATCCATCAGAGTCAGACACTGTCATTCCCTAAGCTACACTGTCAGAAAAGGCAGTTAACTTTTCATATTCTTTCCATATTCTCTTAAGGAAAAAAATCAAAACCACAAAACCTATTCATAATGGCTTGTACATAGCTCTCACTATTTTATTAGCAAGGGATTAACTGCACTCTGTTAATATAAGTGAGCAACTTAAATCTAGAGTTCACTGGGCAACCTGTACAAGTGAAGAGCTGCATTGTCCTGAAGCTGTTTACAAAATATCAATTTTCCTTCGCCATAAAGGAAAATTTTTTACAAGCTTATCAGCTGTTTCTATCATCTCTGTGCCTTAATGAAGTTATACAAATGCCTGAAAAATCTTGTCTTTACCACACCTACATGGCTAGACAAAATAACAAGTTTTTAAAGGCACTCATTGTAACTGGTACATTTAATGCCTGTGCATGAAGACAGACCTCTTGCCACCCAGGAGGTGGCAGACACTTCTGTGACCATGTGTGTAGCACCAAGCCATCCTGACAGAGCATGAGCTTTCACTGCCACCTCTCTCTCTACCGTACAGTAGTTACAAGGATGGAAATAAAGACCAAAAATATAATGGATGTCAGCTCTTCCCTCTCCTGTTTATTTGACTTGCTTTTGATTAGTAAGGTGAGATCACAGGTGAAATATACTTCACTGCCTGGCCCCACTGTGCTTTGAAGGGTGCAGAAAGCTTTCCAGCAGTGTCATGATTCCCCATGCAACCAGAAACTCTCTGAAGCAAGAAAGCCAAGGGCAGCTGTGCCACTTCCTAGCAAAAGGCAGCGGGGATGCTGCAAGTAAAGGCAATGTGGTGGGAGTACTGGCTTGTGCAAGACAGGTGGTCCAGAGGGGAAAGGCTGGCATATGTTAGGGGAGGCAGGGAGAGGGACAGAAAGTGTGCAGCCATGGGGAATTGTGGAGTTGAAACCGCATCTCTGATGGCCTGGCCTCTTTTCAAAGCCCCAGGAACTGCCTGTCATATGTGGCTTGTGCAAGGTGTCAGGTATCAGTTTTCCATAATGAAAAACACCATTAACATGTAAAGACAATTCATTAGGTGCAACATAGCCGAACTGTAATTAATTATTACATATTATTTCTCACAAAATGCATCTCCAAGATCACATTGCATTAGCCACAATATTGGACTGATGGAGCATAAACAAGGGTAATGATAAACATCAGTGAATGGAGTTGGGAAGAGATGGTTATCAGGGTACCAGTGTGTTTCATGTAGGGTTTATTTAACAGTCTTATTAATGATCTGGAAAAGGAAGTGAATAACCATTTAATTAAGTTTGCATTTGATACTAAATTAGAAGTTGCTGCAGACACCTCTGAGGGCAGAGAAATAAATCAAAAGGAGCTAGAAGCAAGGTAAAAGAAGAAAATGAGATCTGGTATGAAGAAAAAAAGCGAGCTAATCTCTCTAGAAGCAAATAATCATGTAGCTATCGGTAGAGGAATTCTGAAGAAAGCAGTGTTGAAAGAGAAGTAGAGGTGTTAATGGACTATACATTCCCTCACAGCTCGGATATATGTTTACAGAAGCAACGCATCAAGGAGCAGGAAGGTAATAGCCCTTCATTGGAGGGCTGTAGTGAGAAGCCATCTATAATGCTGCACTCTGTTTTGGCCACCCTGTTATCAGAGAGATATAGACAAATTGGAATGAGTTCAGAAAAGAGCCATAAAAATGATCCCATATCCCTGGAGATAATGACTTATGAAGAAAGATCAGAAGAAGTAAATGTGTAAGGCCTTGTCTGAAAGATGACTGAAGTAGGGCAGGAAAACAATCTGCAAAAATGTGAGAGCAAAAAGGGAGGAGGGTAATTTATCATAGTAACTATAAGTAATATGATGAAATAATAAGTAACAACTATAAATTTTAAAAGGGCAACTTCAGGTTGAATGTAGGGAGAAATTTCTGACAGTGGAATTTGGGTTAGTTTGCAGAGAAGTTTCCCAGGGGTAAAAGTAAAAGCTGCATTCAAGTCATTTAAAATCAAATTGGACAACTCACTAGAAAATGCACCCTGCTATAGGGAACAATATTCCATTGCCTGGGGAATAAGCTGGATGACTTAATATGATATTTCACACTCAAGTCTTTATGACTGTGATATTTTTAATATGCATGGTCAACTATTTCAGGAAAATACATATTTCTTCTGCTGTCAGGCCTGATAATACAAACACTTGCATGCAAACATAACTTTAAAGAAGGCAAGTAGCTCTGCTGACAGCACTGCACTGCTGACATGCAAAAACAAGCCTGAGCTCTTCAAGTTTTTGCAGGCTGAGTCTTAGATCTTGAATTGTCAATATCAAGATGGTATATACAGGTAACCCCATCATTTATGGGTAGGTGAAGAAGCGTGCAAAATGGAAGATGGGGGTTGGAAGCTCCAGTGAAGATGTATTATTATTGTTATTTCTATGGTTATTGCTATTACTACTTATGACTGGTAGTGTGGGGTTCAACTCTGTTACTTAATTGTTCACTTTTTTGGTCTCCTGCTTTCACGTCTGGGCTGAGTGTTTGTTAGACAGCATAAAACTGCTTTCTATACTGCTTTTTAACACTTAGTATTTTTAATATATCCTAAAATATCTGTGGAATGGGAAAAGAGACAAGCTGAAGTGAAAACTTGACTCCCTCAGATGAAAAAGATGGCAAAGGCTATGGATTTAAATGGATATGAGAGTAACCCCATATTTTCCCCCTAATTATAGCAATGTAATGTTGAAGTCACTTCACTATTCATTAGCAGCAGAGACAAGCTCACAGGCATTCAGAGAGGTACGCTCCATAAAACAGCATGGTTCTTATATGTGGGGTTTTTATGTTTACGTTCCTGTTTCCTTCTCTTCCCTCCCCCGTGCCCACACCCCGATGGGATGTGTGGGGGGCTGGCAGCCTGGTGGTGCCGCAGTCCAACGCCCGAGCCTCGGGACTCTCCAGCAAGGGGTCGAGCAGCAGCAGCTCCAGTGAATCCGAGACCAGCTCAGAGTCAGACTCAGAGAGCGAGAGCAGCTCCAGCGAGAGTGACGGCAGCAAACCCTCGCATTACTCCAGCCCAGAGGTAAGGGCTTCTCTCATTACGATTTAGGGTGGCACTCCATTACTACCCCCACTCACACCTTGTCCCAGCCAAGCCAACACAAGGAGGCTGTGAGGAGATGTATGGAAAAAAAAAATCTGAGAGAAAGGCCTGAGGATCCTCCTCCTGGCATGCTGTGAAATGGAAGTGGCAGGGGATCTTGGGGCAGATTAAAGCATTTGAAACAAAAATGAAGGAAGAAATAGCCCGGTTGCATTTCCCTCAAATTGGAGATGAGTGGAGCACCTTGCAAGGCTCACAGCTTGCTTGAAGTTTTATGCAACTCTGCCTCCATAGCAATGGCTTGCTTAGTGTGTAAGTCCTGATGTGGGCTCCCAGCACTGCGAGGGAACTAAAGGCTTCTCTACGCAGGGAAGCTTTTATAAAATCAGTTTGAGGGTGGATTTTTAAAAGAAACCAGTTGTTCACTCACGCACTTCCCTTGCCTCACTCTCTAAGTGAATTATTCTCTGCTACTGCTGCCTTTATGTGATTTCTTTCAATTCACCTCCAAAATGGACTAAACTGAATTACTCATGGTGCAAAACACTGAGCCCAAACTAGTCATCTGGAAAGCTAGCACTGAAAATTTCCACGTGTAGACAAGCCCTAGCCAAACTACAATTAAGCTGCCAGTGCTGTGACACCTTCTGCTTTCACCTTTGCAGAAAGCTCAACAGACACAACAAAGCTGCTTTCTCTGCTCTGCTTTTCTGCCAGGATTGACATTTTTACATGTTTTGGTCAATATACACGTTTAGAATTAAACTATGAACTCCACAGCCACATCACACACATTAATGTATGTAAAAATATTCAAAAATCTAGCGGCAAGATTGTAAATACACATGAAATACAGTCAGTGTATTTTCCTATTCCACATAAACCATCCAATCACTAGAATCCTCCCCCCAAAACTCTCACCTATTCTGTCACCCTGAAAAAAAATTATACTAAAAAACCAGCAAACCTTTCCTCAAATTTTCCTTGGTTATTTGGAGCCATGTTTCCAATTGAGCAAAATGCAGCAATCACAGAAACATCCTTAATACGTTTTTCTCAGGTTCTGTCACTTTTGTTCTTTGTTTAACACTTATCTTCTGTCTTTTCTTCACAGTACTTTCAGACCCATTTCCAGTTAATTTTCCTCTCACTTTGTCCCCTTCCTACACCTCTCTTTCTTTCCAGTCTCTCTTGTTGCTCTCCCTGCAGTACCCCATGTCTTATTTCTCATTCTGAGCTTTCTCATCTGACCTGTTAAGACCGTGTTCTCTGTCTCCTTAATTCCCTGCTGGAATTAGTGCAAAGATCTCATGCTCAGTCTCTCCTCTCTCTGTGGGATCTCCAAAGGTGGAAGAAAAAGGGCAAAGAGAAGAAAGAAAGGGGAAGGAAATATGATATGAAAGGAGGAGAAGCACAGGAAGGGAGGAGGGGTTACTATCTAGGCAGATACCCATGCTGCTTGGACCCAAGAGCAGCAATTCCTCAGGGAATGCAGGAAGCTAATTAACTGAGGCAGGTTGTGGATTTCATAATGTCCAGCAGAGAACTAAGTCATGGAAACATGGGGAAGTGCCTCCTCTTAGGCATTTTATACATATCCTCTCGAGATCTGTGGAACTACTTTTGTACAGAGCCTGAGTTGTCAGAGATCATTGTCACGAAACAGCTGCCCCACTCCAACAGATTGCTTGTCTCTTCGCATTATATTTGTGTGGTTTGCCTTCTAGGACATGCTGTATGAAACATGCCTACACAGAAATTTAAGTGACTCAAAAATGTGATGGCTGCAGTGATTTTCATAGGCAATTTTCATCCCTTGATGGGATATGGGAGACAGCACACATGGATAGGGTCAGGGTGTCCCAGGGAAGTAGGATACCTGTGTTTTCCCCAAGGGTAAATGCTTTCCCAGGCCTATCATATGACTGATGGCACCAGTTCAAACATGCTCAAGTGATGTCTCTGACTGGAAGTCCTTTTAGCTTTGCATAAATGCTTTAACTTACATTTCTGCACCCAGTGAAGCCATCTTTCTAAAGTATATGCCAGTTTCTTACCCAGTAAATAGAAAGAGATAGGTCCTTGGAAGCTCCCTAAAGGGAGGCCACATCCACCTAAGTTTAAGTAGCAGACTCAGTTCCAGATTTAGTCTTAAAATTAACAGAATCTATTGGATAAGGCAAAAAAAGTAAATACATCTTGGTTTTTGACTTAGCATTAACTGGGGCTTTCAGGTTCAGTGAACTTGAGCAGTCCAGCACAATGCTGGGCAGGAACTCCATATTTACAGGTTGGGAGGAACTTAATGTAGAAATCTGCAAACCATTATGATGCCCTCATTCTTCCCCTCCCCCCACCATAATCTGAAATATTATATGCATATACTCCAAGATTTTTATTTCTAGGACAGTGTATCTTCTGCATTTGAGCTTATATAACAATTCAAGTGCTGTTTCATGTCTTCTGTAATTTTTTCCTCGTCTCATTTTGAGATTTTCATGTTGTCCTTAGGTGCCTAAATGCAGTTGCCTAGAGTGTAAAAGCAGCTCATTGTAAAGCATACATATAAAGTAGATTAGATGAATTGCACCCTAAAAGTGTCGGTTTCTTTCCATTGACTATTTAGAGCCAGTAGTGACTAGCTCAGCTGTCTACACTTTATGTCTGCAGTAAACTAAGAATAATGGCTGAGCTAGAACAGGAGACAACATTCAGACTGGTTTCAGTGATGTGGACAAATTAAGGTGCCTCAGACATTAATGGGAGTAGTTAAAGTTTTGTGGACTGCCAAACCTAAAATTATTAACAAGGAGCTGAGACTTCTATCTCCTGTTTCTTTGCTGAAGTCATGAATTCTTTGAATGACCTTAATTAATGTCATAAATGAGGAATCTGGAAAATAATGATGTCTTATCCTTTTTCAGATGGTAGAAAAAAAATTGGGTGTCAAGTATATAGAAAGAGCTACATTTCTAAAGCTAAAAATTTGGTTTGTTTGTTCTTTGTTCCATTGAATTATCCTGTGAACCTTTAATAAAGCTGCCTTTGGTTAGACAACCACGAATTCCTACTATGAGAGAGGACAAGAGCAGGGAATGGGCAGGAAGGAAGCAGAGAAGCTATCACATGGGACAAAGGATCAATGGCTCCTCAACAGTAACCAGTCCAGAAGAGAAAGATGCCCCTTTCTGAGCCCCGCCAACCCGACATACCATATTCAATGGCCTTTACAGCTTTCGCTGTTGTGACTAGTTCACAACCATTAGTTTCTTCCTCCTTTTTAAGGAGTCACATTTACAAAAGAAAAGGGGATTTTACCACTAGACCAACTGTAGATGCTATCTTTACCTTTGCAAATAGGATGCATGGGTTTTGGCTGTCCTGTGGACTATTATTGACAAAGACTGCAAACTACACTCTCCCTTCCCTCCAGAAAACTCTTTGTGGCAAGAACCACCTCTTACTGTATATGTCTGCTGTGCCTAACACTTGGGAATGCCCAGTTCTAATTTGTTAAAGCACTAGCAGCAGTGTTAATAGTAGCAATAAAGTAATAGTAATAATAATCATCATCATCATCATCATCTTCTTCATCATCATTGCTGTACCGGCCTTAAACGTAACGAGAAAGCACATTTGTATGGGGATTGCCCTGAGGGAAGTATTTGATAGCAGGGCAGCACAAGCAAGTTACCACAAGGGTAAATTAGTCCATGGATTTACAATAGGCAGAGTAGCCTGCAGGGATGGTGGACAGCTCAGTCCTACCCCACAGTGGGCTACATCCATGTACGTGTTACAGGCTCTCTTATCTCTCAGTGAAAGTGGTGTCATACTTCAAGTTTGCCACATATTAGCCACGCCTTAGGTCCCTCTTTGTAGTAACAAGCACAGACTGACCCCATTACACTGGCACTGTTTAACAGCCCTTCTCCCTAGAAAGTGTTTCTGGACAACGTTTTGAAAAAAGTTTCTATTTTGGATGCATGCCATTCGTGCCTCTGGTTGCACTTGCAGCCTTGAAGAGATCTGAGATATATAGACATGCTGTGTAGGAGTCATCCCACCTAAATTTGCACACTTCTTCTGTAGATACCTACATCTGCTCATCACCTCAGCCTCCCCTTTACAGTCTGTGGAGAGGAAAAGACGTTTTTAGGGCCCAGCTCATCTGGCCTATTTCATATGTCTATTTCAAGAGGGAATTTTTCACACCCTAGAAGAGTAGTCCACTGACTGGAGAACGAACTTGTTGACTAGCTAAGATATAGGTGTCTATGTTGTACAGATGAATCCACCCACAATATTTAAGGAAATGAATCACATCCTCCTGTTTCTCCATGAAGCCTGGCACATGTGTATGTCTGTGGTACGTTGATCCCTGAAAGTATCTTTGTTCTGTTCAGTTTCCTGGTTTGAGTTTTCATGCCAAACCTATATTTAATTGCAAGTCAGCTGATCACAGACTGGTATTCCTGTTACTGGTGCCCATCTGGACAACACTGGCTTTACCCCAGTTGAAAACTGCCCAGTTCTCTAAAAGGCCCTAGGGGCAGCATATTTCCATGACACCAAAACCAGCAGGCAGAGAGCATTTTCATATCAGAATACTCTGGATATACATTCATATGTATTTCCATCCTACATGCTTCTGAAAAACTTCCAATTCAAGCAAACCAGCTTTTCTTCCATAGAATGGTGTGTGGAGTGGAAAATAGGGATTTTCTTTTTCTCCCACAAATAATTACAATTAGGCATGTACAATGGATGGGCAAAAATTTTCAAGTGAATTTTCCCGATCCACTTTTTTACCAGTCCTGCTATCTATTCTTGGCTGTCATGATTTGTTCTCTTGCAAGGTACCTTCTTTTTTTTAATGTGATCTCAAAGTACAGTAATTTTCAGTTAGAACCATCAATTGAATAAATTACTTCCAAAAATGAACTAGCATCACTCATGTACACTGACAATCTCAAATATTCCAAAATTGTATCAGGGCCCAAAATTAGTGAGAAAAGTTTTAAAATTCTGATTTTTTAAATTTGGATACTTTGAATTTACCTGATGGGCTGCAGACATTTTACTTTTAGCAGATGCATCTTAAAGGATTTTTTTAGCAGACAGATCTTAGGGGTTTTTTTCAGAAGCCACAAAGATTTGAATTTTTATTTAAATAAACCTCAAAAGTGCACCTGAAACTCTGACAAAACCAGTAAAGCTGGTAACACTGTTGATCCTTTTTAATAAACTTCATAGTTGGTGAACAGGTTCGTAGGACTATAGTTATGATGCCTAAATAGCAGACATACCACTCTAGGAAAGTACTGCACTGCCAGCTTATGACACTGTAGCACTTAATCACTTTTGTCTGCTGGTTTACTGTGATCCCTTGAAATCTGTGAGCCACCATTTTCAAGAATTACAAGATACATCAAGAGGCAGAGTGGGATGTAACAGATGAATTGGAAGTTTTCTTGAACTTTCAAGAAGCACTCACTCTGACCTATACTTATGGGCAGAGGTGTGTTTTTCCCCATGTGCTTCTGATGTATCTCCTTTTCTGAAATACACCTGGACAGTGGAAAGACTTCCATGTATAGTGCGCTTTTTTTATATATCTAGCAAATTCAATATGTGCACAGTAAATGGCCCCAAACAAATCTATCTGTATTTTCAACAGCAGTAAACAAAAAACGCTGTTCATTTTTAGATAAAGAGTTAAGGGTTGTAAAAATACAGCTTCATCCGAGAGAAATATTGACCATCCATTTTCAAGATTTACAGCTCAGGAAAGAAATTCCTCATGTAAGATATTAGGGAGCATGCTTTAAAAAACATAAAGGTAAGGCAGTCCTGCAAACTTCCCATAGGTTTGGGCTAGTTCAGTAATGAGTAAATTAGACACTTTAGCTAGAAGGAATATTTTTATCATATGAATTCCAATGTCTAATTTTTTTGCTTATTTTAGGAGCCTTTGCTCCATGTAGAGTTAATACAACCTTCAGTGGGTGATTCTGAAGGCGCCCTTGGCTGTACAGGAAACCTGTGTTGCCTTCAGGCATCTACTTTAAATAAGAAGTAAGATACTCTTTTAAGTTAGAGACTGTGGATATTCTCTCTTGAGCAAACTTTCTTCCAGAGCACTGATGGTTTTCATGTTCAACTCATGACACAGTTTTTGATTATTCACATGCAGTAGCCTAGTGAATCAAATTTTGGTTCCATCTGAGGAAATTAGGAAATTTTTTGCTTTGGGTTTTGTGGGGTTAGGTTATGGCTAGCCATCTACTCCATCATCTATTTCTTTTGGGGGTTTTTGCCTTTCCTTTTCATTTTATTACATTCAAATTACTGATTGCAAGAAGCACTAGAAAACAGTTGCACATTGCTCTGAAATAACATTGTCTGAGCTGTGATTACATTTGAAATCATGGTTATCCCACTTCTTCTCTGTCCAAACATCATTATGTTTTATATGTGCTCTTATAACTTGATAGTGTTGTGACAGAAATTAAAAGAAAAACTAACAGCCACACAATACTCACAAAATGAACCCTTGACAGCACCACTACACAAAAAATGTTTGTGGATTATAATGTCAATACCAGGCAGATTACATGAAGCGCCTGGTTAGCCCTCCAACTCCTCACCACATGCCACTTAGTATGCTCTTTAAATGCTTTCTGTATTTACTGCAGTGGCACAGGACACAAAACACACATCCCTAGCTTTCCTGATAGCTATCCTCCCCCAGCCTCAGCTGTACCCCTGCCTTGTTTTCCTCCCTTCCTATAGCCATTACATTTTTTTCCTATTTGGAAACTTGGAAGTGTTTCCCAGTAAAGCCAATGGCAGTACTCCGTTGTGAATCACCCTTGGAAATGAGGAATCACAGAAGCCATTCTCCTTCTCAACTCCAAACACCATTCCGAAACCAAAAACATCCCCGACTGCACGGCACGAGCCCTGTTCTGCCACGCAGGTTCAGTGCCAAGGGGTTGCCATAGGTTGGGGTGGCTCTTGGACCGAGGGAAAGTCTCTGTGGTGCGCGGAGGGATGCGGCGTTTCGGTGGCCCTGGGGGACCCCCGGGGCGGGGGCAGCAGCGTCGCGGCACTAAGCCCGTTGCCGTCTGTTTCCCTTTCAGCCCGAGCCGCCCTCGTCCAACAAGTGGCAGCTGGACAAGTGGCTAAACAAAGTTACCCCTCACAAAGCACCCATCCTAACCCACCACGATGGCCCGGCGCTGGAAGCCCATCCCTACTACGGCCGCGTGAAGGTAGAGCGGCAGGAAGGAGAGAAGACCCCGGCCGAGGGCCCGGCCGAGCATCGCAGTGGGGAGAGCCGCGCCGCCGCCGCCGCCGGGGACGGACCGCGGCCCAGGACCGCCAACAAAGCGCCAGGCAGCAAGGGCAGCCGGCAGAAGTCACCCCTCGCTGCCGACGGCGGGCCGCCGAGGCGTGCAGCAGGGAAGAAGGCACCGCGGCGGGCCGAGAGGAACTCCGCCGGAGACGGGCCCCCCTGCCCCAGCGCAGAGGAGCCCCCCCGGAGCCACGGCTTCCCTGAAGGCGCTGCTGGCGAGGCGCCCAGGGCCCGGCCCGGCGGCGGCGGCTGCAGAGCGGGGCACCGCCGGGAGCCCCGCTCAGCTGCACCTGGTGAGAAGCGTCGGGCCCGAGGGCCGAGCAAAACGGCGCCCAAATCCAAGGAGTTCATCGAGACCGAGTCTTCATCCTCGTCATCCTCCTCTGACACAGGCTCTGAGTCGGAGCGGGAGGAGCGCCCGCTGCCCAAGGCGCCAGCGGCAGCCGGGCCTGAGCCGCGGGGTGCCAAGGACGCGGGGACCGGCACCGCCAGCAAACCCCACGGCGGCTGCAGTGCCTTTGGCTCTATTAATGCCAGGACTAGTAGTGAAATAGCAAAGGAGCTGGAGGAACAGTTTTACACCCTGGTTCCTTTCGGTAGGAATGAGCTCCTGTCTCCTCTGAAAGACAGTGATGAGGTAAAGTCGCTGTGGGTCAACATTGACTTGGCTCTTTTGTCCAGGATTCCAGAGCGTTTGCCCGAAGAACCGCTGGCCATGAGCGCCGGAGCAAACCAGGCGGCCAGCCTCCCGCAGGGTAGTAGTGCTGAACCCCCCGCAGAGAAGGGTTTACCGAAATCTAGAAGGAAACGCAAGGTGAGCTGCTGGGGAATCGATCAGAGGGGGTAGGGGAGCTTCCAGCAAGTGGGTGGCAAACACCGCTTGCGCCCACATCCAGTGCTCGATGGCAGCGTCTTCTCCAGTCTGGCGTTTCAGAGCTGGGAATTGTCCCTGCCTTCCACGTAGGGACTGGCCAAACCCCAGGGGAGATGCCATCCCAGGAGGAAATGAAATTGCCGGGCGCGAGGGATCACAGCCCCTTGGAGACAGCGTTGACTGCTGGCGTGTGCCTTTGCGTGCCTTAGCGAAGGCACTGCCTTTATCAGAGCATAATTTTCTCTGCTGAGGCTTCTCTCAAAACCTGAGCATTTGGAAATGATGCTCAGGTCAGCAAAGGAACAACTGTCTGCTGTCTTGTTGTAGTCTACACAGTATCACTGCGTATATGGTAAAAGAAGAGGCAGCATCTTTTTTGCCTTCAGACTGTCAGCAGAGGCAAGCCCTTCAGTGCCAGCAGGGAGCCCTGGCTTTGTGAGAGATGCATTCGCAGAGACCTGGGACCTGACTGGTTCTGGATCCTGGCTCCCTCACATCCTGGTGGCCCCGTTTTCCCTTGGGGCTACAGGTGTAGGAGTAGGACCATAGTCCATTAGCTGCCCCCTTCTCACCACTGTCACAGCAGTTGGGTGGGCACATCCCTCTGGTCACATCCACCCTTCTGCCCTACTGCTCCCACTCACTTTCTGGTGCCAAGGGGAAAGCCCTCTCCACTCCATGGCCAAAGCTGTCCACCAAGAAGGCTTTCTGGGCTGTTTGTACCAATCTGACCCTAAAAGTCAATCTGAACTGGAATCACCATCTGTTCAATTTCTGGACAGTTTTGCTGTGCATCCAGTCATTTGTTGCCCTCTAAGCTGCTGTATGTGTGCAGATGGATCAGTATATTTTTGAGGACCATTTATCTAAAGCAGTCTTCTCTGTTGTTTTATCTTTCTTCCTTTTGTTGTTCTTTCTTTAGTATCTGAAAGGTGGCAATGCTGGTTCAAGTGGGGAAGCGGTCGAAACCAAGTTTTATATTGTACCCCTTTCTTTACACGCTGCCTCTTTAGATTTTGTTTTTTAAGATATGGACCAATCATCTCTGATCCATGTTAGCTATCTACTCAGAGGAAGTATCATCATGTGCAACAAAATGACAGAAAATACCAGCTCCTGACTTGCTGAAATATATTTGGATCTGTGGTAAATCCAAACCTTGAAAAATTATTACTTTTCTCTTCACTCAGTGTGAGAATGAGGAAGAGTGCAGAGACATCAAGAAGACTCACTTAGAGCGAGAGAGTTCTTCACGATTAGCTGCCTCTGCCCAAAGCATCACAACAGCACATCGCTGCAATATGAATGAAAATAGGTAAGCTTTTTCCTTCTTAGTTACCACTGAATCATACAACTAGTTCCAGTTTATTGCCAGGTGTTATTTTTACCTTTAGTTGGATTTTTTTTTTTAATTATCGCATTTTATGTTGAAAAATTACCCACTGCATTCTCTGTTCTTCTGGTTTAATGATCAAATTAGTAGCTCCTGACACATTCATGTACTTGCATTTTTGTCCTATTGCGCAAAGAAGTTGTGAGCTCAAGTATGAGGCTCATAGAACAAGTAATTATGGCTAGAGCAGTGCAATTGTCCAAGACATATTCCCTAACACTGTGTTGTAGGCACCAATTCACATATACAACCATCTTATAGCCCTTTCTTTACTTACAGTGTTACAAGTTTCAAGCTTTAAGTTTGACTGTATAAATAGAATTGTGTGTCAGCTCTGTGGAAAAGATTGAAAAAAATATTCATAACAATACCTGCAATGCTCAGTTCCAGAATATAGTTGAGATCCAATATTTTTGAGATTACAAGCATTCCATTCTGTGTAATTAGTAAGTATTCTAGGACAAGGAACTTAGACCTTCTAAAAAGTGAGATTTTCAAAGGGCATGAAATAGAAGATGAATATTTAGCATTTGCTGGCATGGTTTATGCACACAGAGCCCTATCAATGTCAGAGCAATCACACTTGAGTTTCTCTGGGGGCTTCCAGCAGTCATACTTAGACATGCACCTTTTCAGAGTTCAGCTGCACGCTGCTTGGTACATGCTGGTCATCACTATTATTTTTTTAAATTACTTTTCTGGTAGTATCAGGGTACTTCTTGGGGTGAAACTGCTATAAACTAAGAAAATATTTGTATTTATTGTACTAGGCTTCTCTATTTTACACATCTTTGATGAGATTGAGCAATTCTTGTCATTAATACTGGAAAAAATCACAGAGAAAACTGATATATATATAGTGTTTATTCAAAAATATGCATTCAGTTTCTTTGTCCTGACATGTCACATACATTTCATAAAGTGAAAACAATGGCCGGAACAGTTCCTTTCTTGTGGGTGGTTGCATGCAGACATGCTGTTCCTGTTACCACAGTGTCATATGTTTTACGTTGCATTAATTTTCAGAGAGTAGCGTGGCTGTCATAGCTTGCTGTGTCACAGGGTTAATTCTGTGCTTCCTGGAAGCAAGACAGTAATTTGTGTTTTTCTTGACATTATATTCAGTACTTCCAGTAGCAACTGTGTATTAGGGAAACAAAGAATTTCTGAAATAAACATTTGCCTCCTAATTCTTTCCTGGTTTGCTCTGCTTCCAAGATGTTTCTGTGGTTTGTGCTAGTGTAGGACATGACATCAAATGCTGATATTCCCACAACTGAGGAAGGGCTACTGAGGCTGTAGCTAAACCAGCAGTGCAGATATTGCGACCTCCTGGTCCTCGTTCAACCAGCATCTGCTCATGCTGGCACATCCGCTCTCCAATCATACCGCCATAGATGCCTCTGAGGGGCTCCTGTAAATATACTCAAGAAACTTGTTTGAAACCAAAACTCTTTCTTTCTTCCTTTTCCATCTTCTTTTTTTCCTTTTCCTTTTCCTTTTCCTTTTCCTTTTCCTTTTCCTTTTCCTTTTCCTTTTCCTTTTCCTTTTCCTTTTCCTTTTCCTTCTGCTGCTTTTCCTTTCTTTTTTCCTTTTTTCTTTTTCTCCTCCTTTCTCTTTCTCTTTTTATTTTCCTTTTCCTTTTTCCATTTTATCTTTCTATTTCTTTTTCTCTGGCTTTTTCCTTCTTTTATTTTGTTGGGGTTTTTTTGCCAGAGTAGTATGATTCATCTCCCGGTAAAGCCACCCAGACAGTTTTGGCAGCTCAGCTAAGGGTTGGTAGCAATAAGAGGAGCAAAACCCACCTTCAGCCACGAGCATTTTCTATTGTGGAATTACAGTCTGAGATGCAGACTGAGTAAGGTCCTGTTTGACAAGAAAGGCTGCAGGCTCAGAGATACCCCAGATCTCTTGCACCTATATCAGATCCACAGTCTGCCCATTCCCAGCAGATGACAGCTCTGAGACTGTCCTCTGCTGCAAGTCCTGCATGGCTTCTCGGTATAAGATGTGCTCCTGCACTTTGACTGCTCACGGTGTGTTTAGGCGGGCCCTACTCAATGTCCAAAGGCCATGTAGGAGGTGTGCAGCACAAGTAGAAATTTCAGCTACTCCTCACAAGCTCAGGGCCAAGTTTTTGAGGCTTGGATATACTTCCAAAGAGCTGTGGCTTCCCTTGGATGCTTTTGGCCCACACTTCAACAGTGATGTATAAATATGGGTAGCCAAGGCACGGGTATATGTTTGAAAAGAGGAAAAGAAATGATAGCATCAGCCTGCACATTCAACATAGTGCTAAAGATCTTATTTTTCTTAGGGGGAGAAGAAGGGCACAGTTGTCTATCTTACACACTTTGAGTCTTGCTTTTGTAAACACCATTGGTCATTAAAGCAAAACAGTTGACATAGTGTTTTAAAGGTACTATGCCATGTGAAACAGTAAACGTTCTGAATTACGATTCATGGCTTCTTTTACAGCTACTTTTTAAAGACTTGCCAGATAAATGGACAAATGTATGATAAGAGCACATTTAATTAGCTCTGTTCCCTGAAATTATGTGCAGAAATGAAGTATAGTTTTTACTGTATTCTTTTTTGTGATTCCATTAAGTGTATATTGTCTGATACAGTAACTATAAAGAAGAGAGAATTGTCCATAAAAAGTAATAGGCTGAATAAAGGGGAATGTGACAAGGAAAGGTACAGTGTTAAAATTGTCTTTCTGACCTTAATCGCAGTTTTAGTCTTAATGCCAACTGTCTTCTTAAAAAACCCTGCATTTTTTGTGTGTTTCTGTAAGATTTTCAGCTAAATATTTTCTTCAAATTAGTGCATCTGAAGTCTATTTCTGGGCATATTTATATGTTCTGTCTGACTTCTCATCCAATATTTCTCCCAAATAAATGAAAGCTGAAAATACTGTCTGTGTTACGGCTTTCTGCTTTAGAAGACAGAGCAGCTCATATTTCTCTATGTCTACTGTTTGCATATGTTTCCTTTTGTCTGCATTATCAGCCTATCTTTCTTTGTCTTCAAAGTCTGTATTAGATTAGTGTAAACACTGCTACCAAAGGCTGGGTATTGAGCACAAAGACAAACCAGTCATCTTTAAACACATTTCCTGTTTTAGTTCACATATGGTTTTATTGCCATGGCTTATAAATTGTCACCTGTAATGGTGAAATAGGGCTCCATAACCTGAACTTACACTTCAGAGCCTAATCTTCATCTCCAGCTATCCCTTAAGAAATGGTGAGCAAGTAGCCATTTATCTCTGTATTTTTTTTCAAGTACTCTGATACAGACTTTATATTAACTCCAGAATGACAATTTGCCTTGAAGGGAAAGAGAAGAAACATGATACAAATTTGTAAATGAACTCCTGGTCCTCACACTGTAAGCTCATTTCCAGATACCAATAGACTTTATCCTGCCAGCAGGTTTTAAATTCAAAGTTTTGGTAATATATAAAACATTTACCTTTCTCAAAGCCAGCTTTGTGACACTCCATTACTGTAATTTCCATTTCCAGCTTGGCAATACCAATAAATAAAAATGAGAAAATGCTTCGGTCACCCGTCTCTCCCCTCTCTGATGCATCAAAACACAAATATTCCAACGATGATTTAACTTCCTCCAGCAGACCTAATGGCAGCAGTCTATTACCTTCCATCTCCTCCAGCAAAAAACATAAGGGTGAAATCCAGTCACAGCCACATCCTGGAGACTTCAATGTAAGTGTATGCTGTTGTTCACAATATAAAGTTTAGCAGTATATTTCCCACTTTGTATTGTAGTCTGTGATAGTTTTGCAGAATGCTGTGCAAAAAAAAGTTGTAATAATTAATGTTATTTTCTAAGTTCAGGTTTTCTGGTTTGGAGTTTAGCAAGGCATAGAAGAAAGAAAAGAGGGCAATCTGTAAAACAGGCAAATAACAAAGGCTACATAAGCAAAAGGTAAAAGCCAATGGCCCAAAGCAAATGGCTTTAGGCCTCCAGAGCATTGTTTGGGCATGATGCAAGCCCCCTACACTGATGGTGCAAAAGGCCCCTATTCTGTATAAGGGCTTACTCCGCCGCTGCCTGACCATGGGTGTGCCTGCAGACAAGTTCTTCTACCTGTCGTAGAACAAACTTCCTCAGATTCTACTTATTCCAGTGAACAGCTTAGCACCAGCCTCACAACCCAGTTCCATCAAAGCCCAAATATTCATACCCGTATCAGAAAGTCTTGCTCACACTAAGTGTGCCCAGAGCACTCTTCCAGATAAGGCTGTACTACAACACTGCATTGTGGCCTCTGCCTTCAGAGCACAGAGAGAGAGGAATAGGTGCTGCCCCCATTTATGCGTGAATTCTGTGATTAGAATGCTGGCCTGTTAGCTCTTTTGATTGAGAGAATTCCCATCTCTCATCTCATCTTTCAAAATCATACCCTACCCTCCAGCCTACAGACACTGAGAGCAGATGATCAAGGGCAGAATATTGTCACCTCCTCCCCATGACACTGTTCTGCTTTGTGTGAAATACCTAGAAGAAGCAATTTGGATACCATCATCTCGATGCCCACTGCTGTAGCATGTAGAGAAGCTGTTAAGGCACTCTGCTGCCCATGCTCCCCTCCTTGCTACAAAAGCTATTCATGTTTTTTATTCTGTATCTGTTTGCTGTGTTTGTTCTTTGATATACAAGAGGCTTCCAAAGCCTAAGTATTGGTGCCTTAGCACCTTCTTGGAAAACAAGCTACCTGAATTGTAGCAGTGGCCTCTTCCAGCAATTTTTGCTGTGGATATAAGTGGTCTCCCTCTATCTGCTAAGTATATATGTTTATACTTAAATATATTTGGTTTTTGAGAGCAGAGGAGGAAGTAGTAAATATAATCTTAATTTTGGACACATTTTCAAAAACAAGTTACCATAAATTGTGTTTTTCAAGAATATCTCACAGATGCTTTTTGTAAATTGAAAAAAAAATACATAAAATATTCCAGTAAAAAGGCCTTTAACATATTATAGTTATTAATTTATTTTTCATTAATTAAATGTAAAGTTCTAAACATTTTAATTTCTAAAACATAAATTCAGAAGTTTATAACTCATTCAGAATTATAATCATGCTTCTTTACTGGGTATCTTGAAAATAATTTAAATTCCTTCACAGGCAAATGTGCTGGAAATCAAAAGTAAAAGGTGATTGCTTTATGATCCACACCCTTAGCAAATGCATTTCACTGAGATTTTCTGCATAGCCTAGCAATGCACCATTTGGTCAACATTTAACAACCTCTGCGATAAAATTCTTATGTATCTGATTATTCATCTGAAAACTTTAGCCTGATGAGCTAATCTGGATGTGCCATATAGAAGATGAGAGCTCATGAACTCTAAATGCTAAACTTAGCTTTGTTTTATCCCATCTTCCCAGCTGGCACCTAACTAGCAGGCCCAAGTGGTCCTTCAAATTTCTGTGAGAAACTGCAAGCAAAGATTGCCTACAGTGTGCTTTTATCCATTTGAGCATTTTTCCCCATGTCCCTGGTGCCTTTCTGCCTGTCACCTGATAATGAACAGCATTTTTTGGCAGTGGTTATCAACCAAAACCAACCTGGGGCCCTCTGTTTTGCACTATATCAGTGCACAGTAGCCCCCCACAGCAGGTCACGTGGTGAGATGATGGTCCTCAGGAGGCCACATGAAGAACAGGGCTGCAGCTGAGGGAGTGCATGAGACCCTGCCAAAAGACATCTGCTTCCACTGCAGCACAGAGAAGTGATCTTTCAAGCTTATCAGGGGTCCAGAGCGCAAAGAAACCGGGACTACAGATTCAAACACAGGCACATCACCAGTGTGGTGTGAAACAAGTCAAACGTGAGCCATGCTCTCCTAAGCAAGGTACAATGCTAGCTTGGAAGCTGAAGGCAAGAGGTATAACTTAATCTTCTAAATGACAGCAGATCTATTCTTTAATAATTTCACTTACTGCGTTTCAGAGTATTTTGATAGTTAGTAATAGTTTAGCTCAGTTTCTGCTGTATATCATATTGAACTCAAACCCCTTACAAAGTGCTCTGAGCAATATCTGTGAATTTGTGGCTGTCAGTGACAGGACACTTACACATACGCCCTGCTGAAATAGCAGGAAAATTAACTTCCAATTTACAACACAATGTAAAGACGCTTTGGTTTTTGTTACTTGGTTTTTGTGAAGTTTGTAGCCAATTCCTAAATGTCTTATCTACTGTTCATTGTCTAGAAAGCAATTCACATCAATTCAGAAAATGTTCTTCTCTGCAATAAGCCACAGTTCCAAACAGAGCCTTGGTCACCTCTGTCCACCACACCCAGGGACTGCAGAAGAACAAAGCTTATCTTTGATGATATGTGAGTACATACGACTTTAAAATAAGAAAACAATGGCATTTAAAGAGAGGAAAATACAATTGGTCCAAGTGGACTGAGACATTGCCTGAAGTATTATAGTAATACTTACTGTACATTGAGAAATGAATGAGAAATACTATATAAAACCTTAATTTTTCATCATAAATTAAGTCTCTAACCATAGAATTGTAGAATTCATAGAATCATAGAGTCATAGAATAGTTTGATTTTAAAGGTACTGTAGAGATCACTGAGCGCCAATTCCCCTCTGTGGGAAGGGCTGCCACCCACTAGACCAGGTTGATCAAAGCCCCACTCAGCCTGTCCTGGAACACTTACAGGTATGGGGCATCCACAACTTCTCTGGGCAATCTGTTCCCATACTTCAGCACCCTCACAGTAAAAAATTTCTTCCTAACATCTAGTCTAAACCTACCGTCTTTCACTTTTGAGTCACTCCCACTTGTCCTGTCACTACAAGCCTTTGTCAAAAGTCCCTCATCATCAGGGAGCAGTGAGGACTGGCTGTTCCCTGAGGGACAGGGACCCAAGAGCCAGGATGCAGAACGCAGCTGGCAGGGGTCCAGTCCCGCAACATCCAAGCAAGGTGAGCAGGGCAAGCCCAAGGTTGGAGTCATCCCTGCATCCCTGAGCCTTGATAGCTGCTGCTGTTGTGGCTACTTCTGCTCAGCTAAAAGTATCACAAAGGCAGGGGGAGCAGGAAGCAGCAATGGTTAGCATGAGTGTCTGGAGGGATACCTGGCCCTTGCCACTTCCACTGCATTCTTCACACATCCCACACTCTCCTCCTCTTAAAATAATTTAAGCTTGTAACTGGTTGGGGTTTTTTTTGTAAATTAAAATAGCTGATTTGTTCCCAAGGTCATTTAGGACATAGTATTATTATTTAGATAAGGTGTAATGGTGAAACTGAAGGTTGAAATTCTAGTATCTAGAAAATCCAGATTCTTTTTGACTGGTGATGTTATGGCCTGCAAATACTGATACTTGCTTCTGGATAGTATAGAAGAGGTTCTGTTCAAGGTATGCCTCAAACTGCCTGAAGCTCTGAGCTGTGTGACCTTGACATATTTTTCATATTCCCAGACTTTCACCCATGGCATCTCAAACTCCTGTATACCAAATGAAACCCTGGGATAACAAACAGCCTGGTTTCCTTAGGAACTGCTTTCTACCAGAATTGGGATTTTTAATATTTTTATTATTATTACTGTTGTTGTTGTTATGCTTGTTCACACTATCTGGTCTCAAGGTTAACTAGAGAGACAGCAGCCTCTCATAAAGAGAAACCACATTTCCTACTGTAAGGTATAAATAATTCCTGTGGACTTTAAAAGGATGTAACTGGTTTGTATGTCAAGAAAAGAGGACTGGTGAGATTAATTTTTGTGTATATCCGTGGCAGTCATAAGTAGTTGTAAGCTGAATAAATGTAATCAGTTTTTCCACCTCTTTTGGAGAAACCTCTTCCCTGTGTATGTATTCTTATTCTCCCTCTTTCTCCACTTCCCTCCATGTTTTTAACTCTCCTGGTACACTTAATCAACAATCTCCATTGAGGAAACATGAAACTGTTTATAAATACTACCTAACTCTTCATATCTCTTAAAATACTCTATCATCTATAATTTACTTGCAACTGCTCAATTTTTCTGCAGTTTAAACATGTACATACAAGGCAGAAAGGTGTCAGAGTGTCGGATAAAAGTCAAAATTGTAGAATGTGCTCATCTCTGGATTAGAAAAAAACAGTCGGAAACAGTTACAACAAAACTATTGTTATCTTCATCTGATTCTCCCTCAAGCTGCTGACAAAAAAAAGGGGACTGGTTAGTTTTGCTTTCCCCCTAGGATATAATCATAGGAGATCTGCTTTGGTCACCATCTTTGTCATCTTAGAGGCTTTTATTACTAGCTTTCTCCATTAGTGATACAAGTGATTTCTCTGGCAGGCATCTCCAATAAAACTGTTTCTCCTTTTCAGAGAGAGATACAATTAAACTGTTCATGTGTAGTGCCTTCCATGTAGAATATCCCCAGGCAACTTGTAGACCACTAAAAAAAAAAATCTAAAAAGCCAAAAGAGATAAAACACAGAATAAAATATGTCTTAATTTGGCCTTAAAATCCTGAAACAGTTAAATGCCTGTTGTGCTAACTAGAGGAGGGAGATTGTCAAGTACTACATGTGCCATACACAACTTGTAGCTGGGATACACCACCAGAATACCAGCAACACTAGATCTTCATTCTGAAATTCCTATGCAGAGGAGTCACTGAAATGTAGCAGATTAGACTGGCTGCAAATGTTAAAAGTTAACAAATTTGACTCAGCATGTTAGGAGGATCAAATTAAACATGGCAGCCAGTGCCTTTCAAATTTGTATAGCACCACAGCAGAGGATTTGGAGAAATGCAAAACGGTAGGTCTAAATTATGTAGTAATCCTAATGGCAGCATTTGTCCTAAACGATGCCTATGAAGTATTTCATCTCATAATCCATGAAGTTCTGAATTACTGTAATCCAGCCATGGCTTTAAAGTCTTAATTTTAATCAGACTCTAAAGTTTTTAAGAGACTAAATCCCTTATATTTGATTTAAAACAACAACTAATTTTTTTGACCAGTCAGTGTCTCTTTACTTTATTCTCAATTTATTTTCTCTAGATCATTGACAACAGCTGTCACTAGCAATAAATTGGAACACAAGTAGGTCAGTAAAAAGTGTATCTTGCTTGGCAGAGTGCTGTATACACATACACTGCAGTGTAACAGTAAATATAGCGAACAGTCTTCAAAAGACAGGCAAAATTCTACTTCTCCTGGTTTGCCATTGTTTGCTGACAAATCTAGATATAGTTAGAGGTACTCAGCATGCCACGTCTGTCAGTGACATCAACGCTGTTTCCAGTTGCAATTTTTAGTAAGATTTCCTGGATTTTTGGCAGTTTCTAACTCCATGAAGAGAACATTTTCAAGGGTACATAATAATGCTTCAAGCCATATTGAGTCATTCTCTAATTTCACTGAATAACAGAATTCCCAATAACTGCATTTAGGAACAACGTCTGTTGTTCTTGAAGTGCTAGGCATAGGTATCCTATGGGTACCCAAGGGCACCCTCCTCAAAACACTGCATATGTGGTATAAAAAAAATAGCAGAGTGTACCCAGCTTCCCAGCTTTCCTTATAGCTAAATCAGAACATGCTCCTCAGGATTATTTTCTTACTTGCATTTTGAGTTACAATTTCAAACTTGGGGTGTCGTTTTTCTTCACTTACATTTATTTTTCTTTTTTTCTTGCCTTATAGGAACAAGATAATACATCTTCTACAGCATTTTTTTTAAGTTCATATTTTGTTGAATGTCTCTTCCACCTTTATGGATTTAGGTGCTACAGACACTCATCAGCTTTACATTGTCCAAGGGACAAATCCTGCAGTGAGATAGAATTCCCGTGTTTGTTTGTCAAACAGTAAACCATATACCCAGAAAATACTCACCTGTAAAGGTGTTACACATACAGCTTATGAAAATAACTTCTTGGCACATCTCTTTGTTTTGACTTGAACCTCAAGGGTCTTATTTTCAGTCTTCTCTTCCTTGTTATTCCTCCTCAGAGTGGAAAGGAAAAGATGCTTTTGGGTTGTGACTCATACAGCTGGAAGTGATCTTACTTGAATTGTTCAAAATGCCTCAAGGATTCCTGGAGTATTCAGAGGTACTTTTGTAGTGTTGAACACATCCTGAGGAGCACAGTTAAGGAACAGAGAGTGCCTCCTCTTTCTTCTCATCAGCAATCTAGAAAATAACTAGTCAGACCAACACTTACTACACTAAGTTCCTCACAAATTCATATGCTTACTTTGGACTGCTCCCAGTTTCTTGGCTTTAGGGGATTTCAAGACTTCATCTGACCATCCCAGTGTTCCTCTTCTTCCCTTCTTACTCACAGCACTGAATTTTCTCACATGTATGCTGACCATGAGAAAATAACATTAGAGTCTTTGTTTCAGGGTTGCCTGCTTCTTTCAGCATAGATACCCCATTTGCTGATTCAGGCTTCACAGGTACTGTCACCCAACAGTTTCACCCACACCTTGTCTTCTCCCTCATCAGAGCTGGAAACATTAGAGCTGGCTGCCAGGTACACCCTCTCCCAGAAAGGTCTTTCTGCCTTTGCTTTTCTGATGCTTCTTGAGAATTCAAGGTGTCATTCCATGGCATTTTAAAACAAAATAGATCTGGACTGCTGTGGTCCCACCCTGTCTCTGTAGGTTTGATTATAAAGGCTTTCACTCTCTCTTTGACTGAAATTAGCTTTATTCAGAACTATTAAAGATACATCGAAAAAGACAAAACTATAGTTTATCTGCAACCACACAGTGTTTTCTCCCTCTGCTTTTAAAACAGGAAGTCAAGTCCCTATTGTGACTACTTATTTCATTCCTCTCTCTTCACTTGTACACTTTGCCCTTGTGTCTTTTAGTCTAGATATTGATTTCACATGGATATCTTTAAGTCATGAATCTGGGTCATACACAGGAATTTGGAGTAGATTTTGACTCTTTCTCATGGTCCTTTGTATTTCACTACACTGACTTGGTTAGTCAAGGGGATTTTGCATTTCTGCCGAAATAAGAGTCCCTGCTTATTTTTATCTCCTGCATTTCATTTAAGTTAGATACCTGGCTTTAATTTTGTCTGGGTTTTTTTGCAACAGTAACTCCCTCTCTAGATATCTGTACTATTCATTTATTCATCTTATCTAAGCTATTGACCTTGTTATACTAAACCCTACAAGATAGTAGTTGTGTGATTGGGTAAACTTTTCTCACATTTGGCCCAACTCCAATCAGATCCTTTGTTCCTATCTTTCTGAAATGCCTACAGTACTGTCATTTAAATGGCTCACTCTTAATCTCCTGGCCTTCTCCACTTGCATGCTCCTCTGCTGGAGTTCCAGGCCTGCTGGGTCTGCCAGGGTGAGCATGAGACTTCCATTGAGCTGGGTACCCACTTTGTGCAGTGCCATGGGCACTCCCCCAGCCTGTGTGCCACTATGTGTGCCATGCCTCAGACACAGCAGCGCCATGTCCCATAAAACAGCATTTATTTTGAGTCGTGGAATGGGCAGGAGGCTATGATCCATCAGGGGAGAACATTATTTTGTGTAGTAACACCCTGTCAGCTCTATCATTCACCCCAAAGATGAACACCCTTATCTGTGACCCAACATGTCAGACAAGCTCCTGACAAGTCCTGCTATGAGACAGCAAATAGGCTGTGTACACCTGCCTTTCAGTTACATGATTTTCCTGCTCTTAGAGGATTTTCTCCTCCTTCTGGACTGAAAGTTCAGGGCATACTGGCACAGCTTCAAAACTGGTCGTGGGCTTACCCTGGCTAGCCAAAATCTTCTGATTTGCCCCTAGCTCTGATCATATTTTAAAGGTGCTCATTTTGCTGTTCTACTCCTTTCCAACACATTCATTTTTTTTAGGGTTTAGATTACTGAAGTTGTGAAACTGGTCCTATATTTAGAATTATGATTTAAGCTGCTTTTACTACATGCAGTTGTTGTACACTGAGGAAGCACTAGCTTGTTTTTTTACAACACTTCAGCAGTATTATCTCTGAAGGGTATTAAAATATGCACTTGGCTACATTTATGATGTTTAATTGAACTTTTATTAGGTTTTTTTAATGTATCCTCATAAAGCACCATACAACAGTAAGAAATAATGTACAAGTGGTAGATTATGTAAATGAAGCAGAAAATGCTATAGTTTAGTATTTAGTTCATATAAAATATAAAAATTAGATTAAAAATGTGGGTTTGAATGCAGCATAATTAAAATTGTATATTGGAGTCTAAGCTACACCATACTCGGTAAATACCAGTGGTTGCTCTGAGTTCCAAGGAGATTATTTTGCAGTAGATGCTGATAAATTACTGTACAAAGTAAGGCTTTTATTGATTCACTTTGTTTAATTCTCTTCCCTTTTTTTTATTGCATGAGTTTACATTTTTGCAATTATCTGCTAAACTGGAGTAAATTAAACTCAGAGGAGGCAGCAGAAGACAAAGGTGGCAGAGATGCACTGTAATGGCATAGAGCTAAATAGGATGAGAGAAACATACACGTGCAGGCATTCACCTGGCTAGTGGTAACACCACTCTGAGGAGCTCAACAGCTTGGAAATTCTGAAAGGCTGCTTCTGGCAGAGGAGTAATTACAATGCCCGCAGCCATCCCACCTCACGCTGGGATCCCGCGCAACATAACAAGCAATGGAAATGCTGCCCTTCCTGCTGGTTTTCAACAAGCTCCCAGGGAAAGTGGTGCCAAGGCGAGTGAGAGAAATTCTGGACAGTAGAGGATTGTTTGATAAATTTCATCCTGGATTCAGCCACAGCCATGCTACTGAGGCTGCCCTTGTCAAAGTCATAAATGGTTTGAATGCCACTGCTGAAAAGGAAGCCTGGCCTTGTTTGTACTATCAGATCTAGCCGTGGGGGGGTTGTTCTGTAAAAGGCTGGATTCTGTTGCAGTGCCTAGGTGACTGCCTAGTGTTGACTGAGAATGCGTTGAAATGGTTCCAGCGGTACTTGATTGCTTTCCCCAATCAACAGAGTAGGGTAAATTCTCCTTGAGAGCAGCCAGTTTCACATAATGACACTTGATCCCAGGGAGAATTCACCAGCGGCCTGACTTAGTTGGTGCTAATGCTTTACACTCTTTCTCTTGCCATTCAGAGAGATATATGAGATGCATTAGAGCAATGTATCAGAACTCCTTTTTGGCTTTGTTGAAGAGGACTATATTTCTAAAAGTACCAACAATCAGATATTCAGAAACAAAAGACTTTCTTGTGTGGTTAATAGAGATAAAATACTTATTTCTACCTGTTAATTTGAAGTCAAACTTCTTTTTAATTTTTTTTTTCAGCAAGTGGTCTGAATTCTGTTTTTAAATCTGGAGTGAAAGTGCTGATGCCAATAGATTCATACAGTTGTAACTAACTTAAGAGGAGAACCTGACCCAATTATCTGAAAACCAGAAGTCACTGAATAAGTTTCCTTGAGACTTCAGTTTACATTCATGACCAGTAAACATAAAAAGTCTCCAGTGCTGTTTCTGCTGCTTACAGGCACTCCAGTTCAACCAGTAGCCTAGTACCATTTTAATCCTGTAGAATTTTTTTTATTCTCTTGGTTCTCTGGCTGTGGCAAGGATGTGATCTGCAGGTGGATTGAAAATTTCTTCTATTCTCTCATTTCTCAAGCTATAGCAAGGCTGTGATCTTCAGGGGGATTGCAAAGCTGAGACCAAAGACCTGAAAAGGGTTTTAGCCACAGATCTTTCTGAAGTTCATCAGTGGGAAAACATATTTTCTTCTTCTCAAGATGCCTGTCATCAATAACATATGGTATCTGAAATTAGCATCCAGTGAGATTACCTGTAAAGTCTCCAGTATGTGATTATCACCAATGTAACTAAATAGGCCAAGCTGTAGAGGAGGTTTGCATGGACCTTCAAGTTTGTAGCAGAGATGGGTTCTTGGTCACTGTAACTTCAGAGTCTGTAAAATCAGAATATGACTAACAAACTTCATAGATATAAAATGTGCAGCATGCAAAAGAGCTCTCCAGAATAATTAATTTATGCCTCAGTTTTCTTTTGTGTCTGCATATGTCCGTGAGCTCAGGCAACCTCTTCTCTTCAAGGAGCCCATAAAAGAGGGTGGTTTTCTTATTTTTTTACTTCACAACATAATAATTTAAACTAGTGTACTGAATTTTAAAAGACAGATTATGTTCATGTGCAGTGGGAACCTAAACAAAACTGAATATGAAACCTTTAATTCTCATTTTAAAAAAACAGAAAATAATTTATTTAAGCACCCTTTTTGTTACTAAAATGATATAAAAACATACATTGAATCTATTGGACATTTCAGCTTCCCATTTTCACCTAACATGCACATTAGTTATCTGAATAGAAAGGTCATTAACATGTAGCGATAAATTGAAGAATAGTATTTCATAGGTGGCATAAAGACATCAGAATTTGACTTGGCATGTTTATTAACACTACTGAACAAGTTCTGTTTAAGAAGCTAATAAAAATGATACCCTATCCATTTTTTCCCAATGCATCTTAATTTCTGTTAGGCATACCCTGATTTTTAAATCAATCTTGTATTTTTCAAATGGAAATACCTAAACATTCCCATGGAGAATATATTTATGCTTTGCTTTAAAATGGCATTTTAATAGCTTCTTTTTTTATATTAGATTTTGCAAGCAGCTTAGTACAAACCAATGACTTCAGTTTCCGTGTTATGCTTCACCATCCCATAGCAGGGCCCTCAATGCAAGTCTTCCTTGGTTCAGGAATGTTCATGTCTCATGCAGGAATAAATCCTGCTGCAAGTTGAAAACCATTTTACAATTAACATATAAATAAGTCAACCATAATTACATTGTGTTATCTCACTTTGTTTTTACAGCCTCTTACCATGCTTCAGACAGGGAAATTAGACATTTAGTGCTGGGTGATATATAGGAGGGAATGTTACAGAGGATGTATTTTAACAACCTGAGTTTGACAGGCTCATGTAAAAGTTCATCACTTTCATCATTTCAGAGAGATGAGACTTGTTTTGTTGATTTTTCTACTTGGCTTTGCTTTTTGATACTTCATAGTAAACCATCTTCCCTAGGTCATTGCACAAGACAAAGAGATAGAACTTAACACTTTTTAAAGAACTGTTTCAGTGTTTCTGAAAACATAGCTGTTTTTCTGCATCAAGCTAACACTGTTTCAATGTGTAATATTTTGTGATTGACCAAGACCAGTTTCAGATGGTTCTTCTTACTAAGAATGTCTTCTGGGGAATAGGAAGTATTTGCATTGGCAGTAGGTTATGAGATACTGGGACACAAACCTGTCTAGTCCCCTTTCTGACCTAACAGGTAGAGTAAGCTGGGGTGAAATTTCACTCTGTGGGAGAATAATATTTTAAAGAAAGTTGGAACAGAGGAAATGTTTCTCATATCAACAAGATTGTTAGGACAGAAATCATTCTAAATTAGCCAGACTTTGAATTTCATTTCTATCTAGCTATATTTAGCCTTTCTTCTCTTCAAAATAAGGTTGACTAACCTTCTCTGATGCAATTAAATGTCCTTAAAACTGTGTGCACGTAAGTAGAAACAGACTAAGTAAATACATTGTTCGAATAGCCTTATGTTCTTAAGGGAGTTTTATGGCTGCCCCCTTCTGTCAAGAGGTTCCCCCATGCTCCCACTTATCTCAGTTATGGATCTGAGCATGTTCTTACTGCTATCAGCACGAATGTTTTACTCATCCATCCCACTTCACATTTTAGATCTGCATCTTCTCTGACTGACACAAAACATTTTGTTAAACACATGTGCTTAGAAATCCCAGTTTCAAAAAAAAAGTTAGAAATATGAATTTTTTTGGGCTGGGATAGTGTTAATTTTTTTCCTAGTAGCTCCTGTAGTGCTGTGATTTGGATCTGTGACAGTGTTGATAATACAAGGATGCTTTAGTTACTGCTGAGCAGCGCTCATGCAGCCTCAAGGCCTTTTCTGCCTCTCACCCCACACCTCCAGCAGGGAGGCTGGGGTTGCACAAGGAGCTGGGAGGGAACGCAGCTGGGACAGCTGACCCCTGCTGACCACACCGTGTGGTGTCATGCTCAGCATATAAAGCTGAGAGAAGAAGGAAGAAGGAAGGGATGAATATTTAGAGTGATGGCATTTGTCTCCCCAAGTCACTGTTAATCCCCTGAAACCTTGCTTTCCATGAGATGGCTAAACACCTGCCTGTCCATGGGAAGCACTGGATGAATTCCTTGTTCTGCTTTGCTTTATCTATTAATATGTCTTTATCTCAATGTGCAGGTTGTCTTACTTTTACTCTTCCGTGTTTTTAGTCTCCTGATTCTCTCCCCCATCCCTGGGAGGGAAGTGAGTGAGTGAGTGTGTGGAGTTGAGCTGCCTATTGGAGTTAACATACAACAGATTGCTGAGTGGCAGTAATAGCATATCATTTACAACACCAAACTCTTAAAAGCATGAATAGTAAAAACATCAGAACTCATACTCCAACTGCTCAGGAATATCTCATCTTCTTGAGATGAGGTCAAAGGAATGACACTCTTAACCAATGCTAAGAAAACTATTTTGCAAGTCAAAACTTCCCTCTCTGAGAGAGACAAGGATGTAGTAACCACAGTATAAGCTGAGAAGAACCAGGACATATTTTAGCTGAGTAGAGAAAGAAGAAGGTCACCTCCCACGTATATGAGACAGGAAGAACCTGCAGGGTCAGGAAATGTGAAAACTTTTATGAGAGGCAATGACTGAAGATGCAAGGTTATGGTCTGAAATGACATGGCAAATGGCTGTTCTCCACAGTGACTGAGAAAGGTGCCATAGGGAGAGCTTGTGGGAGGAGATGAAGAAATTTGCTTCAGCCATGAGGAGCTCACTGACATGGTGACAAGGAGACATCAGTTTGTTTTCGGTTTGAATGAGAGTGGATAAATCTGGTTATAAATGCACTTTTGAATTTCAGGACAGAGATAGAAGTTGAATTTGTGCCCTGCAGTCAGTAGGTCAGGTAGGTTAAGGAAGGGATGGAATCTCCCAGATCTGTTTGAGGAGAAATCAGTGGAGAAATTGGCACAAGGAACGCCAGTGGAATTGCAGCAGGTGGCCCAGCACTGAGTCAGAGATGAACTCCAGGCAGCAAAAGTAAACAGCACTCAGCATGCTTACAGATAAGAGGGACAAGAGCGAGATGTAGCTGTGGAGGCAAGCAGGTTCAATGTGTGTTTTCAAAGTTGAGAGATTAAACACATACTTGTTTTGAGAGGAGGGAGAAGCCAAGGCAAATAACAATGTACAGTGAGGAATAGCAAAAGAGGTAAGCAAGCACCAGGGAGAGGAGAAGACAGAATATCTTGTTCCACTTAATGCTTGTATCCATTTTGCAGATCAGATCTGCACTAATTTGGGAAGCAGTTTATATAATCCATAAAAATGCATTTTATTAGCCTTTCTTTACTTTGAATCACTGACTTCTAAAGAATGAGAACAGCCATAAATGCTATTGTGTCCACAGGCAGCAATTTGAAAATAGAAGATGCATGGTTACACGATAAGTGTATTTTCTTCATAAAAAATGTTTGAAAATCAGGTTTAAAATAAGGGAAAAATAACCTTAAAATATTCCGCACTTCGGAAAATAATAAAATGTCTTCTTATTTTCCCCTGGTAGACCACGCAATGCAGATTACTTTATGCAGGAAGCTAAACAGAAGAAGCATAAAGCAGATGCAATGGTGAGAACATTTTCTTTCCAGTTACATTGCTCCAAATAATTTTTGTAATGCAGTTTCTTCATCAGTGCTGTATTGCTGGGGTAATTATAAAATCTATTATAAGGATGGCTAGGCTTGTTAAATTAAGAAATGTTTATCTAATCAAATGTTCATAGCCCAGTAAACTATGACTTAACAAATAATGACTTACTGAGATAAAGGCCTGGATAAATAAAACTTTCCATTTATCCCTTTGCTTTAATTAGTAACTATAGTAATGGAGGCTGCGTAAAGGATCCACATACCTATCTTCTCAGTTTAACTAGCTGACTAGGTCCTATAATTGCATCTCCAAATTTGGTCTGGTAGCTGAAGTATTTGTACTTTTTTTAAAAGAGCTTTGGCTTTTCAGTGCCAAAAGAATCCTTGTTTCATGGCAGATGTTTCCCAACATAATCGGAAGCACACAAGGAATCTGTGTAACGCTAGAGGAACACCTAGCACACAAAGTACTGTTGCAACAAACAGATACTTGACCCTGTCTAAAAATGTAGTCACTAAGAAAAAAGAGAATCTGAGGTTTTATGGAGCACTGAAGAGATGCTTATCTTTCCAAACAAATGGGTGCAATGAAGTATGCAGTGCTGCAGCAGAGCTCTGCTTAGCTGTGCCTCAGTTTTCTCCAAGGCTGTGTTTGTCCAGCACTATGGATAAGCCAGTACAACCCTAACAACATGAGGTCTCTGGGATGGCAGAACATGGAGTGGGACCCTGCATTAGCGTGGCTGCTTGGCAGGTGGGAGTAGCTGCATTCCTGCATTGCTCTGTTAGACAGACACTTTGCTGTCATACCATCAGTAAAGAAGAAAGGTGGCTCAGAGCCTCTGTTTCTTCACCTCTTTTTTCCCAGCAGTGCAGAATGTAAAATGGCCAAGGAAGCAGAAGCAAGTCTTTCATTTAGGACACTAACAACGAGTTTTACATTCTACCTGAGTTCATTAGCACAAATTTCTATGGTTTATTCAGTTCCATATTACTGTAAAGTGAGTCTTAAAATCAGAAAATATTGTGGAGAAGTACAAATGGTGCATTTTAGTGTGTTGCTTTAAACAGAATGGAAAGGATCACTTAATATGCAAAGGAAATTCTTAGCCTGGAGAGAAATGTTTTTATGGTAGACTCCCCAGAAAGAGGACTTGTGAGCATTATTCTCTGCTGTGCCACAAGTTTGCTGCATGAAAGTCACCTAGGCACAGTTTAAATAGCCTTCTATTAGTAGCAGGTGGTTGAAATATCCTCCCCATTCAGCCTCCCTACGCAGTGGACCAGCACCTTACTTACACCTTGTGAACAGCCCTTGCAGGTGCTTTCTCTCTCTCCCTGGCTGTGTAGGCATCCTGGGGAAAATGCTGTATTGCCAAAGTGCCTCCAGGCACTTTGAATCACCTTGCTGGGCTTGACACCTCCTACTTTGGCACTGCACTACCTGACACAGGCACTTAGAGTGAGCAGCTTGAAAATTACTCTAAGTCTCTCTGCTCCTCAGTCCCCCATCTGTGAAATTGGGATAATAGCACTTTCCACCCGCACTGGAGCATCAGGGGGAGAAATATAATAAAAAGTTTGTGAAGTTCTGTGGTATGATCGCAATGGGAGTCATATAAGAACCTAAAATAGATTGAAGCTAGTGTGCCATTCCAAAGTTACTATTTAAAATCTTTATCCCTTGGAAAAGAATAAGGTCCATTAACCTTTCACTGTGTGCATCAGATTTCAACCAAATGCATCCAGTCCATTAATGGGCTTTATGTACCGCAGGAGTTCTGACTGAAGGAGAGAGAAGTCAGGACAGAGAGGCATTAGTATGATTCATCTCTTTCTTCACATCAAAAATGAAACTCTGAGGGCAGATAAGTGGCATGTGAGTGTACACATATGAACATTATATGCATATTTGCATATACACTGTTACTGAGGACATCCATGTATATGCATGTAAGTGCACAAACACACACACAGAGTCAAAGTACCAAAAATAGGAGAAGAAATAGGGCAAGGAAGGAGGATGGCAGAAGATGCTGAGGGAGCAGAGCAGTCCCTGAAAGAGGAGGAGGATATAGAAAGCAAATTCCTGACAAGAGGAGAACAATGCTGAAAATGGTAGGAATAAAGAAGACGGGAGAACAGAGGTGTGCCTTTGTATAAGAGTTAGTAGTCGAAGTATTTAATTCTCTTCTCTTAGTTCACGATATCCATTACCTTTCTTTGTTGAATGATAAAAAAATTACATTTGCAAAGATGTGTGAAATTCTTTTTAATGAAAGCTGGAACAAAAGGCAGCATGAGTTTGTGGAATTTCCAGTGCTGGAAGAGCTTTGACAAACACTGTGGGGAATGTCCTAGGCAGAGCTGACCCTTCTTTGGACACAAGAGTGTGGAACAAGTAATATCTCGGAGCCTTTTTTAGCTCTATTTTCTGTATCTTACAATTTTCACTGATGCTCAGGGTTTGATGGGTATTAGCTTTCTCACAGGAAAAATTGTGAATCTGAAGATATATCAACTTGTGTCAAGTGTACAATATATGTTGAGAAAATCCCATCAAATGTAACCGCATCTTGATGATTACACTATATCTGTGTCCTTATTTTTTCTCTCTAGGTGGAGAAGTTTGGAAAGGCACTGAATTATGCAGAAGCAGCACTATCGTTTATTGAGTGTGGAAATGCAATGGAACAAGGCCCAATGGAATCTAAATCCCCTTATACCATGTATTCAGAAACAGTTGAACTCATCAGGTAGGAAAGGGAAGAGATGGTCCCAGGAGTTACTCTATGAAAACATGCTCATCTGCATTATCACATAGTTTTGTACATGCAATAAAAGGGCAGAAATGAACTCCTTACAAGGGCTTAGTTAGTCATATGTAATATATATGTATTATCTGTAATTTCTTTGGAAATTAAATCATGAACCTGTGAAGAATGAAAAAAAAAATGAAAGAAACACAAAAGCACAAACAAAAAACCCCAAAAATTTTCTTATTACTTGAGTTGCAAATTACTTGAAGAGTTTCATGATCTAAGTCCTGAGCTACTCAATGGAGGAAACCAGTAATCCATAATAACAAAACATTCTCATGAAGTGGTAGCTTGAAAAATGTGGCAACATGTTTAAGATTGCTGTTTAAAGATTACCTGAAAGATGTGAACAGTGATAGAAAAATGGACACTCAAAGTCCATTTGATGTGTGCGCTTCTAATGTAGCCAGTGGAGTCAGGAGTGCAGCTCACCCCAGAACTACCCCTACCTTTAGTCACCTTCATGGATCTCCAAACAGGGCAGTCTAGAATTCAGTGCCATCCACAATCTCTCTGAAGAAAAGATGTCTCTTAAGAAAGTCCTTTTCTCCATTATAGATGGTACTTATTGAGAGCGACCCCAGACACACTAGTGGAGAAAATCTGCACTGACCATGGTATGACCATGGTATCCTTCCTCAGGACAGTCAACCATGCAGTTCTTGTCAGGATTAAGTTCATAGGAGTAACACATTTTCATTTTTGATCATATTCATAATGAATCAGAGCTTCTAAAACAAAAGCATTCTTTTGGACTTAGCGTTGATGTGAAGATTTTCTCGCATGTTAATAATTCCACTGGCATTTTATTCCACTTAGGGCTGTCGTCTCATGCATTTCAGTGGACTGAGGCCAACTTTCTAACTGGAATGTTATTGAACAAAATTGAATACTTTTTTTCTTTAAGAGAATAGTACATTCCATCTCTGCAATTTTTTTCTTCCTTTTTTTTCCATCTCTTTAATTCCTCCTTTTTTTTTTTTTTTTTTTTTTGTTAAAAAAAATCCAAAAGGCAGAAAGCTCTTTCTTTGTCTACCCTGTCTTTTCTCATGGTAGTAAATATATGGTCCTAACTCTGGAAGTGAATTTTTGTTCCAGATCCATAGCTTTCAATAATGTGTGTAGCTGTGGCTGTGTTGCAGTGTGAATTGTTGTTGATCTCGCTGAAATTCAGAAAAATAAGTGCTTTGCTAGGTATGCCTGTAGGAACAAAATGTTCATACTGAATCTTTGCACAGATATCAGAGTTTGAAAGCAAAGGTAAGAAAAAATCACAAGCAGCTAATTATGGGGAACAGGTATTTTTCTGGAAGTGAGCCCAGAAGCGCTGTGTGTTGTTCTAACCTTGTCTGTTGTTCAGGTATTCAGCTGGAAGCTGAGATTTCCAGAAACCAATTTGTGTTTGCATAGCACATACACTCTTGAAACAGCAAGTGCTACCTCTGTGGATCTTTAATATTTATAGAATTTGAATGTAATGTCATGTGAGCAAAAATAGCTCTGAGCCACATGTTCCTCCTGTGCCGTGCTGTGCTCGGAGGAGCAAATCTGGGTAGACACACTCAGAACTGGCAGGGTAAGGTCAGCACCAGCTTCCAGGCAGGCTGTCTGCCTTCAAACGCTCCAAAACCCTTTCTGCATGAACTCTGTGTAACTGGGTCTCCACAGCAGCAGAGGTTATTTTGGTAGGACAGTGTCACCTCGCCAGCTAGGCTCCCCTCCGGACTGACAGATGATCAGGGGAGTTCACAGCTGTTTAAAGAGTGCAGGGATGCACTGCTAATGGCAAAACAGCTCTGAAACACAATCAAGAAAAACACGTGTATGTCTGGTAACTTGAGCAAATATGTATAAAGGGGCAGATCAAACGACATTGGCCAGCGTAGCTCTCTGATCAGTAATATAAAGCTGTCTCATTTAACTCACATTGGCTTTTTTCTTCTTGCTTAAGGTATGCAGTGAGACTAAAAACCCACTCAGGCCCCAACGCCACGCCAGAAGACAAACAGCTGGCAGCATTATGGTTAGTAGATCAAGCTTTCCTCAAAAGGCTTCTTTTCTGCAGTGAGCCAGTTCTTGAAAATCAGATGCTGGATGCAACCAGATAGAATTATGTTCTCTACTGAAATTAAGAGAATACTTTCTGTTCTGGGAAGGTCCAGCCCTTGTATCACTGTACCAAGTCTGCATTCTGTCTCTGCAAATAAGCAATTCATACTTATTTATTGACTGTGACAGGTTGGCTATGGTAAGTCAGTGTAATTAATTTTTAAATGCCTGATGGTTTGTTGTTTTTATGAGTGATGTACTTTTGCACCAACGGTTCAGTAAGTTCTTTTGTGGCTGACATTTTAGGCTCAATAATCATAAATTTTATTTATATTATATGAAGGGCAATATGGTGATGGGGATAATTAAGCCTCTTGGATTATCTACTAAATCGAGATTTCTAAATATATATGTAAGCACCTTAGATTCTATAGGATGGTTGCTGATTGCCATTAAAGTACTAGAATGTTATTAAAATCAATTTTTAATTTAATATCTATGTAGTTAATACATAAAATACCTATTACATGGTTACTGAGTCTCAGTAAGTGGACATTTACAATCAGCAAGTGTGTTTTTAACATCTATTAACCATCTGTTAAAAACCCAAATTAAATGCATGTTTAGCCTCCATAAATAAGGAGCCCTAAATAATCATTTGTATAAAAAGGAACAAAATATTCAGAGATGCAATTTATTTTTTTAAATGCCCTTTCTCTGTCACTGGTTTTCTGTGCCATCGGCAGGCCCACAGAATGCATTAATGGCGATTGGTTTAAAAATGCTTAGGTGGGAAAATGACTAAAGAACGGTTAAAAAAGGACATATAAAGCCGTATTACAAAGCCTTGCTGAGAACTGCCGGAGCGCTTCGGTGCGTGTGGAAGCACATCCAAATTCAGGGAGCCGCTGCATCTGTTCCAGCAGGAGAAAGGTCAGCGCGAAGGAAGGCAGACGGTGCCTTCTCTGGGCGATGAATGGCAATCTTAACTCACCGTCTGCCAGCCAGCAGATGAGCTGACACCATTTGCATATGTGCTGTACCTGTGAAGGTGACAGAGGAGAGTGATGGTGGTGGCTGCGCGGCCGCCGCATCCCGCGGCTGCTCCCGGCGCCCGCCGGGCAGGCTGCCAACCCGCCCGCTCCCGGCCCGCTTCTCCTGGGGAGACACTGTCCTCCAGCGGCCACGGCCGGGATTTCACCGCCGCGCTCCGGACAGCAGACAGGCAGGCTCAGCAGCCCTGGCTGGGATTGATTTTTTCAGGGACAATTTGCTAATTCGAGGCGTTCGCCGAGGTGTAGGCAGCTCTTGAGCGCAGGGACATGGGGAGCACTCTGCACTTCCAAACTCAAGGCACCTTCTGGTGCTCCGGATTGGCTCCAAGACTAAATACTGCTTTTAAAACAAGGCCTCTGCTGCCAAAGGAAAAGCAAAACACACGGGGTTTTTGCTTCAAATGCAGCGTTATTGTGGGGCACTTTCACACTTGCCCCACTTTTCATGCTTTTTCAATCAAAAAGCTTGCTGGGAAGAGGTGGTGGTGATTCTCTCTTTGGAAAATAGACTGGTACACCTAAAGCCACTAGCAAAGAAAAGAGTATATGTGTCTTGAATACTGACTATCAGCTATTGTGATACATAATTACAGTCAACAGCCATTACTCTTATTTAATTATGTAGCTTTAAAGGTGTGTGGCACTCTGCAGACTAACGAGGAGCACAGGGGCAGACAGTTCCAGTACAGCACATTGAGTTTTTCAGCCCACTGCTGGTTTCCTCTGGGGACCGAATCAGGCAAGTGGCCTGGGAATAGCCTCCAGGCTCCAACACAATCTCTGTTCTTGTTTTCTACAGAGGAGCTTGGCTACTAAAACATGTGCCAGGTCCAAGGTTTCCCTTTATCCTAGCCACCTCCAGCTGCTGGAAGAGACCACTAGATGTGTATACAAAATACATCCACTATACCTTGAGTTCACTATACAGGCTCCAGGCTATTGCAATAAAGTCCCAGGATAAGATATCTCAAAAAGCTGTCTATGCGTTGACAAGAAAAAACACAAAAGAATGTATCTGTTGGGATCCAGAATGTCTCTTTTCTTGGGAGAGGCTTTTGGTTAAGTGTGCAGACTCCAAGTCAGAATGAAGGCCTGGGAGCCCAGACCCTTCTGAGTATAGTTTGTTTAGTACCTCGCTGGTAGCATTTGTCAGCCTGACCTGCCCTGGCTGTAGTGTCTAGCTGTGCTCATGAATCCATAGCAAAGTGTGAAATACTGCCAACAAATGGTGATAAAAACTGTGAGCAAGGTGCTGTCAGCCTTCCACTCTGTGTTAGTTTGAGAATTTAAGATATTCAGTGGGATTTCTGTTCAGGAGTCACCCTTTACTTTCTGCTCTCCCTTATATTCCAGTTACCGCTGCCTGGCCCTTCTGTACTGGAGGATGTTCCGACTGAAGAGAGACCACGCAGTCAAGTATTCAAAAGCGCTTATTGAATATTTCAAGGTGCATTATTTATGGCATGTTTTTAGATCAATGTGTCTTTACAGGAGATACAGCATCTTACTAGAACAGTAGCTGTGCTGGGATTAATTTGTCCCCTGTGAAGTCAGTGGAGTTTTACCGTAGACTCCCATGGCAACATCTGAGCTCTTGCTAGTTCTGTTACCTTCACAAGGGTCCCTCTTTGAAAAATACACACTATGTCCCTTCACAAAGGATGATAAATTTGTTGTACTAACAAACAGGTATTTTCAGATTATTCTTGGTCAATTGTCTAGTGCTATCCAGCTCTGTTGTGAATAGGTTTCCAGATTTTGCTCTAACAATCCCCTTCCCACTAGATTACCCATGAGTTGAAGACTTTGATCTAGATCAGTCCTCAGATGCAGGCCTTCCACTCAGCAGCATCAGTAGGTAGGACAGCACAGTGGGACATCTTCCACCCAGGGAACTGTCAAACAGCTCACACTGAGTTCAGCAGGAGCTGTACAGGGGCATCAGAGGGCAGACAGACCACCTGCCACCTACCTTACATGGCACTGTTGGCTTCCCCTTCCTGTTTTGCTTCACCTGTTACTGCTTCCATTTTTCTCTTCTGCCAAGTCCAAGCACTGCTTATTTTGAAAAAGACGGGAAGTCTCAAAGTACTTTAATATTGTGGCTGCCAGCCTCAAACCGCGACAAATGTATTTTCTTTGACAGGCAACCTTTCTCTGGAAAGTATCTCAAGCACAAAATCTTTCAGGCAAAGCTCACCTAGCAGTCAATCCATCCAGCATTTGATGTAAAAACACAAAAATTAGCGTTTATCTTCCTAATTTTAAAAAAAATAAAGAATGAACATACAAGTGTTTTAAGACAAACCACTGTGGGGGACCTGAATAGCCATTTGTCTTTGAACATAGGGCTCATCTGTTGGAGTATTTTTGCAGAGAGAAGAACCTTGAAATGAAAACCATCCATCCTTTGACATTTTGTTAATAAAAAAATTCAAATACAAGCACGAATGCTCATAACCAGATTCTGAACACATGAAGACAGGGAAGGGAATTGACAGATCCGTTATTGTCAAATGGAAATTGAAGTCAATGTAATTGCTTCAAAAATTTAGCAATATATAATTCAACACGTTACATTTCTCTAACAATTACTTGATTTCAGGGGAAAGAAATATGTGCCTATTGAAGTACCTTATTTTTCTTGACCAGTTCAGAGAATAGCTGTATTAAGAACAACTCTCAACCATGTAAAACGTCTCCTGCTAGCAGAGACTGTTTCACAGCAAACATAAAATGGACTTACATTCTACTGTAGCCAAGAAGAGTTTGGTTTTTTGCAGAGCTCCTGCTGATACAATGATAGCGTAGCTTCACATTAGAAAGTATTCTCACCTTTGAAAGCAAAAATGGAAAAAAAAATCCATTTGCTATAATTTTCAGTGGAAAACAAGCCAATTCTCCACTCCTTTCGTATTTGGTATCTAAAAGCTTTCAAAACCAAGTGACATGAAATGCTGACTGCATTAAGAACTTCCATATATATTATCAATCGGAGAAAGATTTTAAACCTTGTCACACATTTGCAGGGAAAATTAGACACACTTTTCTCTTAGAAAAGAAAAAAAATACTATTTAAATCTCCTTTAAGTGTTTTATTTCCATCATAAAAAAAAATTAATGCAGCAGGGAATTAAAAAGAAGGCACAGATATTCAGGGGCCAGGCACATATGAGAGCATAAAGAAACCAGGAGAATGGGTTGCAGTAGGGAAAGTGGGATAAGAGATGGTCCCTTACAACATTACATTCTTTAGAATCCTTACCCCACCTTTCTGGTGCAGAACTGAGAGGAAGCTGAAGCAATATACCTAAAACATGAGAAAAAAAGGCATGTGGGAAGTTGTACAGTAAGGCAGAGGTTGGTTACATTTACAGTGGAAGTATCTTTGACTCGAGTTTTCAAATTTTCCTGCTTCCAACTCTGTAAGTAAATAACAGGTAATCAGTTTCCATTACACTAGAAAGATGAAGACAAGTAATTCTGAGAAGGATCAGAAAAGAAAGGGAAAAAAAAATCTCTTCTGTAAGAGGATCAAATGCTGAGGATTCCCAGGTTGGTTCTATTTAAGATGGTAAATGAGAATTTTTCCTTTTTTATCTTTTCACACCTTAGCTTTTCCTGTTTAAAAAAAAAAAAAAAGAAAAAGAAAAGAAAACCCTCTGAAGGAAGAACCCCTTGTGGGACACTCCAAAGCTTATTTTTCATGTCACATACCTGGGACCATGGAAGACGCAGTGTCAAAATGCAGGAAGAATGACAGAGTGCACACAGCACTGGTATGATCACTGCTAAAATAACAGCCAGTGTTGGGGTGCACATAAAAGATGTGGAAACCCAAGAGGCAGTTAGAAGACACATCAAACTGTGAAAACACATTTTTTTGAAGAGAGGCTCAGGAGATGTGTCCAGTTTAGTGCTGAATGGGTTAAGAGATCATTGTGTACATGGAAACAGAGCTGATAATTTGCAGATGACATGCAGTTTTGCTGGTTTTGGACCAACAAAATCCAAAAGCTAGCACTGAAGTTAGGAAGATTCAATCTTGAAATGGTGAAACAGCATTTGTTTCTCTAATTGTGAGGCCTGCTAAACATAGAACAGGACACAGGAGAACAAGGAGGATAAATAGTGTCTAAGAATTTCTATGTGGCTAGCTGGTTGGCCATTCCTTTTTAGAAGAAATAAAATAAGATTAATTTTAAAAGTTATTTAGCTTCTTTTAGAAGTGTCATGATTGGTGGAAAACAGGAATTGCAGATTGTGTGCACTGCAGGATTACTTCTGGCCTTGAAATCCATGAACACCTGAAGCCCCTTGTTTACCATTTTTCCTTCCTAAGCCATGAGAGACCAAGAGTTTTGGTACTGCTGGTACTGCTTGTAACTCCTGCAGTTTACAACACCTGCAGCCTTGCATTTAGAACAGTATCCATAAACAGATCTCAAGCTGCAGGACTTTGTCTGGTCTCATGTGGATGTCAGGAAGAGAGGGTTGTTCTCCAGCACACAATTACCTGCAGGTGTGGCTTCAGGGGAGAGCACAAGGAGGTTACTTTCCTCTGAAGAATCAGATTGGCCATTGCTGAATGTCAGGCTGTGGAGGGGATGAACTAGAAAAGCTTAGTTTCTTAGACTTCTTTCTCACAGGCCTAGGACTAAATCAGTCACTTGGGAGGGGAGGAGTTTTTCCACAGGTCAAATGGTCAGGAACCAGCCACTGAATTCCCTTTCAGCTCCTGGAGGTTTAAGTACTAAAATCATTGTAGCTATCCAATCTCCATTACTGCTGACACCTGAATTTCTCCCGCTCTGTAAATACAATGCTTGTACAAGGTAGTCTCTCCTCAAGCAATGAAATTATTTAGCCTAAGCACAGTATACCAGAGAGAGAGTCTTAATGACTCCAGGTATACAAGAGACCACACTAAATGATCTAATGGCCCCTTCTGGGGAATCCTTCATCTAGGAAAACCACCGGTCTACATGAGCAGTCTCTCTGACCTTGTGAATGCTGCCATTGTGAATGCTTGTGAACGTTTGGACCAAGGGGAACAGCTCCATGAAGAGCAATCATGAGCAAGATTTTTGAGCCTGGTGGTTAAAACACCCACCTGAGCTGCAGATCCTCAGATTCACATCCCTGTGAATGCCAGGCTAAGCAGATTTGCAGAGTCTTGCAGGTCCTAGGGGAATGACATTTGTCACTGGGGGCAGGAGAGTGGGAGGAAATCTTTCTCATTTTCTTCATCACAAGAAATTCCAGCCTAAACTTCACAAAGAGTCCTGGCAGCACTTCTTTTTCTGAATTCTCAGGATTTCTGTGAAAAGTTTCCATTTCACCTAATGTTTTCCTAATCAGCCACTATGCCAGGGTGTTTAATAGACTGTGTTTCAAGTCTGTTCTGCAGCACTGCTTCATCATAATATCAAACTAGGCTGACTGGGTTTATTGCATCATGAGATGCAATTGCATCACTTTCTTTACATTTCTGTACTTTTATACTCTTTAATGTTTTCATTTTGTAGTCTTATATGAATTACATGCATTGTGAATTACTCTTTCCTTTCCAGAATTCATCAAAAGCTGCCCAGAACCCATCTCCTTGGGGTGCCAGTGGAAAGTAAGTTGCACAGAAACTTATATCAGAGTGGCAGTCAGAAATGGTATATTTTTATCTGTGGTATGTTCTGATACTCTCATGTTTTTAATCCCAGTACGTCTTAAATAACTCTATTAACATCGGTTTCCAGGAGCACAGGAACTCCATCACCTATGTCCCCTAGCCCTTCTCCAGTCAGTTCTGTAGGATCCCAGGGGAGCACAGGGGCCCCTTCCCCATCTCCTATCATCAGCATCCCGCAGCGCATTCATCAGATGGCTGCCAACCACGTCAGCATCACCAACAGCATCCTGCACAGCTATGACTATTGGGAGATGGCTGACAACCTGGCCAAGGAAAACAGAGGTGAGTGAGGCAAGGCAATGGACTATTCTAGAAGACTGATACATGATTTGGATCAGGAAAATAACTATTTTGATACAAAACCTGTCTGCAAAGTAGGACTACAGATGTGATTTTTTTCTTCAGTCTGCTCCTAGTCTGTTCCAAAATAGTCCAAAAAGGCAATTTTGATGGCTGTCTTGCTCAGAAGAGTTGAGCCAGGACTTGTGACAGACAGGTCACAGACGTGGCTGTGAGTAGCACTTACTGCCACCTGTGTCATTGTAGAGAGGAAGGATTGTGGGAAGTAAGACAGCTTCCTGCCCCAGAGTCATGGGGCTGCATGGGATGTATTCAGTCAAAAAGACCATGTCAAAAAGCAGGAGCACACCTCCTTTCTGCAGAAGGAATGAACAGCCCCTAGCCCTCCCCTCATCCATAGCAGACACAGATTGGAACAAGGTGCTTGCAGCAAACTTCTCAGGTGAACTGGTTTCCATGAGCAAATGCCTCAGCATCTGACGTGATAGTAAAGTATTTCTTGGTTTTCAGGCTAATTTGTGTATTTAAGGCAGGGACATGGGCAAGATCCGAGTCAAAACGAGGGCACCTAAGTGTAGGTATGTAGATATGAGTTGGGGGGCTCATCTCCCATTGCAGTTGATGGAGCTTTGATCAATACAAACAGCAGTTCAGAGTGCTGTTCAGTTCACCCTGAAAGGGAGACAGGGTTACAATTCATGGAGGTATCCTTACCTACACTGCCACTCCAGAACTCTCCTGTACATGCTGAATTAGATCTGCCAGTCCAGGCTGTAAGTATCAACTCCCTGAGAGCATCTCAAATGGGCACTACATGCCTTTGAGTAGACAACTGAATTGTCCCTGTCCATGGCACAGGGTTGGAACTGGCTGTTCTTTAAGGTCCCTTCCAACTCAAACCATTCAGTGATTCTAAGTCCTGACTGGCTAGTTAGCCAACTTACTCCTTAGGCTAGGTTGGCCATGTTGTACAGGCCTCTATTTCTCTGTCATGGTAGCTTAAATATCTAGCATATCACAAATGTATCATTGGACACTTGTGTGTAGACTTTTTGATCTACTTGTCCTCAATCTCAGAATAAATCTTGCCCAGAGTCTGTTTGCTTTATCAAGATTCAATGGAAATTAATGAAAAGCAAAGCTGAAGAACTCACTGCTTTGTTCTTTAAAAAGAAAATTGTTGTGCATCAGCCTGTAACATCATGAACCACGGGGCTTTAAAATTAATCTCACCAGCACTAAACTTTCATTCCCATGGAATGTTCAGCCTGACTCAATTTGCTAGAGAATAAAATCTATTAAAGGGTGACAAGTAGCAAATAAAGATTCACTCTTCTGATGCTGAATCTTTTTTTTTTCCCTGCAGACTTTTTTAACGACTTAGATGCATTGATGGGACCTATCACCTTGCACAGCAGTATGGAGCATTTAGTTCAGTACACTCAACAAGGACTTCACTGGGTGCGGAACAGTGCTCACTTGTCATAATGACTGTGTGCCATTCACATGGACAGTATCCCTTTCATGGATAATTCAGTTATTCTGGACACTGTGCTACAGAAATAGTCAGCTACAGCATTGATCCAAACAAAGGTGAATATTTCTTCAATATTGAGCAAAATTTTTCTGAGTGTAGACATGTATGTGTGTAGAGGTACAATATACGATGTCTCTTCAGAATGAATTGTTCTGTATCACTCTCCAAACATTTTCATACACTAGAAATGCTATAAAGAACTGATCTTAATGCACAAACATACCCTTTCTATTCTTGTACTGAAAAACTCAGAAACCAAAATCTTATGGGTTGATTGAACCAAGTGCAATAAGCACAGATCTCTGTTCAGGAAAGCTCACAATAGATTCTTAACTTTAAGCTTGTACTGAAATCCTGATGACTTCAGCAGAGCTTAAGCACATATACAAGGGCTTTCCTGAACTGGAAGGAATGAGGACAAATCATAGACATGGAGAATTTTTACTGCGAGCATGGACACGTCACAGAAGTTTCCGTATTAATGTGCCATCTCCCTGTTACTTCTCCACTGGAGCACAGAGAGGAGTTGTGTAGTCTGCATTAAGTCGGAGAAAGACAGCATTCCTTCATGTGCAATAAGTTTGAACAAATTGCATGCATTTCTTTATCTTCTGTCTTTTTACATAACTTTACCTCTTGTTCAGCTCCTCACCAACAGTGCAACCTACGGTATCAAGCAAAAGGAAGGCCTGAAAACAGATACGCTGATAACAAGAACTTAAGAGATGGTGGAAAATTGCATTCCGTTACTGACAGTGAATAGATAAGGAAAAATATGGCAAACAGTGATCCACTTAGGAAAGAAAATGTGTTAATTCCAGCTGCACACACAGAGAGACAGATATTTAGAACAGTTGTTAGCTTTGCACGGGAAAGCTTCATCCTGCAGATTTTGACTTTCATATCCTTTTCATCTAGCAGAAGCTTGCAACATTTTCTTCCAGGCTCTATGGGAGCATTACATGCAATTTCCTTTATCTGGAAAGCTGAGTTTGCTGCTTATCAGGCTAAGAACTGTTTCCCATCATAATCCTCTCACTCTTCATGCATAATCCTCAACTAGGCTTTAACGTTTCTTGATTTATGGGATGTTTCCAGTTCCTGTTGACAGGCTGTGTTTTTCATGCCAGAAGAATTAATCCCACAATAATTGGAGTTTAATTGGGGTCAGATGAGGTCAAGGCCAGTTCATACCAACTGTGCTTGCATTCAGTGCATTTTTGTTCATTTTCAGTGGTTTTCACATATTTAGGGTTTTTTTTTTTCTATATTGGAAATATATTTCTTTTGCAATCAGATTTGCTGCCTGTACTCAAATCAGCAGCTCTGGTGACTTTCAATGGATTGTTCTTGTCTGAGTCATTAGTTGAACCCTTTTACTGTTATTTTCTAATCTAATTTGCTTATCTATTAAAAGAAAAGTGAGTACAAAAGACACTTTTAATAGAAGATACAAGTAGAAGTAGCCACTGATACAAATGGTTGATTAATTGGTCCTTGCTGCCTTTTTCTTTCCTCCCCCATTTTTGAAGAGCTGCATTTTGAAGAAAATATACCAAACAATGTGGCACAATTTCGAATTCAAGTGTCTTTGGTAGCACAGACTCCATGTACCCCGTGGTAAAGAGTGGGCTTGTGAGCACACTGGGCCCCACATAGCTGCGCTTTTCTGCTGAGGCTGCTCACCATAATTCCAACTATTGCCCAGACTCAGAGCATTCACTGTGTTCTCTGAAGCAGCTACCAAGGACCTGCTCAGCCCCAAGCCATCCTGGGCCAATATTTATGTGCCCATCGGTGCTCAGATGCTTCCCCCCAAGAGAATCCCTGTGGCTGTGGTCACCTCTCAGCATGGACTCAAGTGTTACAATGTGGCTGGCGTTAGGAGAGAACACATACTTGCCTTTAAATGACAAAATACATGACCTCTGAGTCCTGCCATACCCTTAGCCCTGGCTGTCACCCACCCCAGAAGGAACACAATTTGTTTCGTCACAAGTACCGTGGAGAACTTGATCGGTGCCTTTCTGTTTATCACTTGCCTGATCTCCGGCTGTGGAAGTCTGTCAGGATTTGCTAGACTAGTAGCAACAGATTCTGTCAGCTGCTTCAATGCCATACACAGGTACTGCGGGATTTCTCCTCAGATCAGGAAAGTGAAACTCCAGCTAGATTAGCTTCTGGTTTTTTTGATGGTGCCTATGATGTTTATCTTCAGATAAGTGTGGGGGGTTGGGAGCCCTTTCTGATATTTAATGTTGAGAAATTTTAGAAGTAACATATATTACTTGCCTTAAATGGAGTTTAGTTTTATTGCACATGTGGCATTTGAGTTTCAAATATGGAACTTTGAAGCATGTTTATTCTACTAAGATTGGGATATTTTTCTTAATCATGATGAACTCTTTGTATGGATATAATATTTCAAGAAACTTCAAAGAAATGCAAGAATTAATGCTGTTCTATTGTAACATTTCCAAGTACTAAGCATCTCTTGTAGATGATTGTCCTTTCCTGTGCATTGTTCTTATATTTAATTATTTCAGCCAAAATTCCAATTGCTTCCATGGAAATCTTACTGGTTTTTAGTTTTTGTGCTGGCATCATCTGTGTTGTCTCATGAGCACGCTGCGCCTTAATTTCTGGTGGTGCAACAGGATGAATGGATTAGAGGGTTTGGCCTTCTCTCCACAGGCTTTCTTGCAGCTATACTATTTTAGTGAGGTTATTCAGAATACTCTTTTGTGCAGGCTATTTGCTGTATAGGGTTGCTGCTGATTGGATGACTGAATGTGGCATGGTGACAACAAATACGTAATTTCATCATCTTAGGGCCTGGTCTGCAAAAGTGCATGTGACTTTAGGTCTGGTCCAGTTAAGCATAAGCACCACTTTGAGAACCTGAATAGTTTTAGGCATATCACACTGCGAGTCAAATATGCGCTGTGTGTTTTGGATGGGACCAGATGAGAGTGTCCTTCTCTGCATGAAAGACACTGACTTATTTTAGTCTGCTGTAAAAGTCTGGGAACATGCAGGCTTCTTTAGCCATAGCAACATTCAGGTTCAATTTTGGAGAAGTAAGAGGTCATTCTGTACAAATCCAGAAGGATTATGTCTGGAGGAAGAGGTTTGCTTACAAACAGAGGCTTCTGAATCAGTAAGAGTTGATACAGCAATGGAAATGTCTTTAAAGGAACCATATATTGCAGGTGGATGTGACAAATACAGAACAGCCTATAGGATCCTCACAGACAGCAAGATCATACAGAGCCCTTGGCCTTAATCCTTTATAGTATTGCACGGTGGCATGAGTGTCAGGTAAGAACAAAGCATATGCAGAGGTTCAAGTGTGGTCAAAAGCCAGGCATAGTCCTTCCTGTCACGTGGCAGGATACCCAAACCCTTTTTTTGCCTATTTCTTTTGTCCAAATAACACAGAGCTCCAAAGGAAAAGATTATAGTGAACAGAAGACCTTAGGTGAAGAAGGTTAAGAGGATCAAGCCCTAAGTGTAGATACAAAGACGTATGTATATACTGTAAATCTAAATAGTAATAAAAGTCACTCAGCATGAAGGATATTACTAGTGCCTACCATTGATCATCAAGTACTCATCACTGAGCAGCCATACCACCTCAGAAGTGCAGTAGCTGTTGTCAAAATAATTTGTGTAACTAATTAATTTATATGAAATGCACCTTTGGGACTGTGTCATAGTATCTCTTTTGTAATACAAATGTTCAACCATTTTTCATGGCTACTGATTCAAATCTGAAATGTCAGGATATCTTTTCTTCCCCAGATGAGGACATACACTTTGGCCTGGATAAGCTGTACTTAGTTTATCTACCCAAGAGACTTCAGTAGTCACCAGCCTTAATGCATGTACAGTATATGCTATTCACTGACTTAGTTGTAGGTTTTAATCCAGATGAAATTGGAATTTGCAAAATTACTTGGATTAATGGCATCTGCCTAGATATCCCGCAGATGTGACATTAACTGATTCATGATTTTAAGCAGGAAAGTTTGAATTTTATGTAAATAACAGTGGATGAATTCCTTGATCTTTTTACAAGACGATTTTTTTAAAATGAAAAGATTGTCAAAGCAATAGGTTTTTTAACTCTGCTAAATTTTTGGCAGGTCATGGGTTCGTGGTAAAAGCTATATTAAGAACATCTCCTTCTGCAATATGCCTTGTCTTTACATAATCCTCTTAATGCTTAATATGTCAGAAAGAAATGTTTCTTGCTCACAGCAATGGCAACGTTTCCGTCCCCCATTCAGGGAGAATTATCAAACTAAAGAATAAAATCTCCTGGCACAATAGAAATACAAACAATGCTTGAAGTATACAGATTTGTTAAGGTAACAGCAGAAGTTTGTCTGGCACAGACCTAACATGCCTCTCATTTTGGCATCTTTTTGTTACAATTTACATCATATATTTGACCTCATTGTGTTCGAAACTAAAGAATTAGTCTAGTTTTCATGTCTTTAAAATGCCTGGTTGGTCTGATCAGTATCATAATTATAATTGTTACATTAGGTTATGTGCTGTGCACCAAGGGCTGAGAAGGCATGTAACCATAGATAAATTTGTCAGAATGTATTCAGAAAAGCATTTGGATGATCTTATGTCTTGTATGTCTCAAAAAATGTGGAACAATTTTTCTCAGCCAATAATGTTAGCATGAAAATTTAGCTACTTTACCGTCTCTCACAAAGCTGCTGTTTGCCTTCAATAAGGCCAAGACTCCATTTCCAGCGTCACTGGTCACCATGCTGTGAATTGCTCTTAAGGTTAATTAACAAACTGGGAAAGTCACTTTAGGTCCTGTTTGTGCTAACCTGACTAAAGCTACATAGAAGAAAAGCACTAAGATTTTGAGCATCCCTTGGTCTTTCAAAAGACTGGTTTTCCTCAGTGAAAAAAGGAATCCAGCTGGGGCTATTTCTTCAAGTAATTCCTTTGCCTCCACTTGCTGTATGGCCCTATTGCTCTTGGTAGCCCACAAGTCTGCCTGACTTTCAGGGGTGCTTCCTACTTTGGCAGCCCAAGCTACCTTTCAAATAGGGTGCTGGAACATGGAGCAAGTAACCAACAGGTTGCATAAAGGGCCTGGCTTTTCCCCCCAAAACCAGCAGCAAATACACCAAGGCTGCTTCACTTTTGCAATTTGTGTTGCTTGAATCTCACACACTGCAGCTTGAAGCCCAGCCTTATCCCTGCTGCCCTCAAAGAATTCCAGAAGGTCCAAGGAAAACAATAGAATTAGAGAAAAAAGGGGATTTCCTCTGTCTCATGGCACTTAAGTCATTTTTGGGAGCAAATACAGTGAACAGCATGAATGATAAGACATTCAGGTCTCATGTTTCTCATATGTACTAACACAGGGATACTTAACATTTATCTGCCTCATAGGGCTTTATGAGAATTAATTAATGTTTGCAAATCACTTTGTATCCTCAGAAGGAAAGTGCTGTTGAAGAGCTATGGAAAAAACTGCTAAGTACACTGGATGAATTTCACCCCTGAGTCCAGAGCTACAAGACCCTCAAAATCCTTAAATACCATGTAAGCTCTCGGTGTAAGCACCAGAGTGTATAAAACTTGTGCTCAGCACCGAGGGGAGTCACAGCCTAGGTGAAATTGCCATTCCCAGAGTATCTGTGACTTTGATCCTGGCAGAGAGCAAGAATCACAGCAGTACATGATGGGACAAACAGCATAGATTAACGAAGTGCTGCATGGCCATCCGAAGAATTTCAAATCTTTTTATGTCTGCAAAAGAAATTTGTACAAAGTGTGTTCCTCAAAACAGCCTCAGAAGTGTTCAAATAATTTGTTATTCCAAATCTAGCTTCACGTAACTTCAAATCAATGGAAATTTTCTTTTAAAATGGTTCATTGCAGAGAACTAGTTGGTTAACAAAAAAATTTTCTTGCAAGTCTCTCATGACAAAATGTGTGTCTGATTTTGATGCACATTGCCAGTAACCAAAGTGGGAAGTCAGAGATACATTGGGAAAACAGTATTCAGGGAGTGACCTGCCCAAATCACACTGTTGTTAGACACTACCCCCACGGCAAACTTCCAGCTTTGTTCTGACACATTACCCCTGGGAGTAATCAATAAAGCACTTCACCGAGGACTGAACACCAGTCAAATCAACAAAATGTTTCTAACATGATTCATGTTATTCAGTCAATACTAACAAGTCCTTTCTTAGCACTAGTTATCCTTTTCTCCTCCACTTGGCGTTCTTACATATGGAATTCTCACCCTGTCAACAGACATGAAAGAAAACATTCCTGCAGGAACTAGACAGACATAGATAACATTTACCAAAGGACAGGCCCTTCTTACTCTTTTTCTCACTTCCATTTTGGAATATATCTCTATTTAAAAAAGCATATTTTCATTTGCAGTTTATCATAGAATCATAGAAGATTTTGGGTTGGAAGGGACCTTGAAGATCATCTAGTTCCAACCCCACTGCCATGGGCAGGGACACCTTTCACTAGACCAGGTTGTTCAAAGTCTCATCTAGTCTGGCCTTGAACACTTCCAGGGATGGTGCATCCACAGCTTCTCTGGGCAACCTGTTCCTGTGTCTCACCACAATCACAGTAAAGAATTTCTTCCTTAAATCTAATCTAAATTTACCCTCTTTCAGTTGAAAACTGTTTCCCCTTGTCCTGTCACTACAGGCCCTAGTAAAGTCTTTCTCCATCTTTCTTATAAACCCCCTTTTTGTACAGAAAGACCACAGTAAAATCTCCCCAGAATCCGCTCTTCTCCAGGGTGAATCCCAGCTCTCTCAGCCTGTCTTCATAGGATAGGTGCCCCATCCTTCTGACTGTCTTCATTGCCTCCTCTGGACCTGCTCCAGCAGGTCCATGTCTTTCCTGTACTGGGAACCCTAGAGCTGGACACAGCACTCAGGTGGGATCTCACAACAGCAGAGGAGAAGGCAGAATCACCTCCCTCGACCAGCTGGCCATGCTTTTTTGGCTTTCCAGGCTGTAAGAGCACATGGCTGGTTCATGTCCAGCCTCTCATCCACCAGCACCCCAGGTCCTTCTCAGCAGGAATGCTCTCAATCAGTACATCCCTCATCTGTATTGATCCTGGGGCTTGGACAAACACAGGTACAGGACCATGTAACTGATGTTGTTGGGCCTCATGAGGTTCACATGCGTCCTCTCTCTCTCAAGGTCCCTCTGGATGCCAAGGTCCCTTTGGAGGTCTTCCTGCAGTTCTAGACATTTTCTTCCTCAATTCCATCTCCCATCCTGGGCTTGTGACATGCAGGACAAGGTAGAGTTGAAAATGGTCACAGGAAAAAGGTGAAAGGCAGTGAAGAGCTGCTCCAAGCAGTTCAGGATCTTTCTGCTTTCTTCTCATTCCCACCCCACCTATGGGACTGGGATCCACCTTCTCCCATTATTTCTAGCAAGAGAATTCAGTTCCCTCTTGAGGAAGGACAGGGAGTGCTGATGACTCCATGCACAGTTTTTGACAGCTCTTCTCCTCTGCAGGGAAAGGCAAATGGGAGGGATCAGTAATCTGGGGACCAAAAGCTCTTAGTGCTGGTGACTCAAACACCTTGTGTGAAACAGCAGTGCAGCTGGAGGGGTGCCAGCAGCATCTCCTGGCGCAGTGCCTTGGCCTGACTGTGTTACCAACCTGCTTGAGTGAGCTTTGCCACTTCATGGCCCTGCAGTAGAACCAGTAGGAGCTGGTGGTCTCACCTGTACGACTTTCTTTGGGCCATGGAGGATACACAGTCAGCCTCATAATTCACTGGACTTAAACAGGAAGAGAAGGTGGAATGGGAGAGAAAAAAGTTCCTGATTTAAACACAGAAGGTGGAAACCACCTCATTTTGTACTGAAGGTCTAAAATTAGCACAGGGAATCACACCCTAGAAATGCTTGTTTCTCTCCACTGGCTACAAAGGGTGTTTTAGGTGATGAGCTCAGATACAGAGGTGCTATAAATCCCACCCCAGGTTTATGGCCATACCTGTTGCTGACAGGAATGCCTGATGAAATTGGTAAATATCTCAGGATGCGCTGAGGCAGGATGGGGCTGAGATCATGTTGGGAGGGAGCATATATGCAGGAAAATAGGTATGTGGTAAATACATTTATTTCTCAGATGTTTCAAGCATATGTTTCACACTTGGACCACCTCTTGACCACTCTCTAATTCACTAGACCTAAACCCAAAGTAGATCCTTGAGAATTAAATGTGCACTTTTCTTCTATTAAGATTACTGAAATATCAAGAAAATACAGTTTACTAAACACTTGCAGGCACTTTTTCCATATGTTGCCTGGAAGTAGAGCTGGCCTCCTTTAAACAAGGAGAAAGTTTTTCTGTAGACGAAAGAGTTGAGATTGGCTGTGAGCCTAAATGAGACCAATATTACTCTTTTTTATGGAAATTCAACAGCATTTTTCAGTTCATTATGTGAAAATGGCAATTTTATCCATGATGAACAGCCCATAGGCCACACAGGGACACCTAAAGCTCATGGCCTGCCAGCAGACCAGTAGTCCCACAGCAGCTCCTAGGGCTGGCTTCCCTTGCTGTTGGTGGAGGCAGAAAGAGCAGTGTGGTGTTGGGAGCTCCAGAGCAGCCAGGTCAGGGTGGGCTTGCAGTGCCATTGTCTCTTTCCATGGCAACAGGAGGGGCAGGAGCCAAAGCAGAGGAGCCAGGCAGTGGTAGAACTGCTCTCTGGGCAGCCCAAGGCTAACCTCTGGTCCTCCGGTGCAGGGGCATTGTTCTATGCTGATCATGGCAGATGGAGATGATAACCAGAGTAACAAATCATGGCTGCACACACATACTTACTGCTTTTGGCAACTCCCTGCCTTCCTGGGCATATTATTTATGGAAACCTGGACTGCAGTGGTGTCTGTTGACCAGTGCCATGTTGCAGTAGGCATCCTACAGAGACTCTCTGTGGAGTTGCCACCCTGCAGAAGTCAAAACCAAACCACACTGTTGGGTGGGTGAGGGAAACAAATGGGTGGGGTAGACAGTACAGGGTGGGCAAAATAACAGGAGGCTTACATTTGTCATTACTTCTCCTGCCAGTTGCAACAGTCACAGGGTTCCCTCCCCATTTCCCATGCCGCATGTAGCACCGGTGGCTGAAAAGGCAGTGTGGCATTCCCAGTGTGGGATCAGCTGTTGACTGGCAGTGCAGACAGCACACGACAAGGTACTGGCACATTGCGACTCTTCTCCATCTCTCTTTTCACACAGCGAACTCCTGAGTGAGGTTCCCTGGCCAGGTGAGGTGTGCAGAGACCAGTTTATGACTAGAATTATTTTTGTAACAAACCACAGAGGTTCATTTCCATATTTCGTTTATAGTAACAAACGTCAGTGGATTTTTTGTAAAATTATTCAAATCGAGATGGCTTTGTTTGCAGCTCATAAAATAACGCTCATGTTCCTCTCTGAGGATGTGCTACCCAAGGCCTTCCCCACCCTGCTACAGCAGTTCATCTTTCCGCTGACCATAATCCCACAATATGTCCCCATACAGCAGGCAATATTGTTTACACAGGTTAATAAATGGAGTATTCTGTACAGTAATTTATGCTGTAAAGTATGTACATATATCACAGTAGCAGTCACAAATGCTTTAAACTGCCTTATTTATTAGATTGGTTAGCATTTCCCCCCTTGCTCCAGAATACTTTAAATTATTTTTATCTTTTGCATTAGGTAATTTTTTAGTTGCTGCATTTTGACCCAATTATTGAAAAAAAATGTTTTTACAATAAATAAATATCTAAAAGTTAAGTAGAAATAGCAAATTCACTGCCCATACAACTAATACAGCTCTGATTATGATTACAAATAAATATGGTATACTCTTATCTGTGTATCATAGTATATGCCAGAAATCATCCACTTGTGATCAATACGAACAAGAGCTTTAGTAACTTTCACTTGTTTCATTCTTCCATTGTGAGACAAAAATATAATAAACTACTTAATGTAAAATGTCCCCCGCGAGAGCCTTGGTCTTATTCCTCCCTCAGGCAAAACTCACATTGGCTTCAGAGGGAGATTTACTTAAGTACAACATAGGGACATTACAAAAATAAATATATGGCATATAAACAGTACTTGTGCTTTGTAGTCAGTCCTTTCCTCTTTAGTAAGAAACATAGGGAAAATGCTACATCTGTAATGCTCCTCTGTCTCACTTCTTCCCTTCTGCTGTACGAGTAAAAAATTGGGATTTAAAACCAATTGTATTTGTTCCATTCGCTCAAGAAAAATAGAAATATTTTGGGGATCAGTTCCAAGCCAAACTAGAAAATAAAAGAAAATGTTGCTTTTGTGTATTTTCGTGTTAAATTATGTTACACAATTAAACAGGATAATGCATACAAAGGCAATGAAATTATTAATGACTTGTTTTACTGTTTGGAGATTTTGCTATGTCCACAGTTCATGTAAAACTCATGTAGCACAGTTTCTGGGATGGTGAAAAATCCTACTGTAATGTAACAGAATGAGCCTTAAGGATTTGTAAGAATAAGCACTTTTATATTAAAAAGCAAATATTAATTCATCAGTAATATTACTTTTTTAATGTGACAATAAACCATGAAATCAACATCCTTCTGTCTCAATTATGCCTCATCTGTCTCTTTCTTAAACCTTTTTCCAAAGGAAGCAATTACCTGGTTTTGTGTTCCAGCTTTTGAATCTCATCGCAGTCACCTGTGCTCCTGCCTAAGTCACCTACCCTCATCCACACCTCGTTTGTGGGTGAGCTCATGAAAACTTCATACAAGGAAGGAGGAAAGGCTCTTTCATTACAGCAGATCTTATTAGCAGGATACCAGTTTTAACTGGGTTGTCTGGCAGAACGAAAGATGTGAAAAGAGGCAGCTCTCTGGGAAAAGGAGAGCAGTCACTGCTACATTTTGGTGAGGCACAGGATGAGCACATCACCAATCCAAATTTTTCTTTATGCAAATGTAGGAAACAAACCCTTGTACTTAAGACCAATACTGTCTGTAAGTAGTGCCAAATTTCAGCCACAATTTCAGCAGTTACAGAGCAGCAGTTCACAGTTTACAGCCACTGTTATAATAAAATCACAAGAAATACAAGTCACTCTCCAGCCTGCCTTCCCCTGTCCTCACACACACGCACAATGTTTACCAACTACTTCCCAATTCCTATGGCTTCTTCCCACATAGGATTGCCATCTCTTAGGAGTACTTACTCCATACTTAGGCCAAAACCTAAATGCTGCTGTTTTAACATGGCTGGTTTGCAAGTGGTGGAGTCTTGTGGTTCTTTTCTGCTCTATCAATAGCTGTGGAGTCGGGGGCTGGACATTTTCCTACTTCTTACTGGGGAAGACATATTTTTCCATGCAGCATCTGACAGCCAGGGCAGGTAATGGCTGAACATCTCAGGTGCAGCACAGAAAAAATGACCAAACAATGTTCTGCACTTTGATGAGTCACCATCATACACAAACCTGTGCATTCAACGGACTGTAACCATCACAAGCTGAAGCACACAAATGGGGAGCTTTGGCTACTGAGGGTGGAGAATGGATTTCAGGAAGTGAATATGCTCATGACAGGCTGACATATGGCAGTGGTGCTCCACATCACTGCTGGGAGATTGCTGTTGGGACAGGAAAACAGGCAAAGAATGGTCTCCCCAGGCACTGTCTGCAGCATCGAAGGATGGAAGACCACTTCCCCAGGCACAGCCTGCAGCAGCTGAGGATCTGATGAACCACGCACAGAGGGACGGTTCCACATAGCTGTGTTTCCAAGCCCACTGAGGCTCAAAGTGAGCCCACTGCTATCTCCCACACCAATGCTGGTTCAGTCCTACACAGGTTCATTAACTTCTGCCAGTTAATGGAGCTCTTTGTTTCAGCACTGCTTCTCCCTCTGAACATCTCAGCGCTTGGCTGGTAATCCTGCAAAATATTCATGCAGAATTTTACTTCCTGACTTGCTCCTCTTAAACTTCCTCTTCTCAGTGTAATTCAAGGTCAGGAAAGAAATTAGGCACTGCTGAGCTAAAGACCTGGAGGGCCCATTACAATGATCTAGTCTTACTTCCCAGGAAAACACAGGCCATAACATTTCATCAAGGGATTTCTTTATGAAATGCTAATAACTTGATGAAGAGAAGCCTAACCTTTTATTAAGGCACCCAATCTTGATTTAAAGACACAGAGCAATGAAGAATTTATCACAGCTCTTTGACTCCTATTTGCTAAAAATTCTGCCCCAGTGCTTCATTTGGAATGGTATCAAAGCCAACTGCAAAGTCATACAGAAAGAAAAAGAAAACTCAAAACCTGAAGATGGGATATGTGTTCTGAAAGGGGAAAAAACAGGGGGGAACCTTTGCATTTTAGGGGAGTTTCTGTTCCTAATTTGAGGAAAGTATGCATAGACAGTAGTATTTGTGTCTTGGTTTTAAAAGACAGGTGTCTGTAAGGAAGGCAGGAACCTCCCTTGGAATGGAAAATGCAACCCCCTTCCCTTTGGATTACT
>VZTH01013819.1:465764-482285 GCA_013397815.1 Aleadryas rufinucha
ATTTCAAAAGAAAAAGAAAATAAAAAGAGAATTCTTAAAACCCCAACAATTTGCTATTCTGAAATAAAATTAGTCTGTGATCTTGTTCACTGAACATGCAAGCCCACAAGACAAAACACAAAAGGAAACATTGCAGTAAGTCCTGCTGAAATGCAGGCCCTGTCATCATACTTCCACATTTGCATCAAGCTCACATTCATCATAATGTGATTCTTACATTTTCTTTAATTTAAAAACAGGAACCAGCAGCACATCTTGATGTTCCTTAAAATGAATTCCAGGCCACTCAACTACCTGGATAGAGATTATTAGCTTGAAACCTCCCATCCTATGATGAATTACTAATCAGCAGAGATGTACTGTTATAGTGTCTCCTAGGACCATTTATGCAACTCCTGACAGTGTGAATTTGAACTGATTTGATATTCTGTAGTCATTTTTCAAACACCAGTATTACAAATCACCTATAAGAAGCTAAGGTTACGTATGTCAAGAACTGTGACTTGAGAGCACATATGCCTACACAGAGCTTAAAATAATGGGGAACATAGTCCTATAGATACAGATCTTTCTTTTTCTTTTTCTTTTTTTCCTGCTCCCTAGAAAAAAATTTATTAGTCACACAGCGCTATGGACTGCTTATGATTTACAAATCCTAGCAGGTAAGCAGGAGAATGAACACTAAGCACAAGGAGTATATCCATTTTGAAAAGCCACTGGGGAAAGTGTAACCATCTTTAAAAGATTTCCCTGAGAAAAATCCCTAGCCCTCTCACTGCTGTCATGCTTCTCAAAAAGTACTAAAAGCAAGCTTTTGTAGCCACGTCTACTTACTGGTTTAGGCATTGTTAGAAGACACATCATTTCAGGTGCCTGGGATTTGTATGACTTGGATGAACCTTCACTCGAGGGAAGAGCTCCTGGATCCAGGGAGACAGCAGTGCCTAAGTAGGGCAATAATCTCCAGTCCCTTCTAAATTATCAACACCTGATGCAGGGCCCCAGACAAGACCTTCCACCCAGCTGGATTAGGAGAAGTACATTCTTACAGGTATTCTTCGGGGTACTGAGCAAACCTCTTAGGAAATGAGTGAGCCAGGCAATAGTTCCAGGTTGGGGGTTTTGTTTGTTTGTTCTGGGGTTTTCTTTGCAGGCCAATATAGCAGGTTTTTTGTTACAACCTGAAAGCAAGCCTTAACATACACAGGCCCTCTCTCAGGAAGAGACCCCACTCTGAGCTGCCCATTGAGATCAAGTACTTATTTGTAATTAATACTGGTGTTTGAAAAATGACCACAGAAAATCAAATCAGCAGCAACTCACTCTCCCAAGACAGGCTCCACAGTCCCAACACCAGCCACAGCACACCCTCTGCCAAGGGCCCAGGACCTGTTCCACCACAGCATGTGTGATCCACCTTTAGGTCATTCTTGTACATCTAATACTAGCAGCAGCAGAAAAAATTAACTAGGCTTAATGGTCCTTTAATGTGATTAATAGAGTAGTACTTAGTGGCATCCTAAACTCACTGATGAACTAGAAAAAAAAAAAGAGGAAGCTAAGAGTGATGAAAATTCTATAAACTTCAAGGACACAAAATATAAACAATATAAAAACATAAATCTGCTTCTGCAAGTGACTGCAACCTGGTCAGTCTAGATTCAGTGGATTGTTTTTACAGCTCTCTTCATGATGCATAATGGACTAAAAGCTTAAAAATAGGTTTAGATGAGGCAGACATAATTTCTTCTTGTTTCATCAGAACATAAATTTTGACCAGGGAGAAATTTAAATATCTAGGCTTAGGTCCTCTAACTAGCTTGAGCTAATAGTTTCTAATCAAAACAAGGTATTCTTTGCTGTGTATGAAGTTATTTGAGTTAAAACACTGCAAGAGTGGAGGATTTAAGCTTAAATGCTGTAAAAGAGCTGTACATGAAAATTTATTTTGTATTGGCTGCTTTAGATCAGGCTCACAAAAATCATCATCATCATCATGCAGACAAAGCCACAAGACGAGGATAAAGCTATCCTGTCTATTTCCGGGCATAAGACAGGGGTAAATTGATACTCACTTCACATGCTTTCATAAAGCTCCTGTAAAAGCATGAATAGGTGCTTTGAGAAGATGGAAGGCAGTTGGAACCCTGAAAGCAATCCAAAATTCTCTTTTGATTATACCTTTATCATGCATGCTTTCGGAAAATTTTACACTAAAGAAACAAGTGACCCAACTGGGTTTGCTTCTTCAGCTCAGCTGTTCTATTCACCTTTCCATTTGCCTTACCGCTGCCAATTTAAAACATGTGGGTCAGGCACAACTGGCTCATAATGAAGAGGCGAGATTTGGATTATATTGCATTTATTAAAGTATTATTAAAGTAAGAAAAAGATTACACTAACTGGTGTCTTCCTAATTTTAAGTAGTGTTGCAAATTGTCCACCATCCTAGTTGCCCTCTCTAAATAACCTGGACAGATCCTAATTCCACTACAGCTCCTTTTTGAACAAGATCGCAGAAACAAAAGCTTTGTGGATTTCAGCACAAAGTATCCCAACCTCAGCACTGAATCCCCTCAGTGGCACTTTCCCAGACAATATTCTTCAGGTTACTCCTAAACATCATTCAGTCAACTTCCAATTCACTCACAACTTCCTATCTGTGAGAACTTATTCATTTCCGAAATTACCTATTAATATGAAAGACACCTTAGTTTATCTAGTCAACACAGCAAAACAGCACTGCAGTATGAAGTAGACTCAAAAAATAAGAAACACTTGAAAGTCAATTCCTTTTTCTGCTTCCAGAATGTCTGGGGTTTTAGTTGTAGAAGACAGAACTATGCAATCAGGGCTCCCATATAAAAATCACAGCGTACAAGAGTTGCATGGGAGAGACACTTTCAAGTCCAGAACTCTAAGAAAGCTTTCTGCACTGAGTCATAATAGGACAGGAAGATAATCTATTTAACTGAGATGTATTTTAGTGCCTGGCTCCCCTGACAGCCCTGGAGGTCACTGTCTAATGCTTCATGAATTATCTGTGACTTTCCAAGGAGCAACTCCCACAAGCAAGAAAGCACAGCCAGAAAATTAGTGCCTCAATACCAGAGCATTTAGCACATACAGACAAACACATATAAGGTGAAGTAGTTGTGGTTCTTTTGACATCAAAGACACAAATTGGCTTTGATTGAGCTACAACTTCACGTACCAACCTGGGCTGAGTGGGTTGGAAGGGATACACCTCCTGCTAAATATCAAGGGGAGCTCCACCTTCATTGTGCTGCTTGTGCTTTCAGATCTAGGTACCTCTTACAGGCATACCATGGAATTCCAGATGACCCTGCCTCACTACCCTTCACTGCATCTTGGATGTATTACAAGAAAACTTGACTTTTAGGATGATCCGAATGACTACAAAAAGGTAATAATAAGAGATCTTGTAGATTGGCATGGAAAAGCTCTTACTGTGGAGACAGCATGGACAGTGTGGGCAATGCATGTCAAGACTACTAATATATGAAAAGGAAGTCATAAATAGCTTAAGGATGGCATAAAACCAAACAGATAGCAAAAGGAAGCATTGAAAAGGCTTTTTCAATTAAGGGTAAGACCTTTCTTCTTGAAGTGGTTGAAAAAAGGATTTAGGAAGGGGAGACAAGGTCAGGTTACCCGATAATGCAGACTTCCTGGGTGGCAAGATATCTCCCAAATGAAATGAGACAGCATGAATGTTAGAGATGCCAGAGAGGAGCTGGTTACAGTAATTAAGGTCTGAGGTGATGAGCTCAGCACCGACTGTCTAAAAAACAGTACAGACGGCTCAACCAAGACAAGATGTTTGGCTACTCAGTCAGTGCTGGATTCTCCTCTGGCATACTGTCCATGCTCCTTCCCAAGCTCTAGAAGATCCTGCAGAGACAAGTGGAGGTCACAGAATGAGAATGAGCGAATTGGGGGTCAGAGGGTGTAAGGGTAGAGACAGAGACTATCACCAGAAGGGATTGAAAGGAATGAAATTTGTTTATCTCAGAAAAGAGGCAGATAGGAAGGCACACAGTAAGATAAAATACCAAATACTCTAGAGAAGAAATATCAGACATTTCTCTCTAACTTGCTGCATAACACAAGAATAAAGGAACATTTAATGAAATAAAGACCTCATGTATTCAAAGCTGATCAAATGAAATTCTCTTTCACATAATGTGTAATTGGACAGTGGAAGATATCACCACAGGAAGCACTGAGGTCAAGAACTGTGCAGGATTCAAAGAAGGATTGGATGGCTATATAGATCACAGGAATATCCAGTCAGAACAATTACACTAAACTTTGGGAAAAGTAAAAGGACAGGCTTTCAGAATTTAAGCCAGTACCTGACTACGGGAGGATTAAAATTGGGTTTCTGTAAGGGTAGATTATTCCACATCTTTCTCAGAAGTCCTTCTATCTTCTTTGCAAGAAGTTGATGCTGTTCCCTCTAGGCCAGAACATCAGTCTACATGAACTACGCAATTTCTATTTTCCCACTTCCACATAAGCTTTAGAGGCACTGAATAGCTTTGTGTAGCTGCAATAATGTCAGCAAATTCAAACCGTCCTTTTGTCACTAGTGATACATCCATGGCACCACCTGTAGTTAATCAGCACAAGGTGTTTTTATCTCAATTTTCTTTATCATAGTCTGGCTACAACTGTGGAGCTGCAGCCTTGTAGACATGGAGCAACAGCATTCGCTACCTCCCTCACCTCACCCCAGAGACAAGCTCAGTCTTGTCAGCTCCTTCTCACTGTCTTGCATTCTCTCTTACAGAAGAGGCAAAACTTGATCAGGACCTAAGCTTAATCCAGTAGTAAGCTCTCTGTTGGGAGGCTTGTATGTATGAACCTCCAATTTCCTGACAATATACCCCAAATAGAAGTGATACACTCTCTTCTCTGGCCATGGTGCTAAATGCAAGGAGCCCAGGCTTCCTGTCAATGTTCATAAAGTTAATCTGTATGCTCTAAACCATATCCACCAGCTTCAGGACCTCAGGGCTAAGCAGTAGATACGGGCTCCATCCAACTCCTTCTGCAACGGCAGCAGTTCTGTATTTGCACCACAGTACGTCAGTAAATTTAGTTCAAGTGCCTCTCTAATGCCTGCACAAACACACTATTTTTCTATGCATAGGTAGTTTCCTTGATAGGCATAGGCACCTGAAACCTATTTAATTGTAGTTTTAGTGCTTACATCCCCTTCTGCAGGTACACCTGTTTCCAGTTTTCCCCTCCATCCCTAGCCTGGTAAACTACCTGTTGACCTCAAATTCAGCCTGTTGCTGTCTCAACTCTTCCTAAGTAGTAGCCCAACAACCTCTATCTTAAGTAGACCTGAAGCTAGCCCTGAAAGAAGACAGGACAACATTTACCTTCCCCCTACCCTTTCTTTCTCTTTGAATGTCATTTGGGGGAATCCACATTCAGTATCGCTTGCATGCAAAGGTTGTTCATTCTATTAGCAGGCAGATAGGTACAATTTAGGAATCTGCACAAACAGAATCCAAATAAAAACAAACCCTGAAACCCCAGGGAGGGATTCTTCCCCTAAACAATTTTCCTACTTTTATCTGTGTCTTTATTGTCCTCCTGTTTTTACTGTCCTCCTGCTTGTTCCACGGGACAGTTTCATGTACTGTAATTGTGCATCATTCACTCGACTGAGTTACGTGTTCCTGAAGCTGTATTTCACCATAGCCAACTCAATGGAGTCAGAAGGTAACTGTCCTTTTCTTGTGCAGCAGTTTGTGAAGTTTCTGCTCTCTGCTCAGTACCACTTTTTAAATTTTTATAATCTTGTATTACTACAAGTATTTTCTGGTATCTGTACTGATCATTACTGTAATTTTAAAATCTCTTTAAGGTCTCTTTGACCCCTCAGAATGAGCCTCTTAACTTTGTCTCAGAACTGAAATCATTGAAACCATTAAGAGTTTAGTTGCTTTATAATGCACCTTTCTCCAAACATAACCTTCCTGAGACAGTGACCCATGCTCCATGCAGTAGTCTGGGGCCTAATAACCATCTTCCAGAGGACTGTATTGCCTCTTTGGTGGTGCATTATAGCTCACTGTTCCGTCGGTCTAGTGTCTTGTTTGCCTTTTTTATTGCAGCTGTGCACTGAAGTGACGTTTCCTATGTGCTTTTTTTCCACAGTAACCCCTTTCTCTCTCTGATCAGCGTGTTGAATGTAACACCCATTCTCTACATTTGCTCTTTGTTCCCAGACTAATTGCTTTTCATTTTCTACACCAAGCAGCATTTGCCATCTGCTGGCTCATCAACTAAATGATCCAAATCCCTTTTGAAGCTGCTTGCATTGTTCCTTATCGCTTCTCTGTGCTTCCAGTTTTACCATCCAACCAGTGGAGATTTCATGTACGCACTGCTCAGCTGAGGCACAGTAGCAGAGAAATGGGAAAGCACGGGATCTTCTCACACCTAGGGCAGAGCATCCTGCCTGGATTTGCCACTTGCTGCATTTATATAGAAAATTTTAGAGAGAATTGATCAGGACCTAAGCTGATTTTAGAGAGAATTTTAGCTTTGGCAAAAATTAGGCTCACATATGCTCAGGCCTGCTTGAGATAAAGGATGGCTTTAAGCCCAGGCCCAGTGCTGGAGGACAGTGCAAGACAGTCTGTTACACCAGGGATCCCAAGATGGGATGCAGCTTTCAGAGACCTCATCTGGTGTGCCCACACCAAGCACGTACTCCACTGCCCACCTCACAGCTCCCATAATGTGTCCTGGAAGAAGAGGCACATTCCACATCTCCTCAAACGGTGTCCTGTTTGTGCGTGCGTGGGTGTCTGCATACGTGTGCCCATGGGGAAAGGGGAAAAGGAAAGATGAACATGGAAAAAAGACGAGATTTCACCCATATAGAAACCAGCACCATTACAGCTGTACAGGCAAAAGTATCAATTTCCTCTTAGCCCAACAGGGCAATTTCTGAAAATCCGGCACACAGACCTAATTGGGAGTCACCCAATTGTGGCCTTACAGTACCTGAAGGGAAAATACAAAAAGATAGACAGAGACTATTTGCAAGGGCATGTAGTGACAGAACAAGGGAGTAGTGGTTTCAGTTCACCTCTTTATCTTTTGTGAGATAGGAGATTTGGAGAAATGCAAAACAGGCTCAAAACTTAAAGCAAATGAAAAGTTTATTAACAGGACTAAAAGAGAAAAAGAAAATACCAAGAAATTAAAGCAAAATCCCTCTTTTTACTCCCACACCCCCCTCCTCCTTTCCTCTTTCCCAAACCAGCACAAAGGATAACATTACATAATTCTTGGTCAGTANGGCGGGGGGCGGGGGGCAGTCCTCAGAAGCCTCTGCTGGATGTTGCAGCTACTTGCAGTGAATATAGTTGTTCCTCAGCTGCCGAGCTCTGAGGAATTCTCCTGCTGGCACCCTGGCATCCCGGGGCCGTGCCCCCGGCACCAGGGGAGGGGGAGGGGGGAAAGGCCGAGGCCGCTCTGAGGAGCGGAGCCTTAGCAGCCATCTTCCCCCCCCCTCCCCCAGGAGCGGCAAAACCCCCAAAAAGAGAGCGCACTTCCTGTCTCTTCCGGCTTAAATATGGACATTTCGAAAAGCGCCACTGGTCAAATGAGCTATCCATCAGCTCAGGCTCAACCTACCACAAAGGGGGAATGGCTTCGAACTGAAAGAGAGTAGGTTTAGATCAGTTACTAGGAATAAATTCTTTACTGTGGGAGTGGTGAGGCACTGGAACAGGTTGTCCGGAGAAGCTGTAGATGCCCCATCCCTGGAAGTGCTCAAGACCAGTTAGATGGGGGGCTGAGCAACCTGGTCTAGTGGAAGGTGTTCCTGCCCATGGCAAGGGGTTTGGCACCAGATGATCTTTAAGGTCCCTTCCAAACCAGGCCATTCTATGATAATTTAATGAACTTTTTCTGAAATCCCTCAGGAAATGTCCAGTGTGTGGAAGGTCAGATTTATGTTTAAGAAGCAGGGGTCAGCTGGGGACATACACTTTTTTCCAGGCTCTGAGAACCAGAATAGTGTGGGCTAAGCCCTGATGCTTTTAAAACAGGGTTTATGGGCAGGCTTATGCTGTGCTGCATTATTCCATGTGCCACATGGAATTCTCTTGGAAACTCTTTTCTGTCTCAGCAATAGGAAGCCTGACTTGCTGGTCTATTGCCTTTGCCTTATTTTGTTTGTCATTTAAGGAAAAAATGTGTTGGATCACCCAGAGTGAGCAATCTCTGGGATGATTTTTTTTGGTCTTTCCTTGAAAGCATTGCACACACTTGATGCATTACCAGTTGCCTATCCAAGATACATTCATGTAAGAGAACTAGACAATCTGTCCATTGCTTGCAAATTTCCAAATAATTTATTTATGTGGAAAATGACCACAGAACGGTTTGTTCAGAAAGTTAACATTTTGCACCTGTTTTAGGGCCTACATATAAAATTATCTATTTTTTCTTTGCAGTTCATTGATTTTCTGAATCCCAAGTTCAGAAAGACCGAGCTTGATTTTAAACATTTGCTGCTCCCATTTATAGTGTTTTTACATGGTGATTTGAGTTAGGAGTGCAAAACATAGATAAATCTTTAATAAGCTATGAACGTCAGAGGAAACCATTTGTGCCGTGCCTTTATTGGGCAGGCAATCAGCATAACCAGCAAAACTAACTTGTCCTTGGCTGTGATTGGAGATACTACTTTTTATTCCAAATTTTTCACATTTAAAATCAGCTGGAGTTCTAGATGCTCGGCATTTTTGAAAAACAATTTTTAACTCTAATTGAGCATGGAAAAATTAGCATTTACTCCATACTACACTCACATCCTCTGTTCTGCTACAACAGTGCAGTAGGAAAAAAGAGTTTTGCTAATTCATGGCATTCTTTATTAATATGTAAACCAGAGGAATTTGTCACAGTCATGAGTGGAAAGATTTGTCATAGTCGTCCTTTTAGTCTTAATTCTCTAATAAAAGAATGAAGCTCCAAGCTAAATTTCACTTAGTTTCACATCTGAAGAGGTAGCATTCCGGGAGAACAGTGGCAGCCAATATTCAGCATTTTTAAACAGTAAAACTGCTGCAATCTGGTTTAGACCTGTTCCTGTATATCGCAGCTGTATGATTCGTGCAGCACACAGCCTCACAGAACTGCCTGGAATTCAGGAGTGTGATTGGACCATGCATCTCTAGTGTTACTTGATTCACTGGAACTTCTGGAAACCTTCTCTATCATAACATTTAGACCCCACCTGGCACCTCAGTCTTGGCTTCCCTTCTGGCAAATTTGCACACAATGAAAGCTAGACAGGAATCTTGCAAAAAGGGAAGGATTTCAACATTCCCTCAATGACAGTATGATTTCCTCTATCTCATAATCTGAAGCAATTGAAATTCTCTCCAAAAGCACTGCAGAGGCCTCTGTCTACATGCAACCCAACCAAACAAAAAAACCCCAAACCTGTGTTGATCAGTTTCCTCCTCTGGCTCACAACATCCTCCGGATATTTTCGTGCCTCTAGCCTCAGCACAGATTTTTTTTTTCCTACTACTTTCTACTACTAGCGTGGTAGTAACACTCATGCTATTTCATCCTTGCTGGCATTCTGTCCTCTTTTTCCCATTTTACTATCCACATTCTACTTGTTTATCCCTTCCTTTTGTGCTGTGGCAATTCTGACTCTCTCTGGGACCCCACACTGGGCTGAGAGCCAGCATAGGCCAGATCCATTCAAGAGGCTGTTTTCTCAGGAGCTGTCAGTTTCCCAGTATCTCAGAACAGCCAAAGGATAAAGTGCTAAGAAGACTGTGATACATGGCAGAAAAGTGAGAAGAATATGAAAGACTGACTTTTGTGACTAACATTCATCCTAGCTAATACCAAACATTCCAAAGCACAGACATTTACATATGAGCTAGTCACCCTAGAGTCTGTATGGTCAGATACATTCAAGGCTTGCTCAGCTGCGGGTATCTAAATTAGGAGAAATTAATTCAATCCTTCACTTCTGGTTCAAATTGCATCTTCTGTGTCAGCATTCACTAAATCCACTACATCCACTTCACTGATGCCAATAGTATTTTTCAATACTTACATTCTTAGAGATACCACAAGACATAACATGAAAAACTATGCCAGATTACAGCTCTGTCTTCCAGAGTACCTCAAGATCCTTCCTGCCTGTTAACTGCAAGTTGCAATAGAATCTGTAATTTGTTTGGTATTCACTGTTATTCAGGAACCCTGAGAGACAGAACAAATACACTGACTAATTTCCACCAGGGAGAAGCTGAGCTCTCCTATGGCTTTACAGAGAAAGAACCAGGCAATAATGCCTTGCCCTCTGTGCAGAGAGAAGAGAATACGTAAGCCTGTTTGAATGTTGCCAATAGCATGCCAATCTCTCATTACAACACCAACCAAAAAAAAATCTTGGCAGGAAGTAAAATATATGGACTTCCATATAACTCAGATCTCAAACAATTCTGAGGAGAAGGAAAACACTGGCTCCAAGCAGAAAAAGGGAAAAGAACTGGAGGTAACTGACCATAAGAGAAAAATCCTTCCCCTTCCCTAACACGGACTACTTGGAGTTTACAGCAGAAAACGAACATTTCAGAGAGTAAGAACTCTCCTCCTATGAAACTTGTAAACAGGTTGATGAGGAGCCTGCAAAGTCCTGCAGTCAGCAGGGAGTCCATCTGCTGGTCACTGTCAAGAGAGATCCATGTCTCTGAATATGGAGAAACAGGGCAGGTAGGTGAGAGACACAGCTTTAGGCTTCTTTATATTACTGTGATCCAATATGCCTACCCAGCATTCTGTTGTTGGTTTGAGGCTTCTTCCAGTGGCCTCACAGTAACTTTGTTGTTTCAAATAGACTGTCCTGTGTTGTAGCAAGCAGCCACTTTAGGCAGAACCTTGTACAAACGTCTGTGTCCAACAATGCTCCAAGCTTAGCTGGGAACAATCAAGAAACTATAAGAACCACAGCAAACAAAATCAAGGACTCCATTTCAAATTCTCTTTGAAACAGAGAGGCAAAACTTGTAATCAGTGAGTATTAGCCTAGGAAGACTATGAAAATAAAAGGTCAGTGGAATAAAGGCACACATTATATATAGATAGTATACTCTTACTTAATATCTTTGAGTACTGAGCCATAGTTTCAAATTCATTAAAAATGGGGCTGCAGGTGGCAATCCACTCATGTCTATTTGCTCTTCACACAAGCAATTTTGCATGGAGGGAACTGCTGAAATGGAGACACCAGAGCACTATTGGGATGATGTAGAAATCTTTCCACATGTGCAATTTTCATCTAAAATAAATTCTACTGCAGTGTCCTAAACCGCTTCAGCACAAAATTAGCCAAAATAAAACTTATTTCAATGTATTCTTCCCAGTTGCAAGGGCAGATGCAGTCCTGACATATGACTGGAGGAGGATTCTTCACTATTCAGCTGTGCCCGCAGGATCTGCACCAGCAGAGAGTGTTGCACCCACCAATGGTAATAAGCAAGAGGAAGAGAGAACTGAGAGATCTTTAGACTCTTCAGTAAATCCACACTTTGTGTAAAATAGGCCTGATGAATTGCTCCATTCCAGACACTAGTGCATTTCTCCAAAATCACTACTGGGAGGTAAAGTAGGTTTGTAATATAAAGCCATGAGAACAGGCCCATGTGCCAGCATTTTTCACTCATCTTAGATGGGCAGTTTGAAGATACAGCACAAATATCTGTTGGTGACACCTTTCCCTTCAACCACTGGTCCTGTGATCTGCAGCAGTAACCCAACAACCATATTGCTCCATCATTAGCAAAATGCCTGAAGCTAGCTATTGGTTCTAATTCTTTCCAACAGCCTTTCCACGTTTGTTTGTTTTTCATAATTGCTTTGCTTCCCACCATTTTTAACCTAGGTCTTTATTCTTGCCTTGAGAATGCCTTCTGTGCAGAGCCTCACAGCCACTTCCCCTAATGACAGGCCCAAATGTAGATTTCTGCTCTCTCCAAGTTTTGAATTTATGTTATTTTATCCTTTCAGAACTGTTCTTAGTAACATGCTGAGAATTTTTTTTTTAAAAAGGGGGGAGGAGAAGAGATTGTTTACAAGCATAGATTATCCTGCAGAGATCTGGCAGTTTTTTGTTGTTTGTTTGGTGGTTTTTTCTCTGATGTTTAAAAATCATGCCAGAGAAACATAGATTTCTATCCCTGGCTAGAAACCTTCTTAAGGTTCTTTCACTCTTGAAAGAGCAAGAGCAGCTCTGCTTAGTAGAACTAATTAATCATATTTGTAATAAAACATATAGTCTGCTTCAAAATATCTGACTACACTGTGGTTTACGAGCTAACAAAAATAGGCATCATGATTAAAAAATAGGTGTAGGCAGTGATATGTAATATATTAATGCTACAACCAAACGCTGCAGATGAGATTTTACAACAGCAGTTTCACTGGTTACCATGAAACAATAGTGCTTGGTCAGGAAACTACTGCAATAATCCTGCAGCTTTTACATGTCAATATTTAGGGCATTACTACAGCAGGCTGTGTTACTACAGCATTGCAGGAGTTGTGAAATGTAACTCTGTCGTTCATAATTACCTCGGCCCTGCGAGAGACGTGCGAAACTACAGACGAGCACGTTCGCTTTCCCTCCGACTCTGCGACAGGCTCCTGAGGGGCGGGAGGACGGCGTGGGAGTCACCGGGGCGCTCCGAAAGGCGGCCCCGCGGGCAGAGGGGCGCGGGCGGGGCAGGCTGTGCCCGCAATGTAGCACCGCCTCGCCGGGAGCCGCCAGCGGAGCCGCCGCCTCCCCAGGCGGTACGGGCAGCCACGCGTCCCTCCCGCTGAGCGCTGCCACCCGGGACACGGCTGCCCTGTGCCATCCCCACCCCGGGGCTGGGCTGGCCGTGCCGATCCCTGATGCGCGGCTGGCAGCTGCAGGGGGTGCGTGTGTAACACGTGTTTGCGCGGAGAACAGCACCACACTGACGGCAACAGCCAGAGCCACTCGCGGGCAGCCGTGTTGGGTGTGCTGGAGATAAGGCACGTCTGTACTGAAACAGCCTTCTGTGGCTGGGGCGGAGACAAACACCTGAATGAATTACAAGGCTGAACCGGTTGGTATGAAAGGGTCCAGAGAGCCCAGCCAATATTTGGAGATGAATTCAGTGTCTCCTATTCTCATCCCTGTGCTGCCCAAATAAAAAGCACCTCTGCATTTACAGCTGAGAGCTGAACCTGAGTTGAACCCATCCAGCATGAATTTGACACAGGTGATCCTTCTGAGACCTCCTGAACCAGGAGAACTATAGAGTGAGAAGTAAGGACCTTTCTAACACATGACAAGGAAAAGGTCTGCTGCGACTATTCTCAGCTGGTTATTTGTCTGTCATGACTGCTGCTTACAGAAGTTGCAGGCCAGTGCCTGCCATGGTAAAGCAGTGAGCAGCAATTGGTTGTCAGTTTCACCTTATGGACCCTCTCTGGAAATGGGATGAAGGTGGCAAAGACACTTTCTACTACACAATCAGCTTGGCTCTGGTAGACCAAGCAATTGGAAGTCCTCTGCCCTTTAAACATAACTACCTGCAGACCAGCAAAACAGCAAGCAATGGTATAGCCCAAGCTAAGTTTTCTTCTTCCTCTGTGGAATACCATAAGATGGGCACTTCGTTGTCCCTTGTGTTGGTGAGTACTTGACAGCCCAACATCGCCCTGGGAAACACGTGAGACAAGAAAGAATACACAGAAATATCAGAATGGGGAGGGATCTTCCATCGATGGCTTTACGTGCCCTTTCTGACAATATGAGATCCAAAGATGTCATGACAGAAGCCTTCAGAGGTCATAGCAGCCAGTCACTGCTTGGTTATGCCTCCTATATTAGGCTGCAAGTAGCATGACCCTGAGCCTCTCGAGTTTCACCTGAAAATGCCTTTGTGCTAAAGTTACTGAAATTACATCAGACGTACTTTTTGTAAATTGGAGTGGATTTTGACTGAGAAAGTGAGATTTATAGGTGAAGGCTGGTCAACAATAACACCTCATTGAGATGTCCCAGCTAAAACCACAGTCCCACTGAACACCTAATGCCTCTCTCCCTATCCTCAGATTTGATTCCAAACTCAGTGAAGACAGCAAGAATGCTTTTACTGAAGTCAGCAGGCTTGAACCAGGCTTTACCCTGTAAATATTTACCAATGACTAAGCAATAAACCCTGTTGCCAATCTGGCTACTATAACCTAAGATGTTTCTCTGTTAGTTCAGGAGCTCGCTGGTGAAGATGAGTAACAGCGTGAGGGTCTTAAAAGACATAAGATAACTTACTGCTGCTATTTTATGGCCCTTTTCCTAGATTTCCCTATTTTTATCCTCTTTTTAACATTAATTCCTTTTTCTGTTTCTTCCTAAACTAATATTGGCCTATTTTAACTAACTGTATGTATTCTTTGCTGAAAGTATAGTATGGCTGTTTCAGGTTTTCTCACTGGTAACTCTTATCCCAGCTATATTTCACAAAACAAAATAGCTGTCCCCACATGCCTCTCTAAATAATTGTTGGTTCCTCTTATAATTTGCTTATACGTCAGTTTCTATTTAAAAGTAAAATACAATCATTGACTAACCATTTTAAAGCTGTTCTTGCTAACCTAAATTAATCCCTATTCCACTTGTCTTTCTGCCTTTCTGCTCCACAACTGCCCTCTAGAGAAATAGATCTGTAAGAAAAAAATAATGCACATATCCAGCCATGCAGTTAGGCTGCAAGTTAACAGTTAGTTTACTCCAGACTGGCAAGGACTGGGATTGGTAGTCATTTCCTGGCAAAACTGGAAAATGCTGGTCCAGTGAAATGGATATATTCTAGACAACATAAATTTTCTAAACAGTATTTTTCAGAACTTCTTTTTTGCAGGTAATACAATTGCTGATAAAAATTAGACTGAAAGCAGCCAGCCATAATGTCTCCAAAATTTGACTTAAAGATGGTCAAAACTCTAGTTAGTGCTTCCTTCTGGCAGGAAGCACCACATTGTGAAGAGGAGTTTCTTTAAAATACTGAGTGAAAGTCAAATATTTGGGTGTTTCTCATGAAGGTGCTAAGAGTTTTCCTATAAATATTTCTCAAAGCAAAATGCAGAAACCACACTGGCTAAAATAGCTGGTGCTCAGCCAAGAGACACAGACCTGAACTCGAGCTTTCCTTATCCTACATGGATATCTTGAGCAATATGTAACTGGATATTGGTAAAAGGCTGGATATTCATTAAGGTTTTAATTTTATCACACAAAGTAGAGCAAAAAAGTATTTGAAATTGCAACATTTTTCACAGAACAGGACAACTGTGGCAATGGAGAAAAGAAGGTTCTACATAAACCCTTGTCTTACAGTGACAGACAGAATCTGGATCAGGTCCTGGAACTGAATCCATATGGATTTGAGTCCATCTGACTGATGTGGTTATAACCAAACTGGAGTTTTGCCTATTATCAGTGGGGACTCCTAGCAGATCTGTTTATGTGGACACAGTTGTAGGACTGGGGCTATTTGCCATTTATATAACAAATTGCATATAACAGAATTAGAATAAGTCAGTAATAATTTTTATGTAAGTAGCAGAATTAATAAGACTGGTGTTTCTAAGTGTTTCTGCCTTATTTCCCCTATATTCCCACACCACTATGACACCTACTTTCCTGTAGAAGGATCTCCACATACCCTATGTCTTCCCCCACAATTTGCCTTCTGTTCTTTTCAGCCTCCCCAGGGATATACTTCAGAGTATCCCCAGTGTACTGAAAGGAGGTTGTAGCCAGGTGGGGGTTCACTCTCTTCTCCCAGGCAACTACTGACAGGACAAGCTGTGCCAGGGTAGGTCCAGGTTGGACATCAGGGGGAATTTCTTCTTGAAAGTTGTTAAACATTGGAATGGGCTGCCCAGGGAGGTGCTGGAGTCACCATCCCTGGAGGTGTTCAAGAAATAACTGGATATGGCACACAGTGCTGTGGTTTAGTTGACAAGGTGGTGACTGGCTAAAGGTTGGATTTGGCAACCTGGAGATCTTTGCCAACCTAAAGGATTCTGAGATTCCGCAATTAAAAATTAAGAATCACATGGGAGGAGCCAGTGGGTGTTATTCCTGTATCCAGCACATGAGGGGAACAAACAGGCCCTTCTGTGGAAGAAATCCCTTCTAGAGTGAGGTGGCGAGGCCTGAACCTGGCTCAGCTTCAATTCATCCACAAGCACGCAGCCTCGTCAGGGAAAGGGCTCGGCCGTGACCCCTCTCCCGGGTCCCCGGCCGGAAGGTGGAGGCAGCGGGGGCAAGCACCGCCACAACCCCACTCAGGCCTTCCCCACCCGCTTCTTCGCTGAAGGGCGGTCCCCGGGTGGGGAGCTCCGGGCTGTGCTGGGCACGGCGATGCCCGCGCTCCGCTCCCGTCCCGGTACAAA
>VZTH01013819.1:482534-581917 GCA_013397815.1 Aleadryas rufinucha
GCGGCGGCCCCGATGGCGAGGGGGGCGTGGGGGATGGCGCGGGGACGGGGAGAAGGAAGGGCGGGAGGAAGGGAGGGGGAGCCGGAGGCAGACGCAGGGCCCGCAGCCGCTACCCTGCCTCACAGCCCCTCCCTGGGCCCGCGGCCTGGGCCTTTCCCGTTCTCTTCCCGGCGCGGGAGCGGGGGGAAGGGAAAGGGGAACGGCGCGCGGCGTTATGTAACCGGCGCGTGGGGGCCTCGGTTGCCCGCGCGCGGGAGGGCGGAGGGGGGACACGAGGACAGACCCCTCTGCGCGCGCCTGCGCGCGCCCCCGCCCGCCCCGCGAGGCGCCGCGGGTGCGCGCCAGGTGTGCGCGTGTCCGGGTCACCCGCCCCTCCCCGCACCTGTGCATGTGTCTGTCTGTCTTGTCTGTGCGTCTGTATCTGTGTCTGTCACATGGGGCCTGCGCCGTAGACACAACACGGGTCCCCCAGGCAGAGCCGGGGCGAGCGAGGCTGTGCTACAGCTTTTTGCTAGCGCTGAGGGGTCACTGCAGGGAAATAGGCTGGAGGGGGAGGAGAGGGGAAGCCCGAGCCCTGGCGCGGCCGTGCCCTTTGGAATGCACCCCGCGCTGTAGCAGCGTTTATCTAGTCTGCGGTTTCCCGTAGTGTTTGCCACAAGTTGTATTTGCTGAGCAATTGTGCTGAGTATAACCCGTGCGCTGAAGGGAAGAGGAAGGACCTGTGCTTGATGAGTAAGCCCGTGCTTACCAACACCGTGGGACAGATGTGTTCACATCTTGACCCCTTCCCCGTCTGGTTTGGATGCTTTTTGCTATACAGTTGCCATTGACTTGACCTGTGATACTGAGCTGAAAGCCTCTGATAGGAAATGCGCCGTAATGACATGTTAACCTCAAGAAGGAAGAGGAACACAGAAACACCAGCACGTTTGTTTTTTTGGTAGAAAGTCTGCTGTGTGCTGTAATATTCCATTATTTCTGATGCTTTAAAATTAACATCACAGTCTTCAGAATGACAGGGCTGTGAATACTCTGGTTGTGTTAATAATTGTCTTAATGAAAAGATGAGTTGATGTTTGTTATGCATCTTGACCTAAAATCCTGGTCCTACCTCAAATTTGACACCATAATCGAAAGAAGCAAAACCAGGGGATTGTAATTTTATCATGTGAATTCTTTATTCATTTAGATGCAGTTGTTGCTCAAATAGAACTGGTCTGAACAGTTACCTAATAACCATTAGTTGCAAGAAGTTACAGCTAAAATTTATTTCTGGAACAGTCCTGTCTTCCTAAGGTTTATGACATTTAACACAAATGAAATCCAAGATCAGACAGAAATCCAAATCTCTTTCAAATTCCTTGCCTTCTTGCCTCAAGCATGGAGTTATTACCCATTCCTACCATATTGGTCTTTCATTCAGTCCATTTCTTCTGCTGGATAATGTACCAAATCCCTGTTAGTAAATAATCCCAAGCTGTCACACTGGAGGTCACTGGTAGGACAGTGTTAGTAGAGGCACAGTGCAGACACCTACCTTGTGACTCACTGATGTTTAACTACTTGAAGAAAGATTGTTTTAAAAGCAAAGCTCTAATAGGAAAAATACACTAGTATATTTCAAGCCTCAGTTGTGAAGTGGTTGTACATTTTTTCTGTATACAGTATGTATGTTTTCAGTACATGATTTATTAATGGGCCCTTCAAACCTAGCACCAGTCCATCTTTCTGAATAGCACATACATTCTCATACAGCCTGTTTTGGTGCAGTGATAGTGTGTTGTAACAGAGTGTCAATTTTCATAAATCGTTTCTGATCCCTTGACCCACATGACTTCTTGAAAGAATTTTCATGGCAAATTTTAAATCTTTCTACCATCCCTTTCATTTACTAGAGAGATTAAAAAAAAAGTAAGAATGAAATCTGGTTTTGAGTAGGTAGAAAAAATTAATATGATTACACAGATTTTTTTTTAATAACCCAGGACAAGCAGGAAAAAAAAAACTTGCCTGACCCTGCCACATGCTTTTCCCATTTAATTTGTTAGCTATTATTTATTTCATAGAGAATGTTTTGGGTTTTTTTAATTCAGCGTTTTTCTCTTTTAATTAAAGGGATGTATTATTATTACTGAGATCTCTGTCACTCTTAGGAGTGCCTGGTGTGTATATATAACAAGGGAGCTAAATATCCAAATGGTGAAATCCTTCTTCAAGAATACAATGTAGATTAATTTGGTGATAGTGCCATGTGTTTACCTAAGCATAGCAAAATGAGGAAAAAATTGGAAACAAATGAAATGAGAGTGGCCATGGAGTTACAAAAAAAGTTGGAAGTAAGAGAGCAAATATTAAGTGGATGCCAAAAATCACAAGGATTTCTCAGATGTGTCATACAGTATACTTGTGGAAGTGTCTTTCTCTGAAAGATAGGTATTTGTAGTGCTCTACCCCGAGAGTAGCTTTTTGCTCTGTTGTGGAAACCGGACAGCATTTTAATTGGACAGAAAAATGTTTTTAGGGAAGAGGGCCTGCCGTGTCTGTGATCCCCTCACTCTGTACTTCATGTGAAATATCTGGTGCTCATAAGATAGAAGTCAGAATTAGGAAATGGTTCTTTCTCAGTCTTCAGCAGAAGAGAGGTGAGTGTGCAGAACAGCTTAAAAAAATTCTGGGCTGTAAGGATAACTTCCATTCCTGTGGCTTTTATTTCAAAATCGACTTAAGGACTGCTGCTATTGTAGCTAAGGAATCTGTGACCATGAAATTCCCCTAGGCAATACTTTTAGTTTGGTATACCCATAGCAAGGTTTGTATATTCCATATTCCTTGCTTTAAATGCCTCGGCAGACTGTGGTCCCTGAATTTCAGTGTTAGCCTTTGGGGAAAGCAACTCCTTTCCTATCTCAAAGTTTCAGGTTTCCCAGTTGGTATTTTCCCTATTTAGTGCTGAACCTGGTGACTTGAAATTCGGTTACTTGCAGAAGTAAAGCTTAGCCATGCTGTGGTTAACTCTTCTGTTGGCTTTGCTTTCTGTTCCTGGCTATCTGTAAATACTTCAACCAAGTCCCAGTGTAATGGAGTTCTTGGTTGTGACCTCCTTATTTGCTTTGCCTCAATGCACATCTCTTCAGCTGCTTGATTTATGGAAGTAAATAATCCTGGAAAAGAGAAAGGTAGTTTCTCGTAGAAGAAGACACTGCTCAGGTACCTTGCAGAGTCATTCTTGCAAATGAGGGTGGATCGGTTTGAATGGCGAAGCAAGAAAGCAGTGCCAAAGCTGCGCAGAGTAGGGTCAAGAACTGCTATAAGGTTTTTCCATATTAACATAGAGATTGGCAGTCTTCTGGCAGGGTGAGGTATGTGGTGTATTTTGGCAGGATCCTGGGGACTGTTGATAGTATGTTTTGTCAGGTTCTAGTTGTCAGTGAATATCCAAAGTAGAATAAAGTTCAGTCCACCATGTTCCTGACTTCACCTCTTTGAGCTGTCTCAGGTCAGGTGTTTGTTCAGGGCATGATGAGTCAGCATCTTGGACAAATGGTTGTATTCCACTTAAGTAATTTTGGAAACCTAGAAGCTGTTGCTTTTTAAAGGAAATAATGGAATTGCTGGTAATTCTTGCAAACAGGAAAGCCCCTGACCCCATGGCATGTAAGGTAAATGATTAGTGCAGTTTTCCAAGTAGTGTGAGTGTATTTTACCATTCTGTGCTATTGAATGCAACTCCCAGCTGAAGCAAAGAACTGAAATAATGATCTATATTGAAAGGATACTGTTCCTCATTTCTGAATCTGCCTGTTGTTTTCAGGAAACATTAGAGCATAGGCCTCTAATAGTGCCTTTTCAGTCACAATTCCTTGGTTTTCATGCTGTAATTGCATTATTTGGTAAGCAGTTCCAAGAATCCTCTTAATAAACCAATAGTGGGGGAGACGTAAGGCTGTAATGATTTTTTACTGTAATTTCTGGCTGATTTAAAGTTTTAAGTGTTGTCCTTTCATAATGATTCCTGTAACTTCTGTAGTTGATTTTTAACCCAAGTTTTACAAGTGTTGTTTGCTTGGGATAGGCCATTTTTGCTCTGTAGCCATTTTGTATTGATCTGTCTCCACTAAGCAGTAGTGTAACATTGTTGGTTGTATATCAGAGGTGCTTGAAATACCAACTTAGAACCGCTTCAGGCCAAGAATACAATTCAGATTTGAGTTTAAATTAAAGGATCTTGAAGAGTTAGAGGATTTTTGTTTTGTCCCAAGATCTTAGAACTATATTTTTCCTGGAAAACGCAGAAACCCTATGCTCTTTTTATTTTTCTCGGAATCTGTGAGGAAACTTGATAATATGTTGGGTCAGATCAGAACTTTGTTTTATTAATAATAAACAAACATACCAAGATACTTTCCCTTTATGTTCTGAGCTTCTGTAGTTTGTTACCTAAAAAAATAGAATGTCTTTTTATTCCATTTACCTATTCAACAAACGTGGACTTTTAGCATCCTTGGCATCTAATGTCAGATAATCCTCAAATAAACTAGGCAATAGACGAAAAAATATTTCCATTTCTTTTGATCTCTCCACTTGCTAGTTTCATCTGATTCTTCCTAGTCTTGTTGGTCTGAGTTGATGAAAAAAAGTAATATCCGTGGACTAACGAAAGATGTCGAAAACTTGAGTAGAAACTTGAAATTTCAAGGCTAAGCGTAGAAGCCTTATGTTGTGAAGATTTTACTTCAAAAAAGATTCTGCAGGTTTGAGAGTTTCAAAGGCAATGTCAGAAAAGCATTTGAGAACTTGACTATGCAATGTCAGTTAAAATTAAGTAATGTCATTCAAAAGCTGCTATGAACAGAAAATCTACCTATTTCAATACTGAATCTGTAGTTATCAGTGCTTTTGCTGGTAAAGTTGTTGAGTTCTTAGAGTTTTGCTGCCCATATGTGAGTAAGAGTCCTCCTTAGTATCTGACATCATCTACCATTTGCAAAGTGGATGCCTTCTCTCTCGTTTTCCCTGAAAAGCCTGTCAGGATCAACACTTGCTCAGTGATAACGTTGGGTTGACCATAAAGCACAACTGCCTTTGGCATGTCTCCTAAAAAACCCCAACTTCATTATAGAATCATCATGGAATGGTCAGGGTTGCAAGGACCTTCAAAGGTCATCTAGTTCCAGCTCCTCTGTCATGGACAGGGACACATTCCACTAGACTAGGCTGCTTAGAGCTCCATCCAGTCTGGTCTTGAAGACTTACAGGGATGAGGCATCCAGAGCTTCTCTGGGGAACTTGTACCAGTGCCCAACCACCCTCAGAGAAAAGAATTTCTTCCTAATGTCTGATCTAAACCTACTCTCAGTTTGAAGCCATTCCTTCTTGTTCTGTCCCTACTTGCTCTTGTAAATAGTCTCTCTCCCTTTTTCTTGTATTCTTCCTTCACATACTGGAAGGCCACAATTCTTCTCCAGGCTGAATAATCCTAATTCTCTCAGCCTTTCCTCATATGAGAGGTGCTCCATCCCTCTAATCACCTTGGTGCCTCTCATCTGGGCTTGCTGCAACAGCCCTGTGTCCTTCCCATGCTGGGGACCCCAGAGCTGGATGCAGCACTCCTGGTGGGATCTCACCAGGGCAGAGGGGCAGAATCCCCTCCCTCACCCTGCTGGCCACACTGTTTTTGACACAGCCCAGGGTATGATTGGCTTTCTGAGTTGTGAGTGCACAGTGCTGGCTCATGTCCAGCCTCTCATCCACCAGCACCCCCAAGTCCTTCAGGGTTGGTCTCGATGTGCTCATCCCACAGCCTGTATTGATTCTGGGGATTGCCCCCACCCAGGTGCAGCACCTTGTGCTTGGCCTTGTTAAACTGCATGTACCCTCTCATTATATTGGTTACAGCACTGGCCCAGAGTGAGGATTTGTTTCTGTGCCTTTCACTACTGCCAAAGTGGTCAGTCTGGGCAGCGAGCACTCACGTTGGTCAGCAACAAAGATCAGTTTGTTGTGTACACATACTTACAGATATCCATACACATGTGTATAGTCAAATACCTAAATTCAATCAAAATGATGTAGTCTCTTTTGAAGGATTTCACCTGTTTCCTGGGCTGAAGTCTGGGGAAGCTGAAGGTAGTATATGTCAGAGGCTTTCACAACCACGGTTCCTCTGAATTTGATGTTAATAAATTCAGAGCATCCACAGATTCCTTGCTTTGATCACCTTATGAAAATTTTACTGTTGTTTATTTTTGAATAATTATACCTCCACTTACCCACTTTTTCGCCTTTTTAAGTTTTTTTTAGCTTTACAAGGGTGTTTCAGTTGTGCTTGGAAAGTCTTAGAAAGTCCTAAATCATTCATCAGCAGTAACTCTCATCATTATTTGGGAGTGGGGATCATGGTTTGCTTATGCTGCCTGCTGACTTCTTGGTCTATGCCTTAGCACAGGCTGCTTGGGGAAGACAGGAGTTGTGGGATTGGATTGTCATACTGAGTGCACAAACCGAAAATCTTCTAAACAAGTTCTGTTGATTTATTAGGTAGAAAATTAAAGTCCCAGTCTTCATTTTAAAAGAAAAAAGAGACAAACTTCTTTCTTCTCAAATACTGTAGATAGCTAAACAGAGGGGATTGAAGGAAGACTACCCAGCTCATAAGCTCATGTTTATTGTTTGAGATACTCAAGTCCAAGAGAGCATTTCCTTTTGGTGATTTACAATCCATTCACTATGTTGCTGTTTAGAGTCCTAATTCCACAAACTATGCTGCTTATTCTCATTTTACTTAATGGTTTTTATTCTGGATTCTAGGCATTTAGAAGCTGGCATAAAGATTGTGAATGTGCCATGTCCTCTTGGGGTTGAAGCCCCAGAAGATTTAAGGACAGAAAAGAAATGATGAAGCCAGTTGATGAAGTTTGCTGAAACTTACCAGTGTATTGTGGCACTAAGAGCCCTTGTGTCAAAGAAGTGATACTTGAACTAAAAAGTGAATTTAGGTGTATGGTTACTTATAGCAATGAACATTTGTGAAGAAAAGCTACTCATCACTGAAGAACTCTGAAGGGCCTGGGGAGGTCATGACTTCACCAAAAATGCAGAAATGTTGAAACTGAAGGCCAGTCTTCTGTAAGCAGAAGGAAAAACTCAATCAAGTTAAACCACTACTTGCAACAAGCTCTAAATAGACTGTAGCTGCTACTGAGTGTTATTCCTGGAGGGGAATTGACAGTTGGTCTCAAGTTAAATCTGTCTTGCTATTTTTCAAAGAATTAACCATCTCAAATGTCATGTATAAAAGCAAAAAGGATATTCTGAAAACAGATTATTCAAAGCTGGTGTGGATTGTACCGTGATCCTGGTTTCTGGACCTCACGCTTATGCTTCCTCAAGTTGTGACAGTTAAAACAAATGTCTGTCCCAGACTCCCAAATTAGTTGTGAAAAGATGTGAAGACTTTTGTCTTGTACACCTCTCATATAAACAGTTATTCTGCTGTACAATGCTTTTTGTTGTTATTGTGACATTTAGCAAGGAAAAAAAATCTATAATTTCTTAGTTGTTTCTTGTGTGTAAAGTGTTTAGTCCATGACTGTAAACTAAACTGGTCTAAAATAAGGACCATTTTGAGTTGCAAAAATAGTCAGTTTGGAAACTGGATTAGTTTAGCAAAGAATTCCAGCATCTCTTTCTGGGGGACTGATTGAACTGAAGGTTCTCACAGTATCATTTCTTTGCTGTCAAGCTCAATTGAAAGTTTGCACAGAACATAGTTTTAGAATAGTAATCTGCACATAAGGAGTTAATTCTGAAGGACATGGGGGTTTTTCCATGTTTTATGTGAATTGTATTTCACTTGTCTAGCAAATGCCATGGATGCTCATATTTTAGACAAACGGTATTTCTAAATTTCTCATACTAACTGTTTTTTCTAATATTTAAATTGCCCAAGATTTTGAAGTTTGTTATTTCCTAATTTACACTTTTAGCTTTACTTACAGGACATGGAGGTGGTGTTGGGTGTTTTTGGGGACAGCTATTGTTTCGAGTGTTCTTTAGCTAATTTCATTTCTCTTGATTTAAAATATCATCAAAGAATTAACTGCAAAACAGAAGTTGCTGGTTGACCCTGTAATGTCAGGTGCTTGTAGTTAGGAGTGCGTATCCTATGGAGACAGGTGGCATAAGATGTGGAGCTGTTTGATTGTAACTTTTTTTTAAAGCTCATACCCTATGGAAAAGGTGAGGTAGCCTATCGCTCTGGTTTGTTGGGGGAAAAAACATAAGCAGCACTGCTTAGCGAAGAGTAGCCACCTCATTGCAACTCTGCATCTACATGTACACTGCCCTTAGTTATAGCCATGACCCAGAAGTTGGTTTCTAGAAATTGCTAAGATAATTTTAAGATCCCATCCATTCCCCCTTTTTTGCCTGTCCACTTTGGCTTTATCTGGTGCTTTTGTAAGTCACTTTGTCTGGCTAAACTTGCAGGAAGCTAAACCATAAAATCATGTAAATTTCTGTTGATTTAGTGAGCTGAATTGCACATAGCACCAGTATGAACATAGGGGTCATGCTTGGAAGTAGTGTAGAGGTTGGGGAGAAGGGATAAAGCCTGTTAGGCCAGCAGAGGCTGAAGAGCAGAGCCATCCCTTTTGGTAGCAGTCAGCTAACAAGTTGACTCAAACATCTTACGAATCTTCATCCTGAGACTTCATTTCCCACCTAGAGTAAAATTCAGGTGCTTTGCAATGTACTAATTAGTAATTTTAATACAGAATAGTAGTGCTAACTCTGAATTGTCTAAAATCACGGGCATTTGAGCGTATAGTACTTTAAAAGAGCTTCTGACTTTTTTTTGTGTCAGTTCTTTTTGCTGGATTCTGAACTTCCCAATATGTAGAAAACAGTTTTGTACCCTGTGGCATCAGTTCTTTTCCAGGAGACTCAGCCAAGAATAGGACTCTTTTGTGCTGAGAAATGTATGAACACGTAAGATAGTTTTTTACTCAAAGAGCTTGAAGACCAGCGCCAAGCAGAGTGGTGAGTTTGATGTGGGAGCTGGAATATAGAGGCATGAAACTCAAACAAGCCACAAAATACCCACTTGATGGAAAAAACTTTTAAGTCCTGCTGAGCTTGAATGGATTCAATCTGCAGTTCAAGGAAGAGATTCTGATACTCATTAGCAGTGGCCCGAGACACCTGTATTTCCGCTAGAGTTACACCTTCTATATAGGCTTGTGGCATGTGAATGTGTTAAATAAATCAAGTTCTTTTGCATCAGAGGACATTGACAGCATGTCTGCTCTGGTCAGAAATGCAGACTAGCTGTTATAGTGTGTTACAGCTTTCAGTTACGTAAAATTGGATTATCTGGATGGAACATTACTTGTGTGATGTATTTAGACACAACTTTGGCAGGGTTATTTGTTGAGTCACAGTGCAGCCTCATTTTGTCTTTGGAAATAGTTCATATGCTTTCTTGTAGGGCAGAGCCATAAAGTTTATATTCTGCCAGCTTCAAGTTGGCTACTTGAAGAGGTAGCAAAAATACCTCTGCACTGTATACATGCTTGGCAAAGATACTGCTGAAGCATATGACAGAAGCAGGGAATTAAATTCCAGTACTGTGCTAGAATTAAAAAGCTCATGAGGATCCATATTCACTTCTTACAGATTCATTGAGATCTGTATTCTGTGCTCCCAACCATTTTTCCCTGTAATACTTGTGGTTTTGGTCTGAGTTCGATCCTTATCCATGTTATCCCAACTGCCCAGGATAATGGAAAGCCACTGTCTTACAATCACAATTGAATTTAAAATATTTTAAAGAAATAACTTTGTTTACTGTGTGCTAAAGTTGAGACTAAAACAAATATTAACATCAACATCCATATCTACATTCCTTGCTCTCTTAAGTCTTGCATGCACACAGACATGTTCATAGAATTTATCAAATGTACACTAAGCATTTCACTCCATTATGTGATCTGTGGGCTTCGATTAACAGTCTTTAGTAACAGGATTAAGTGGTTGTGGATTGGGAAATATAATACTAGGCCTATGAAGCAGTGTACAAAGGGATGTTGCATATCTTTGGCTGTGTTGTCTATTTCTGAGCCACTAGTGATGTACAAAGCATCAAAACTCTTTCTTTCTCTTTTAGCTTCAGTTATGAAAAGGATCATCCAATAGAACTTTGAATTTTAGCTAACCCTGTGTGAGGGACCAATATATACATGCCTCAACATATGTCACAAATGAGGTGAAGAAAATTCCTATGAAAACTGTGTTGCCCTGTTCCCAGAGAGGCTTCACCTGGCAGCCAATCAGGGCAAAGAAAACTTCCATGGTTAGACTGTGAGCAGCGCCCCCCCCCACACACGCGTGCTTACTGGAGGGAGCAAGTACTCGGATGCCTGCCAAAAATGCCCGCCGAAAACAGGCACACGAAGCCGAGTTGGGGGAGGAGTTTGAGGACACAAAACCAGTTAGCTGCAACACCATGAGGTCTTTTGCTTTGGGTCTCTTGAAGGGTCAGCTTGGTCCCCTCTGCTCCCACTTTCGCATCCTCTTCCCTGTGCTCCTGCCTCCCCACCTGCACCTCCGTCTGCAGCTGCTGCTCATGCCTGCTGCTGTGCCCTGCCCTGCTGTACCCGTGAACTGCTTCATTGCCGCGAAGACTTCGTGCCCTGCTACCTTCCCTGCCCTGCTNTTTTTTTCTGTTTTATTTCAATAAACATTTTTTTTTCAGATGTAATATTGCCGTTACGTGCTTAATTTTTCGTCAGAAAAATCTATTAAAAGAATCCCTCCCAGCTCCACTTTCTAGAGTGGAACGGGACACCCTGTTTTGCAGAATGATGAGATTTTGCCATTTGTATGTGCTCTAGAAGGCGATACAGGGCCAAATTATGCTAATTTTGACCACAGGAGTTTTTAACTTCACATTTTTGCTTGAAAAGTTATTAATCTTGCACTGAAAGACTGGAATGTGTTCCTCGGAGTACTGTTTTTATATTTACAGTGTTTTATGGAGTTTCAGAGTTTGTTGGGATTCTTTTTTTTAATTGCAGATTTCTTTATGTTCACAGGGTCAGAATACAAGCATTTGAATTTTATTTAAAAAGCTTTTCTCTGGGCAGAGGGTCACTTTGTAGCTTGTCCTTCAGGCTCTAGAAATGACCTAAAAACTAGTAACTGTGGTGATTTGCTGAGTCTCTGTGAATTTGTGCTCTTGAATTTGTGCAGAGAAAACTGTTCTGAAACAAATTAAATACTCTGAGAAAGAACTAGAAGAAAGATGAACTCTTGTCTGTTCGTGATGGCTGCTTGAAGTCCCCTGTCTTGATTTCCACCCACCCACACCACATCTATTCCCCATCTTCACGGGTTCTTTACAAAGTGTTTCTCTTACTCATCCCTTCATCATGATTCCTATGGGGGGAGCATCATACCTTCCTTACATTTCTTATTTCATGAACCAGTGAGCATGTTTAAAATCTTGCTTAACTTTTCCACTGGTTTAATATATCTTGTGCAAGATATTTCTCATGCTCATTTGTTCCTTAGGTTTCAGCAAGGCAGCTGTAAGAGGTTGCTTTCATTTTCAAGGAGAAATTCACACTTGTAACCACAAGTCTAGCAGTGAGGTTTCTCTGTAGTCCAGAAACCTTGGTTCATCATTCAGTTCCTGGAACTATAAAGGAAGAAACTAGTCTCCCAGGTTTTCATATTAGCATTAAGAAAATAATCCATGACCCTGAAGACTCGAGCCAGAGGCATCTAGTAATCACTGAAGTACCATGTTCCTAATCTGTGTGTTTAGAATTTAAGTGGGCTGGCTTAAGTGTTCTTAGTCAAAAATTGCATCTGCTGAGGAAATGGTACATCACTATCAGATGTTTTAAGTAGGCATTACAGCCTAGTTTCTCTAGTTTTGCAGGCTCTAGGAAGACAACTTCTGAGCAGTTGATATGTCATGTTTTTAGCATCTTGACATAAGTAGTTTTGTTTGATTTCTAATTTTAATCAAACTAGGCATATAACCATGATTCTGATTTTAATTGGCTTCACTTTTAGACTAGAGATCTTTCTTCCTCATAAAAATGAAATGTGTTTCAAGGTTTCAGAAAAGGTCACTCTTATGAAGGCAGTTCTTCAGTTTATCAGGTATTAGATATTTTAGTTTAAGCAGGAGGTTGTTGTACAGGGGTCAGAGTTAACTGCCTGTCAAATCCTGTCTTCTCAGTGGTTGGAGTTGTCGTGATTTAGAGTATGCATTTCATACAGTCTTTGATTTTTTTCAGAGTAAGTTTATTTTTGCATGAGGTTTTCTATTTGATAGTCTTAGAAGGAAGTGACCTCGAAAGAGTATCTAGTCCAACCTTTCATAGGTAGGGAAGTCTGGTTGAGGTTATCTGGCACCCTGTCGAATTGCAACTTGAAAATCTCCAGAGATGAGGACTTTACTGTGTCCCTGCATTCCAGTCATTGATTGTTCTCACTCTGAAAAATATTTTTCTTATGTCAAGATTAAACTTCATGGTGCAGCTTATATCCATTGCCTCTTGTGCTCTCCATGTGGCTTCTTATGAAGAGAGAGCCTCCATCCTTTTTTTAGCCACCCTTTAAGACTTTGTCATCCTTTATTAAGAGGGAGAAAGAGTAGTCATTTGTTAAAATTCTGGTGTCTCTTATGAGCTCATACACTAATACCTGTAGTATCTAAAAAAACTAGATGACATTTTCATTAATGGTTTTTCTTTTTTCATGAAATTACACTTTCCTATTTTTCCAAGAATTTCTTAGCCAGAAGTGATACATGTGAATTACATTTGACTTCAGCTGATGGAAAAATATAAATTTTCCATATGAAAGAAATCATCAAACCATTTTCAGTATATACTGTCCTCTGCAGGAAAAAAAGTCAGTTTTGTGTTTTATGTGGTCATCTAGCTCATCTCCTCTTTTTCCTCAGTGCTCCTTAGGAGTTCTGTGGTATCTCTTGGATACAATCCAAACAACTAAAAATTAATTTCAGAAGGCCTGATGTCTTGGAAATAGGTCTCTGGGTAGGAAATGCAGGTACCTAGAGAGAAAATACAGCAATCTGAGAAGGGGTTGCTTTGTTTCGGATGTTGATGTAGAGCTCATCTCCTTCACGTGTGATTGATTTCCATAACTGCACGTACAACAACGTGGATGTCGTTTGTGTATCAAGTAAGAGCAACAGTTAGAATAGAACCAGGTGCATCATGATCTTTCTGTGTTTGTAGAGGTCTTGAAACATAAAACAGATGCTTGTCTTTTCAAGGTACCTGCTACCTGCTTTGACTATAATTCTGTGGTTGCCTAATTTGGCATATTTGCAGTAGTCCATGAAAATTATAGTACTTATGAAAACTTCTGCTGCAGCTGTGTCTTATTTTGCAGTCAAACCTGCCTGCAATCCAAGGTGGTTTAACTGGATATCAGAGTATGCCTGCTTGGTCCTCTAGGACAAAAGGGATTTAAGAGACAAAAGCTAGAACTCACTTTCAGCTAGGTTCATAAGAAACAGAATGTTAATACAATAAATGAAGCAGCCTCCAGAACAGTGCAGTAGAAGGCCTGGATATGAAAATGTCCAGGATGTGTTGTCTTCTCCATCTACAACTGTATGTGCTTTCTGGTAAGCTGGAGACTGAGTGAAGCTTCTGTGCTCTTGTTACTGGACAGTGCTGTGGATAGTCCAGAGACTCAAAAACAGGCAAGGATGGAAAAAAACCCAGTTGACTTCCTTCTGTGTATTTACTGTAGTTTTGCATAGTTTTTAGGGAGGATAAAGGAATATAAATAAAATATTTAATGAAATAGAAGACTTAAGAGAGTCACATTTTTTTAGTTTCAGAGTCTTGTCCTCATCCTTTAAGAGATGATAGACCCAAAAGACTGTTTTGTCTTTTTATTTAGAGAACCGTTGTGTTTGGAAAGTGAGAGATGTAATAGCAGGCAGTGACCTCATGATCTTACTACATCATTAATCAATATTCTAAAATCGGTGTTGCAACAGCTATAGTAAATATGAATCACTTGGGTGCAGTGAACAGTTGGCCACAGTCCAAGCATTTCTTTCTCTATCCAAGAGTTCTATTCTAGCCAACTAATAGCTCATCTGGGGACACAGCTGTGTGCAGCTCATGGTCGGGGGATAAGTGTCTTGCATAAAGGAAAACTGCAATTTGGCTGGTTGGATTTGTTTGTTTATTTATTTATTTATTTATTAAGCAATGCAAGCAAGCAAAAAGCCCCAGAGAATCAAATCACAAACCTAACTATAGATCATACTAGGTCACTTAAACAGCTGGCTTTTCTCTGACCATGAGATCACCTTTGGTTTTTTGCTTTGATGTGATATATTGCATTACAGCAACACGTGCTTGGACATTTTATAATCAGCTGTAAATCCATTGGTGAAATGAATCCAGTCTCTAACACCAGGAGATGGTTGCCTGCATCACACCATGTCTATGGTATCATATAGAAAATAAAAGATTGTTCATGACCTGGACAATGTTTTGGATGGATGTTAGCAGTTGTATTTAAGAGCCTTTTATGATTCCTCTTTTTGATAGGAGATATATGAAGAACAGAAAGAATTTAATAAATTATAACGGACAGTGAACATTGTAAGGAGTTTTTTATGTTCAGAGTGAATAAAGCAAAATGTGCATGTGTGGTTTTTGATACGTAGCAGGAACCACAGTATGCATTACTGCAAAACTGAGGACCCCAGGTTTTTATGTAACTTTGCATTTCTAGATTGGCTTTAAAACTCAAATACTTCAGTGAAGTTCGTTGAAAAAATTTAATCTTTGTGATAATCTGTAAATAGCCTGTAGTGCCATCACTGAAATGCCACTGATGAGAGTGCTGAACATTTAATTGAGCAAGCATTGTTTTTCCTATGCAGAAGCTTCACTATGAGGCGGGGAGGATGGCGGAAACGAGCTGCCGATGGCGATGGATGGGGAATATGGGTATGTTCAAAACCTAGTAACTTCTTTTTTTTGAAGAGGTAAATAGCACTGTGGTTAAAAAGGGCTTATAGTTTTGTTATACATGCTAAAGGGATGCTATAAATTAAACCCTTTTGCTTTACTTGAAGACAGAAAATTAAGTTCGAAAGAAATTTTTAACTACCAGGTTTTGAAGTCTGTGTTCCCAATAATCACTAAATTTCATTATTGCTAAGTGCAGACCCTTGAATAGCTTTAAATCACCATTTAAAAAATAAACTAAGTAATTTGAAAACTATTTATAGTTGTCTCCACCACATTCTGTAGTTGGATGAGGCATAACTGAGGCATCTAATTTTCATCAATGTTTAGAATACTACTGTCTCATATATATTTAAGAACTGAAACTACATAGAACCATGTTGTTTTGTTATGCAATGCACCACCAATTTAGCACCCAAATTTGCATCATCCCATTCTTTCTTCTTCTTTCTTTTTATTCTGTAAGATTTTTTTATATATATAGAATCTTTTCCTATAAGGAAAAAATAAAAGAAGTATGAAATAAATCCTGCCATGCTGGTAACAAGATGCAGTTATCTTGTAGATAAGAGTTTATGGTGGAGCATTTGCTGGTTTTCATCTGAAAAAGAATGTGTGTCAACCAAATTCAGTTTGAAGGAATGTTGCTTATTTTTCCAGTCTTACCTTTGACAAGTTTCGGTATGTAAAAACATTAGGAAATAAGACTAGCATCATGGGTTGTGTTTTGTTTTAATTTAAAAACTAGGGTGGGTACATGTCTGCAAAAGTTAAGAAATTGGAGGATCAGTTCCGGGCAGATTCAGCCATACAACAACAGAGGGATGGAAATTCATCAAGTATCTTTAGCGGAGTCGCCATCTACGTCAATGGCTTGACAGGTGAACCTTTATTTTTTTTAAGGAGGTGTTTTGTGTTGTTCTCATGTTTACCATCCTGAGTAACAGTAACTGTAAAACGCATGAATTTGCAACTAAGTAAATACATGACAATTGCTGTATATGTTTTGTATATTCCATTGTTTTTCGTGATTAAGGTTTTCAATGAAAAATCAGATTTACATTCTGAGTATAAATACTGCTTTACTATATCATTTACATGAGATAACTTGTAGAAATAGGAGTAGATCTTTCCATATTTCTGTGATCGTATTATTTGAAATGAAACTTTTTAACTTCCTCCATCCTACACTTAGTATATTTTTAATTCCTCAAATTAGTGATGGTTAGATCATATGCCTTAAATTTATGTTTGGGAGAGTATGTCGAGGTTTTCTTGCTCAGAGTGGCATAACGTGTGAGACAGAACCTACTAATAGTGGAAGGAGGAACAAGAGAAGATGTAAGACATTTATGCATTGTAGGGACCATCTGTAATGGACTGATAGTACATGTTAGCTGGAGTAAGGTTTTTAATCTACCATGCTTAAATTCATACTTCTCCTTAGTTCTGTAAAGCAGCTTAATAACCTTCTGGAAACTACCCAGAAACCTTTTTCGGGGATCTATGCCAGGAATGTTGTGATTATTATGTAACTGATGCATAGAGCTTCTATGAGATAGATTAGTGCTGGTTTAAGCACAGGGCTCAAACAAATTGAAAAAGGTTAAGGTGGATATCTAAACTATTAATACATCTGGATTGGTTGTTTAACGCAGGCAGTTTCTGTAGTGAAAATCCAGCATTTGTGTGTTCTTCAAGCTACTAGTCCCTAAACAGAGCTCTAGAAGATGGTTGTCCAAAAGGCTGGAGTAGGAAAGATAACACTTGGAGAGAGTGTGTGCTATTTTTAGTTAAGAGTTAGAGGTATAAAGAAGTGTTAGACATATTTTGACAGTTGGCAGGAAGGAATTGTAACTGTATCCTTTAAAAATTTTTTCTTCCTTCTTGTATTGTTCAACTTTTTTTTGGTAAAGTATCTTGTGCTAGATTCACCATTCAAACATTGTGTTAGTGCTGACCCAAATCTTTTGGTGCCTGTGTGACACCACTGCAAACATTTTCCAAAGCTAACTCTTTTTTCTTTTTTTCTTCCCCACCTCCACTTACAAAATAAGTACTCTTTTTAACCCGATCGAGGAGATCAGAAAAGTTATTAATTTTTATGGTATTCTTTGTTGCCTGTAACAATTCAAGAATAACCTGGTAAGGAAGGAGTGAATTAACTGCTTCAGTAAATCAGAAATTGTATAGTAGGAGTTCTGTGCTGTTGTGAAACCCTTTTGATATTAATTATTTTCTGTTGCTTCTGGGTGTAAACTATTCTCCCAAACTCTGGTAAAAAGATAAGCTGATTTTGTATTATGTAGATGTAAAGCATTTTTTCTACCTGAGTACTTTTTCCTGCTTTCCACCATACATATCGTGGGCGGATCCTCTGTTGCAAGTAGAATGTTCACATTTCGAATCGGTGTTTTCAAAACCACCGTTTTCTGCATTTCTTGCAAAATGTTTTTCTGACTTGTTCTTTGAAGAACTTGTAAGCTTTTTTCAGGAATAAAGCAATGGTTTGCACTCTTCTGGTCATGGCATCATATTTATCAATTAAAGTTATTTTTCTTACTATATTTGCTGACACTAAACAGGAATATTTCTGGTTTTAATTTTATAGATCCCTCGGCTGATGAATTAAGACGGCTGATGATGTTACATGGAGGCCAATACCATGTGTACTATTCCAGATCAAAAACAACTCACATTATTGCCACCAATCTTCCAAATGCCAAAATAAAAGAATTGAAAGGAGAAAAAGTAGTTCGGCCAGAGTGGATCATGGAAAGGTAAGTTTAGGTCTACTCCATTTGGAGATTTCTCCTTTTGGGGAAAAAAACCCCAAGAAAAATTTGGGGAGAAAAAAAACCTAAAAAGATTGCATTTTGAGATTATGGTTTAGCTTAAAATAAATAAGTCATAGAACAGCTCAGTAGAAATACCACTGTTACATGGAAGATTTGCTTCTCTAGTGATTGTTCCTTACGAAACTTCACCAAGAGCATTCAGAAAGTCTCAAGCATATTAGGAAACGGAACATTACTCTGTTAATTCCATTTAATATCTAGCCAGTTGACCAGACTTCATCTCAGGATGTTAAGTAACTACTGTGTGATTGTTTTTGTAACTCCTGCCTTGTGTATTGCATAAGTTTCATGTCACCTCTGTATAAAGAAGGATGTAAATTGAAAAGTGTTCTCAGAAAATTGGAACTAATCCATCTAAACATTTATTGTGTTATGACTTTGTAAGAAAACAATAAAAACAAAAGGGAAAAAAAAAGTCCACATTTTATATACGAAGAACTCACGTTCTTTGGTTTCTCCATGCACTGGAATATACAGAATCCACTGAAATTATCCTTAGGTCCTTGATAAAGATGATAGCCAAGCTCAGAGCAGTTAATATGGTTTGCATCTATCTTCTTCCATCTGAGGAACCCACAGGGAATAGAACAGGCAGGAATATGTTCTAGAAATTATCCTGTCAGTGTCATGCTATTCTTAAGTAGCCTCTTTCCTAGATGACCAGCAGAAACAGGCAAAGAACTGTTCTGCAGTGTATGTGTGAAATCTTATTTGCAGTTTGCTGATTTTCAGTCCTTTGTATTCTGCTGTTTCATATCATGTATCTTTATGGTAAATTTTTTTAAACTTTAGTCAGAAGTTATAAATTTCTCAGTTTGAAAAAGACTTTAGATACATTTTTTTCCAACAGTTTTACAGCCTCACCCCTGTGTTTAAGCACTTGGAAAACTGATGGTAGGTGTGGTTTTATGTAGAAGATGTGACTGTTTTTTACTGGTGCCATTAGAGCTTGTTGTGATTTTGACCAAGATGGAAAAATCAATTTGTTTATGTTCAGTAGAGACCTGGTAGAACCTAATATATGAAATGTCCTAAAAGTTTTCTTTTGATATCTTGTGTTCAGGTTCTGCATCCTAATTCTGGAAGGTTATACTGTAGAATAACTCAAAAGAACCGAGTGTAGGCCGATACATGAGTTTGGCACAAGGAAGTGTGGAATTCACTGTCTCAGCATAACAGGGTTCATATCAGAATCTAGAATAGAAGCTCATTTCACAACCACCTCTCTTTTCTTTCCCGTCTTCTCAACAGTATTAAAGAATACTCAGTGATTAAATAATCCATCTCTGTATATGGAATACCAGTTTACGTTCTCAGTAGATCAGTTGGTGAAAATCAGTGTAGTAGATGTAGAGTTTCCAATTTCAGAGAATTGGAAGGGACCTTAAAGATCATCTAGTTCCAGCCTCCTTGACATGGACTAAGTCACCTTCCACTAGACCAGGTTGCTCAAAGCCTCATCTGTCCAGGGATGGGGCATCCACAGCTTCTCTGAGCAACCTGTTCCTGTGCCTCACCATCCTCACAGTAAAGACTTTCTTTCTAATACCTAATCAAAACCTACCCTCTTTCAGCTTCAAGCTATCCTCCCTTGTCCTACACACCCTTGTAAAAAGCCTCTCTCCAATTCTCTTGTAGGCAATATGATGGATTTGTAATTTTTTCAGTTTGGTTAAGAACCTACCCTAAAATGTTGCTGTCACAAACTGCTGGTACAACAGTGTTGTTAGATCTTTGGTCTTGTCACCCAAGGTTGCAAAATGAAGAAGTCGTTTGTCTGTGCAACTTTGATTTGTTTCTTATGTGCATATATTATGATGTAGTCCTTGATTACATGATCACATACCATCTTTATTCACTATGGCACCTGCCACGTTCTCCGCACAGAAAAGATTGAGTTTGGGTTGCAGACTGCTAATACAGTGACTTGGCTTTTGCTTCGTGTCTCCATAACTCTGTTCCTTACTTCCTGCATGTGACTCAAATTCTTTGCTAGTAATGAAATGAATAATTAATTCCTGTCTTTTATTGGTGCTTATCACTATAGCATCTGTCTACTTTCTGAAGATTAATGAACATAACATGGCACCACTACAATGGCTATTATTTAATTTTTTTTTTGAGAGCCACCAAAAAGACATTAAAGTAAAACAGCAAAAATGTTCATAATTTGGAATATGCCATGGAAACTATATAAGATTCTGTAGAGCTACTTGCACAAGGCTTGTAAGGCATATGTAGAACTTAATTGCTGCATTAAAACTTTGCATATTCTGACCTATGGTCTAAAGTCAGACTCTTATAAACCTGTTGTTAAATGCAAGTAGCTATAGAATTTTGGTTTAATTAGCATCCCATAGAGATCCTATGTAACAGTAGTTGCAAAATCCGGTTTCCAGTGTAATAGTGTGATTGCTGTAGTGACAAAATCATTCTTTCTGTGTGCCCCTTATTGTGTGTTTTTGCTACCTCTCCATTTTTGCAATAAATGAAGAGGATTACAGGCAGGCCTCCTTCCTAAATCAATATTACTTTATTTGAAAAATACACCACACCATTATGTAGCTTGGAAAAGTTGTTGTGCAGTGAAAGCCAAATTTAGGTGATCTGAGAGCTTGACTTCCAAATTTGAATATTCTTTTAACATTATTTGACATTTATAATAAAACCACTTTTCAGAGACTGAGGATAACTAACATGAGGTACCAGTAGAATCTGTGGATTCCTTATTTTGATTTTCAAATTAGGTGAATATTTTTCCTAAAGAACTGTGTTAATCTAATGCAAATGTAAAGGAAATAGTTTAAAATAATTAAAACAAATGTTAGTCTGGTATGACACCTAGTTTTCTCATGAGGATTCTGAATGCAAAAGAGAGGAGTAGATATCATTTGCTATGACTGCAGTAGTGCTTTTGACATAGTCCCCTGCTGCATTATTGAAGATGAGCTGGGGAGATATGAATTGGATAGTGGGCTGCTGGCTGAGGGAAGTACTGGCCCAACTGCCTTGGTCACCATAGTGGTCAGCAATTCAGAGTCAAACTAACAAATGGCTACAAGGGGCATTTCTGAAGGGTTCATACTGGGGCAGATGCAGTTTAATGTCTTCACTAACAACATGGACATTGGTGATGCAGTGGAAAGTATGTTCAGCAAGTTTGTGGATGACTTAAAAGGGAACAGTTGATATACTGGAGAGCAGGGCTTCCCCTTGGAGAGCACCAACAAACTGTAGGAATGGGATGGCAGAAACTTGATGAAATTCAACAAAGCAAAATGCAGAGTCCTGAACACAAGACAGAATTAATTCCATGCAACCAGACAGGCTAGGGACTCACTGGCTAGGACACATGCTTCTAATCCATCAGGACCCTCAAGTCATACCCTGAAAGGTAACCATGAAGCAGCAGTTGTGGCCTTGTGGAGATAAAGGCTAACAGCATACTGGGCTGCATTAGCAAGACCACAGTCCAGATCGAGGCAAGTTATTCTTCCAATTTGTCCAACACTTCTGAAGTTAAATCTGGAGTTGTGTGTCAGATTTTGGGCTTTTCAGTAAAAGAAGTACTGATAACTGCAGTGAATTCAGAGGAGTACCACCAATATGAGCATTTGATACATAACTAGAGACTGAGGAAGCTGGTTCTGTTCAGCTTGGACAGAAGACTAGGAGGGGGGTCTAATCATTGTCTTTCATTACCTGTATGAAGGTTACAGAGAGCATGGAGCCAGATTTTTCTTCAAGATGTACAACAAGAGGACAAGAGGCAATAGTCACAAGTTGCAGCAAAGAAAAGTTTGACTACGAGAAGAAGATTTTTTATAGTAAGAGAGAGTAAGCAGTGAAACAGCTGCCTAGAGAGGGTTGTGAAAATTCTGTCTTTGGAGATACTCAAAATTTGAGTGGACTTAGTCCTCAGCAACCTGATCTGACTTTAAAGATAATGTTTTGATCAGTGTTTGGACTAGAGACCTCCAGAGGTCCTTTCCAATCTAATTCTTTTTAGTGATTATGAATTCTGTGACACAGGAAAGGTGGAATGGGGAAAGATGTTGAGTGATGCATCTAAACTAGATTCCTATTGCTGCATCTTAATACAGTTTGGAAAAACGCAACTGTTTGTTGATTTAGTAATGCAGCTACTCAGTAGCTAAAACCTTGAAGTTGTGAACAAGTTGTTAAATAAATGTGGGTTTGTTTAATCCTCTTGAAATTGTAGCAATTACTCTGAGTGGTTCTGTGCCTAGGTTCATACAGTCAAATAAGAAACAGTCAAATCAGGCATTGTAAAAGCTTAGTTGCTGCGTCACCATTTCATGTACAAGAAAGCTTTGGAACTCTCCCAGGTGTATTTTTAACTCTGGCAATGTTTAATGCAGATTACGTTCCTTTATGAATGACATATATTCATGTATCAAACAGTATTTAACTGATATATTTTTAGGGCTGTTCTACTATCCCATTTCCATAGAAACCTTACTAGGCGTATGTATACGCTTAACTAGTTTTAATTTATCTAATTGGGAAATGTGATCTCCTGCTATATTCTCTCTAATTGCAGCCAGAAAGCTCCTAAGTGCTTTTGTTCTACTGTCCAGCTCCCTTTGACAGTAGTACAGATTTGAGCAAGAGAAAGCACCTGGGTGTTGAAGAACAGGAAAACACTGAGCTAAATTATCTTTAAAATTTGACTCCAGTTCTATCTTCAAAACTAAATACTAATACTGATCTGCTTTGATATGGGAGAGCTTCCTCTGCTGGAAGAAGCCCCAGCATCTCTGACCCAATGCTGAATATAAAGAATTGTATACAAAGAAGAGGTGAAGTGTAGGCTTGGAAGGCTGTTATCTCTACTGCCAGAAGCAGGTGTTGAGGTGGAGAGATGAAATCCTCCTGTGGTGTATTTTTGAGACAATTTCACTACCAAGTGTGTGGCTTCCCTAATGAATTTAGCAGTTACTCAAGTGTAATTGCAGTTTCAGTGGAAGAAGAAAAGAGGTAGATACTTTGGAACACAGTAGGACATAACTGGAATGATTGCTGTAGATATTTATAGAAGGTCTGTTTGGAAATCATTCTTCTGTTTAGCTTGCCCCTGTGAATGTTTTACAAGAAAGGGTAATTAGCCTTGTGGAATGGAAAAAGTAGTTAATGTTTAATAGTGAACCACATCCTAGCTGACCTCTTTCAAATTCTACCCTAATTTGTTCCATGTTGAAGAGCTCAGTCAGCATTGTTCAGGTAGAATAACCAGGACAAGTCACCAAGGGTTTTTTGACTGTTTTGTTTAAATTAAATATTTGGAGTTTGTGTGTGTCAGTTGGAAAAAGAAATGGATATAGACAACTGACCAAGAAGTCTTTGCAAATATCTTTTGTTGTACCAGTCACCACATCACAAATTCCTTTTCAGTTCAATCCGGTTAGAGGTGAGAAAGGGGTTGTGGAAGGAACTACAAGTACATAGAGGGTTTGGGGTTTTTTTAGCATAGAAGGTTGGGATTTTTTTAAAATTTCTTAAGCAGTAACCTCTTGTTTCTTTTTTTTTTCAGCATTCAAGCTGGACGTCTCCTTTCGCACATTCCGTATCAGCTTTACACAAAGCAGTCAAGTGTTCAGAAAGGTCTCAACTTTAACAGCATATGCAAACCTGAAGATGCCGTGCCAGGTCCAAGCAATATCACTAAAGATCTCAACAGGGTGTAAGTGTTTCTGATTTTGTAATGCAGGTGGTCATCATTCACCCATACTGGGTTTATATTTGTAAAAATATAGCATTTTGAAAGTTAATTTCATCAAGCTCTGAGGCGCTGAAATTTAAACATAAAGTATAGCTGTATAAATAGCTGAGGACAGAACTCAGTTACTCTCTCTAGTCTTTGGACCACAGTTTGCTTGATAATATGACCTAGGAGTCCTAGGATGTAATATATCTGTATGGAAGCAACAGGCATGCATTAAAGGATTCTGACTGGTGACACTGAAAAAGCTGGTGACTACTTTCGCTCGAGGTGTCTAGGAATGAATATAAATGCATACTAGTTGTTAATCTCTTTCTTTAGCCTCTTAAAAAAAAGTCACAGCATATATTATGTATGCTAACACCAAGATTTAAGTCACGCTTGAGAGAGAAGGTGGATTAAAAAATGAAATTACAATATAAAAAAAGTATCCTAAGAGACCTAAGACCTTGAGAAGACACTTGAAGAGAAAGCACCAGTGAAACTTTTTAACTGGCAGAGGAATTGGAATTTGGAAAGAAGCATTCCGCTTGAACTCTTCTATAGATTTTTTTTTTTAATAAGAAGATTCCTGTATCTTTTTCAGAAGTACATATTTGTTCTTTATAGGCAAGAATAATAACATCCTAGAATTTTTTTAGGTTGGAAAAGATATCTGGATGTCATCTGATTCAACACTACTGCTCAAACAAGGCCGAGGATACTGTGCAAGATACTGTACTTTCTGATTTGTACTGGTGATCTGAGTTCTTCCACAGTCCACTGATTTTTGTAAAATCCAGACATGCATACTGCTGAGGCGACTTCACCACATGAGTGGGATTTGTCTAGATTTAGAAAAAATAAAAGCAGTCCCACAAAATTAATATCTTAAGCAGTATTTCATATCTATATTTTAAACAATGAGTGGTACAATCACCATCACCTCTTACTATTGCATTGTTAAAGATTTTTAAATAAGAAGAGTATTCAGACTTCCCAAAATCTTAGTGTAGTCTGGAAAACATGACTTTAAAAGCCTGCCTATCCACTGAGTATGTACCACTGAATATACCATTTTCAACCACACAACCCTTCAAAAATAATGTGTTTACTGTAATTTATGTTTGTGATAATCTTAACCAAATTGTTGTCATGCGTAATTGACTTTCTGGTTTCAGTGGCATACTGAATAGCTAATTATTGCCCAATTTTTTTTGTGTACTTAAATTGCTAGCATTGGGAGTGATGGTTGGGTTTGTTGGTTTTTTTCCAGCAGATCAAGTGCATGTAGAACTCTTGAAGACTTTGATTTTAATTTCCAGAATTAATTTTTTGAATGAAAGCTTTGTCTTTGTGCTAGTGCACTTGTGGCAGAATATTTTGGTTTATATGCTTAAAAGCTGAAAAGGCATTTGTTTGTGGTTTTTATCAAAGCTAAGCATACATTTGATTTTCAGAGCTTGAACAGATTTTTTCATTGAGAAAAAATAAAATAAATCTAACACATTAATCTAAAATAATTTTCTAAAAAAATAGTTCTCTGTGTATACGTTCTCTTTTCTTTTTGTTAAGGAAAACCACATCTCTTGATGAAAGGACAACTCCTGATGATTTGCATATTCCTGCAACATTCATGCTGTCTATGGCAGTACAGTTCTGTTAACAAATTAATAATTATTGTACTTCAGTTGGAGAACACCTGCCAGATTAAAGGCCTTGAAATTGCTTTTCTTATGTGAGCATGGTCACTCCCATGTGAACTGCTAGTTAATAATACATGAAATCTGTAAAATCTTTGGTATGGCTTTGTATTTTGTGCCATTGAGAGGATGTGGCTCAGAATTTGAGATAATTTTCTTGGGAATGTAACTGAAGTATATATTGAGAACAATTAGGAAGATAAAGCTTGAAAATACCTGTAATTGTGCCTTTATTTATGAAAGACATGGTATTTAATTATTGTATCTGTTTCAGAAATCATGTTAAAAAGTATGAAATGGAAAATGAAATCACACCCAATGGAATAAGCAGCTGGAATGAAGAAGAGGAAGAAGAAACTGACGATATTGGATTTACAGAGCTGGAGGAGATTTTTCCCATACGGAAACAAAATGGGATTCAGTCTCATAAAGACAGCACTGCCCTTTTTAATGGACACACCCACACTTCTACCAGTGCCTTAAAGACACAGGATTGTTTGGTGCCCTCTGGCAACGGTGTTGCAAGCAGGTTCTCTCCAGGCCCTGTGCAGGAGGAGGGGAAGACTGACAAAGGCATGGTTGACTTTAGAGACTGCACAGTGCAGCAGTTGCAGCAAAGCAACAAAAATACAGACTTTTCATGGAGTCCACACAGGACTATGAGTAACTCATCCTCATCTTCATTTTTGCACAGTAATGCTAAAATAAATGGTGCTCACCACTCAACTGTTCAGGGGCCTTCAAGCACAAAAAGCACTTCTGTACCTGCTCCTAGCAAGGCAGCTTCCTTACCTGTGTCGAAACCTTCAGATTGTAGTTTTATTTCTGACTTTTATTCACATTCAAGACTGCATCACATATCAACATGGAAGTGTGAATTGACAGAGTTTGTCAACAGCCTGCAGAGAAAAAACAGCGGTGTCTTTCCAGGAAGGGAAAAATTAAAAAAATGGAAAGCAGGCAGGTCTGCACTTAAAACTGACACAGGTAGATACTTGTTTAAGAAGGTTTATGTTAAGAAGATGCCATGTATCTTTGTACGTTAAATGTCCAAACGAGACTACGTAGTTTAGTATTTGAGTATTCATATTCTAGTCAGACTATCTGGAAAAACTTGATGACTTCGGTGCAGTGAACACTTAATGGATCCAACTGCTTTTGGCTTTGTTTGGGTTTTTTTTACTTAAAATGTTACTTAATGTGGTACTCTGGTCTATATTCAATTCCTCCTTGTAGAAATAGTATTCCTGACTTTACCGAGATACATGGTTTAATAAGGGAGAAAAACACTATGTATACCTAAATACACAAGTCTGTAGTTGCTGTGTAAAAATCTGCAGAGGAAAAAAAGAGAAGAAAAATTCATACTGTTCAGCATGAGCATTTAAAAGATGAGTAACATTTGGATGTGAGTTAAAATCTAAATTTTTTTTGTTAGTAAGAGTTTTACCTAGCTCTGGGTCTGTTAAAGTGGGTAGTAGTGTCATATGAGACTTTTGAACGTGGCTTGAAGAGAAATATTTTATGTCGTTGCATCAAGGGCCAAAGTGAAAAAAATGTATAATTCATGAGAGTTAAAGTGTTACGGATAAAATATTTTGCCTCTTTAGAATCTCTGGTTTGCAGTCTTATTAAATTAAAAGGTTAGTTCTGTACCATTAAAGAGATTCTGCCTCCTGTGCTGTAAAATTATTCACTTGTAAACATAAAATATGCTTGATGAGAAATAGCCACATCAAAAAAACTGTTAGATAATAAATTAACTGAGTCTATGTTTGTGTTAGGACACACCAATTATCAAACATGTTAGCTTATTAACTACTTAATGTGTATTTTTTTTAATCAAAATGTGGTATAAGCTAATATATTTTTATTTCTCTTTGATTTGGCCTAGAGTATTCCAATAGTTAATGCCTGTGGGTTCAGTTGACAAGTAGCAGCTCTTTAACTTGATTGCTTGATTTGTAAATATGCCCATTATAAGACAGTCCTTATTTTTCAAAGAATGAGTTCAAATTTTAAGTTACTAAAACCAAGAGGATATTTTTCTGATTACTCAGTAATTAACTCAGATGTTAAGTGGAACAGTTCACTTGATGTATTGAAGTATTTTTTCACTGTTACACTTTATGCATTGTTCAAATTAATTTCGTTTTTTGATTGCCACCTTTGGTAGGTCAGCAACACAGACATGCAGACTTGAACTTCTAGAAAGTATTTGTAGTGTTTTAGGCATGTACGTTTTTCAGTGAGGAGTTACCTTGCTCGTCTTCGCTGAATATTTGCATGCGTGTAAGTACAGCAGTGACAAAATCCAGTTGCATGGGAGTTTTAAAACCAATTGTGGTGTGTTTCATGAAGAATAATGGTAGTTCTTAGTGCAGCTGAACTTATATTTTTATCTTTTGAAACAGTTTTCTGATTGATGAGCAAAAAGGAATAAAATTCTGTTCCTGATTCAGTGTTAACATAGCGAAATTAAGATCCAGTGCCAACAACATGCATTAATCTCCTTGGATTCGGAGAACTTGTTAGGTAGAAGGTGTTAATCATGAGAAAATAAAAAATAGAAACTCTGAAGTTAATTCATTGTTCAGGCTGTTTGTCTGCTGCTTATGTTTACTTTTCTCAGAGTAAATACCTTCTTGGTGAGAGGAAACAAAAATATTTATGGTTTAGAGATGGTTAAAACTTGATAATAGACCTTGATGACTACTGTGAGTAGTACCAAAGTGTATAAATTAGGGTTCAAGTTTTCTGTTGGTGTATCTTCATACTAGGTAATGTGTCTGTTGCGAGCTCAGCCAAGCCACAGAGCTGTATAATGCACGTGGATATGGATTGCTTCTTTGTATCTGTGGCTATCCGAAATAGACCAGATCTCAAAGGTCAGTATTTAAGTCTGTGTGTTACAGTTTACTCAGTTAAGCCTTTTAAAAACCAAACTTACACAATTATAAAATTAATCCGGCATATTAATCTTTTTTCTTGCATCTTCAATAGTTAGACCGTGCAACTTTCATATTCCTGTTTACTTTCTCACAATCCAAAAGCAAGTGGAAGAGAGAACTGGAATTCTTGCTATCTCCTTTCAGTATCTAAAGTAAGAAGAGAGAAGTAAAATCTGTAGTAACTTTTCTCTGTGCCATTGTACATTAACTTACTGAGATTTTACTCTACCATATTAGAAATCAGAAATCGAATTTTGGTTGTTCTAAAAGTGGGGTGTGAGCACTGTCTGTTAAAAAAAAAAGGAAAATAAAAGAAAATGTGATATCCTAATAATCCTCCTGTTTAAGAAGCTCTGTTTAACTAAAAAAGTGGAAAGGTCAAGGCTGAGAATTAATTGTCTCTGCCTGATGCATATTGTTCAAGAGAAATTTGCTTCTCCTTTCCTTTCCTCTCTAAGCTCTTACACATGAAATATTGTAAGACCTGGAGGATTCAGGAACAATTCAGTTGGCATTTAGAAGTCTGAGTTGTGTGATCATCCTTAAGACATTGGAGAGTTAGCAGAGCACCTTAGCAAGCTTTGGTGGGTTTGTTTTTTACAAGTGTACCATTCAGAAATGGGAGATCCAAGTTCTGTGCAAACACTGAACTTTAGAGGTGTGCAAGTTTGAAGACTGGGTACAGTGGTGACCATCTCACACTCTCAGCTCTCACAGACCTTGGGAAAGAGTAAGCTGTATATGTGGTTCCATTGCTGTCTTCTGTCCAAAGGCAGGAGCAGCTGTATCAGATACCCCTGCTATGTTTGGTTCTTTAAAGCTTGATTTCCTGCCAAATTTCAAATTCCGTTATTGGAACATAAAGAATGTAGGACTTTCCTGCAAATACTTTTTCTGTTCCACGGAAGTCTGCCAGAACTTTCAGTGCCTAAATTAGCTTTCTTTGGAAACACCATGGAGGTGTTGCTATTACAGAAAAGTCAAAAGTTTACTAAAAATTTTGATTTGTGCAGTTAAACTAAGTGTTAAACTACAGTCAAACTAAGTGTTTTGGCATGTGTATATTTTTCTGATTTACTTAAGCTAATAAACATGTTGAAGTATTTAAAATCAGTCCAGTGTTTGCTGTATCTTAAACTAATGAATCATTAGGTTGTTGGTGAAATTTCAAAGCTTCCATTTATATTTGTTATTAAAGACAAACTAGTATTGGCTGTATTTTCACTCTTGAAAAACTTTTCTTCTTTACATGTGACTGCAATTAAGACGGATTCATTGTCACAATTCCAAGTCACTTCCGTAGCTGTTCCTTCTTTAATGCCTTGAGAGCATCTAAGCTTGAAAGAAACTATAAAAAGTAAATTAAAAGTCCTTATCATCTTATCCTAATTGTGCTGTTATTAAAATGTAAGCTGTTATAGGTATTGACCTGTAAGTATATGCATTTTTTCTCCTCAGGAAAGCCAGTAGCTGTTACTAGTAACAGAGGTACAGGAAAGGCACTGCTGCGCCCTGGTGCAAACCCCCAGCTTGAACAGCAATATTACCAGAAAAAGCTATTGAATGGCAAAACAGGTATAGATAAGTCTGTCTGTATGTATGTTTTTAACTATTGTTATAGAAGACTTTTTCTTTAAAATTATTGATAAAGTGTACCATGGATAAATTTATTTCTTTCATGTGGGGGATTTCAGAAAAGAAATACCTTTGGACAGCATGGTGCTCTGTGGCCTCAGTAATAGCAGGCCACTGAGGCTTCTTGTTAGTTTTGCTCAGTATGGGTAAATTAGTTCAGAGTAATTTTAGATTTTACTCACTTTCTTGAGGTTGAGTGTAAGATAGAATGTTTAGTTATTTAAAATGAGAAATAAATACCGGTTTTCCAGGATCACTTTTTTCTCAGAACATTGAGTATAGAGAAGAAGGTACAAAACAAATTTTAAAAGTCTACTACTGGGGTTTTTTACTATAGAAGTAGTAACAACAGCACATGGCCAGTGAGAAACTGATTGTTTGAAGTTGGCTTTTGAGTTGCATATGTAGAATATCTGTGGACAATGAGTTAATTTGGGTGGTCCTTAGAGCATTTTAGGTTTCTGGAAAGTCTTTGCAATTTTCATGAGTTCTCTTTGCTCAATACTTTGTTTTCTCAAAACTAGGGCATCTGTTGTAGTTTGAGAATTCCATACTTGCCTGCAGTAATTTAGAAATTTGTTACTTTCTGTGTCGTCAAGTAGTAGTGTACTAATATAAACCAAAGTTTTATTAATAAAAAGTTTTACTATACTGCCAGAACTGTATTTAGTATGAGAAAGTATATTGCTAAACATTGGCAACTTAAGTGGCCAGCAACAGTCTATTTCATTATCTGGAAGCGTAGTTCTTACCACAATGTTGGTAAAAGTGCATATATACAAGGGTTAGCTGCTATTTAATTTTGGTTTAGATTTGGAAGTTGAATTTCTCCTTTGCCCTTTCGTATATGCAGTTTCTACCAAACTTGTCGTAGTAAGTACTGTTGTTATAAAGTTTACACCTCAGCGTTGTATTTTGGTGATACAAGAGCGGGCAAAGGACAGATTGTTCTTCCATAGTTGTTTATGAAACATGAGTGCTTTGGAAATTGGCAGGTTGTTGGGGTTTTTTTAAGACATTCAGAAGCAAGGTATTACTGTAAGTGATGCCGTTCCTTCTGTCTTTTTTGCTGTAGTTTAAGAACACTTCAAAACTGAGGTAGAATATATGTTTGTGGAACCCACTGGCCTTTAAGCTTTTAAGGACTTTTCAGTATGCTCCAGACAAAGATAGCTGTGGTATTTATGGAGTTGGGTTTTCTGTAATAGAGCTTGTGTATGAAGTATTTACTGGTAGTTCAGTTCATACAGTGACGTCCTAACTTTTATCAGGGCCTTGAACTGGATAAGGGTGTGCTTTATGCAGTTGAGTGGTTTGGAGAGTTAGATGGTTGAATTACAGAAGTTTAGTTGATACCTAGCATGTTCTTTTGCTTCACAAATTCAGTAGTATCTCTTCTACTGTATTTATTGCTTAAGTGTACAACAGATTTCAACCTCATTGTATAACAAGCTCAGTTTCTTACTGTGGCAGCTTTTTCTGGATATCACAGATTCATTTCTTTAACTTCAGCATCCAGTCTCAACTGGCTTCCATGCAGGCAGGCAGCTAGCTCTTTCTTTCTTGATACTTAGGCTGATTGTGCAGCCTATTGTTTTGGTGAAAGGATTTTTCCAAACACTCTTTTTATAGTGTCTGTTTCATTAGCTTCAGTTCACAATATTTTTGAGTCTCTGTTTATTTTTATCTTCATGTACAATTGTTTTACCAATTAAAAAACCACAAACCTGTCATTTCTGCTTACATTTTCTTGTAAGTACATGGTTTGTCTTCCTTTTGGGGTAAAGAAATTACAGTTAGTTATGGTCTTAGATGTAAGGGTGGAATTGCTGATTAGGCTTCTCAGACATCACAGTATCTTAGAAAGTGACACACTTCACAGCATGTGTTTAATTGTGCCATGCCAGATGGAAATACAGTCCAGTAGGCACAAGCATTACATGCAAAAATGCTTTTTCTTAAATATCAAAAATACGGAATGGTAAATTAGGCTGTTACAACAGACACAATGGGGATATGTTATATAAATGAAATAGAAAGGTAGTTGGGAGGAACTTAAAACATGAGCATATTTTTACATCCGTGCTTTAACATGGAACCCACTTCAGTTTTTGGTGCTTCATACTTTCCAAGCTGTTCCCTGATTTTGCCTTCTCCAAGTCTTGCTCATTTGAAAAAAGGTTCCAAATTACAAACCAACCAAAACCACAGAAACAGAGCACCTCCCCCCTTCAAAAAAAAAAGACAACCCCCTAACAAAAACAAAACCAAACACCCCCTCCCAAAATACCCCAATACCCTTATGAATCACTTTTGACCAAATACTGAATTCTGCTGCTTCAGCTGCTTCTTTTTTTTTTTTTTTAATTACTTCTTTAGTGATACTGGTTCCTGACTTTGATCTGCATTGCTAGACAAATACCTACTGTCAATAGAATCTTCAGTCTTTTATGAAGTACTTTCTTTTTCTTGTATTAATTCATCTAAAAATGCATAACTTTTAAATTTAAAAACTTGATATCATTCTCACCCTAAATCACCAAATTGGAGATAGGCTTTCTAGATAGTAGAAATTACTTCTCTACGTACATGCCATCTTTAACATTCATGTTCTAAAGATAAAAGATTAACGTATGTTAATCAAGATTCATAGTTTGGGGTTTCTTCCATGGCCAGGATGCCCAAGATGTGAATGTTTTCTAGACTTCCTTTCCCTCAACCCTAGAATCTCCCTTTTCATTCTAAAGAGCAGCAGATTTTAACCATCATATTAGTCACAGATTTATTCTCAGCGATTTCTTTTTCACAGACTTGGGTCCTGGCCTCTGATTTCTCCATCCGTTGCTCCACATTCACCATGTGCCTGTCTAGTTTCCCAGCTTTTGATGAGAGGTTCTCTACCTTGCCTTCCATTGAGGACAATGTGTTCTGCATTGCCCTGAATTTCACATGAAGTGACTCCATCAGCTCATGGGGGGATCTACTCTGCTGCGATGTGGAAAAAGTCGACGAATCCACTGAAGATAGACAAGATGACAGCATCATCTCAGGCCAGGGCACAGGAAGGCATGGACTAAAGAAGTTGTTCTTGTCATTCTTATCTTTATTTGGGGCATAATTTTGCTCTAATTTTCAGTTGCAGACATCTTAGGTAACTTATTGAGCTCATCATAAATTAAAATATTTAAGAAATTAAAAAGTGCACAAATTTAGCAGAAATTTTGAATAAAAGCAGTTTTCCACATGAGTCAGGCTCTACCCCTGGTATTTCCACTCACTCATTATACCACTTCCTCTGGTTTGGTAACTACTCATATGTGCACACAGCACCACATTTCCTTTCAGTCAGATTGTCGGTGTGTAAGTTGGTAGCACTGTGGAATGTTGTTAGGCATTGTGGCACTCTGCAGAAAACTCCCCATTTATTATATTAAAAGGTGTATGGTATTAAATAGACTGCAGTAATGAAAAAGGAGGGGATTTCATTTTATATAAATAGAAGCATTTTATCTATATGATATCTCGTTTTGATTATGATGGGAGTTTGGGTGGGCATAGTAGTTTTTGCATCTAGTGAGTTTTTTCAAGCTGATCCATATTCAGAGTATAGCAAGTATTTCAAGATTTACATACTGTGAAAACCCAGATAGCAAGAACTAGAAAATCTTTTGCTTGTTTTCATTTTTCAGTGTCATGCAATTCTGTCTTGTACCTAGTACCCAGTGGGCTTGGAGGATCCTTTAAAATTTATGTAAGAATATGTAGTAAAGTTTTGTAGAATTAGGGAAGGTCTGTCTCATTTTAAGTCTGAGGTTGCAGTATTTATAATTGTATCATTTTGATCCAAGATAAGTTTGGGGTCATATTTGAAAGAAATTGACATATCTTATTAAGAGAATTACTAGTAAGTAAAAGCAGAAGTTTTTTCAGTTAAAATCCCCATAAGAATGTTAAAGGAAATACAAGTTTCTAGCTGGTGTTCTTTATTTAAACTAATTCGCATTCTGGTTTTCACTTCTTAAAAATCACTTTGTGGTATCTAGACTATTAGAAAAATAGTTTTAAGTATTATATGAAGTGGATTTATATTCTATATGAAATTTCAATGTTCTGGTATTGGGAGTGCTTTTTGTAAAAAGGAACATGGCTAAGTGTCTTCTTGTTTAGTCAAGCAGTTGGTAAATAATTTTGAGTGTCTTGTATTTGTTGGCAGGATATGGTTGTAACAGTTAGCCACAAGTGTTTGATTGTTTTTATGGTCAGTAAAGCTAAGATCATTCTTACTTTACAGTATGATGTATATAGTCACCAACAAGCTGCTGTCTAGTAATTTTGGGGGAAATAGAAACACCATGTTTCTGTTGATACTGTTCTCAGTAGTAGATACAGACCTGAGAGACATTACTGGGGAACGGGTCTGGGTTTTTTTTCTGGACCATGATATGAATCAATATAGTATTAAAAACCTCTTCGCCAACAGATAACAGTACAGGAATTGTATAAAATAAAATCTGTAATTTTTATTTTATTTGCATTCATTCTGTTGAACTCTGAGGAAAACTAACATTAAGACAAATTTTATTTTTCAAGCAGAAATTAGAGTACCTGATCAGTTGGACTCAGTCTGGGAGCAGCCAGATTCCACACATGTGAATGGAGCTGACTTCAATCTCACTGTTCTGTCCATGGCTGAAATAGCTTCTTGTAGTTATGAAGCCAGGTAGGTAAAAGTTACCCAGTAGTTTGCTTGAAAATCACATACAGATAGGCATAAGATGTCCAAAAATAGTGGTTACTAATGGTTAAATTTATCTAGAGAAGACGCTTCTGTTCAAAAGTTGCAATTATATAGGTTGTTAGAATTTGCCAGGTCTTCCCTGTGGATGCTGCTGCTTGGTAGATGCTGCTCAATAGCTCTCAACCCAACTTATGTATAACTTGAAATGCAGCCCATTAAGAAAAACCTTATGCCTTTCACTGTGATACTGTTAATTTCATGTTATTATCATGGCTTTGTATCAAAGTTGTGGTATTTTATAGAATTAATGACACATTCTGAAGGTTTTACTTCAAACAGAAAATGTGAGTACTGGACTTAAAAAAACATTTTTTGCAGAGACTTTGCTGACCATCTCCAATGGCCTAGGTTACAAAGGTTTAGAATATGAAACAACTTTTATAAATATAAGCACAGTGTTAGAAATACAGGGGGTTTCCCCTGATGGAAATAATACTCCAGAAATTATTTCCTCATTGGAACCTTTCTTAGGCTTGCTAGGATAGGCAGACTTCTATTTGTATCTCAGAAAGAGTTTATTTATTAAGAGAAGCCTAATTATGTAAGCTTGCACCTTGGAAAATAAGAACTTGTTACCTTAGTCACTGTAGTATATGTGTGGTTTTAATTTGAAACAGAAGATAGCAAGTGTGCTTTCTGGAATCTTTGTCCTTAGCATTTTCCTAAAGGCAGGTTTCTCATGTTCCATGGCTTACTATTACACAGCTAATTCAAATACTCTATTTGCAGTTATTTTTTTAACCTATTAAATTTCTACCTGTTGACTGAATTCCTATTCCCATTTTTGTGGGAAAAGACAAATAATTAATTTGAAAATAGTGTGTATTAATTTGTGGAAAAGTTTGCACTGCGTTTACTTGGGGTTTATTTTATTTAATTTTAGACAAATCGGCATAAAGAATGGAATGTTTTTTGGCCAAGCAAAAAAGTTGTGTCCAAATCTTCAAGCAGTTTCATATGATTTTGATGCATACAAAGAAGTTGCACGGACAGTGTATGAAATACTAGCAAGGTAATGTGCTGTTTGTTTGCATGATCTTCATGGTAAGGTTATCAAGCATATTTTGTTTGCCACTACTGAATGCTATTTTTCATTTTATGTTTTCATCTCCCACTCTTCAGCTTCAATTAAGCTATTCCTATTTGAGGTCGTCCTTTCTAGTATTTTTGTTACTTGAAGCACCATGCTTCTGAGCATTCTTTTATCTTGAAGCCAAATCCTGTAAACAGTCAACATCTGACTTCCAAATGAGTCATTGTTAAATTTTTTACTGATTTATGTAGTGAGAAGCAGATCCTTGCTTAGAAGGGAGATCCTTCCAAGAGATGTTTGTTTTTTGAGTAATTTAAGAATGGGTTATTAGAGTAACATATTAGAAGCTACTTGCTGGTTTAAAATGCACTTGAAATAAAACTGGAAATTTGTTACTGTCAATGAAAAATAAATATTCAACTCCTTCTCCAGCTGTTCCTTTAAAATCAAGATGCATGTTGAAATCGGTCTTACATTAGTAATATTACTGAAATTTGCTGTTTTAGCATTTTTAATATCTAAGTGATGTGTGATACAAAATAGGCAAGGAAATGCCACCACAAAAGGAAGACTTTATTTGCTACATACTTGTTTTAACAGATTGTGAACTGTTGCTAGTATTTCACCTCCTTTACTTTGTGTTGATAGCTATACTCATAACATCGAAGCAGTCAGTTGTGATGAAGCACTAGTAGATATCACTGAAATCCTTACAGAGACCAGACTGACTCCTGATGAATTTGCAAATGCTATCCGCACCGAAATCAAAGACCAAACTAAATGCACAGCTTCTGTCGGGATGGGTAAGTAACTTCATTTCTATTTACAAGCAGTGACTGCTTTTGTTGATGTATCAAACTTATGTAAGCTTGCCAAAACTCCTTCGTGTTTGTGGAATATGTTGCCATTTACATTAAATTAGTGTGAACAAAAATGCAAGAAAATTTTCGTAAGTGGAAAGTTTTAAGCAAAAATGTATAAAATTTCCACATCACTGATGGCAGGATATTCTGAGTTGGAAGGGACCCACAAGGATCATCAAGTCCAATTCTTAAGTGAATGGCCATCCAGCTGTCACTTCTCCTTTGTTACCTGAACACTATGCTGAAATTCCACTCTTGCATTCATTTTTATGAAATGTATATTTCCAGTAAATAGAAAAATGAGCACAGACTGTGCTCCTTAATGGAGATAGCAGTAAGAGTTTACAGCGTGACATGATTTCGCATACTTATTAGAAGGTATTGAAAGCAAAGATGTGTGTGATTTCTAGTAGGTATTGTATATGAAATCACACATCTGAAAAGACTTCCTTGATTTGTTTTTATTTGGCTCCTTCCTTTCTCCTTTTGTTTTTTTTCATAATTAGTACTAGAGTTCAGTATCTGTACATACCTATACTGAGTGTATATAAGTGTGTGAAATCCACTTGTGAGACAAGCTGAAATTTATGACTGTAAGCAGAATTCTTCTCTTATTAACTTTGCAATTGCAGTTACCACTACAGTTTCACTGCTGTTAACAGCAAATACTGCTGGCTGATAATTTGAAAGTAGACACTGCAGATATATATGAATATATTTCATTAAATTCTTCGTAAAAGTTAAAGAATTTGACTATACTTTCTGCATTTTTCCTTGAGTGTTAAACTGTGACATTCTACTTGAGAATCAACAGAAGTTACCACAGACATGCTTTAATTTGTTGTTTTTACAGGTTCCAATATTCTGCTGGCCAGAATGGCAACTCGTAAAGCAAAACCAGATGGACAGTATCACTTAAAACCTGAAGAAGTGGATGATTTTATCAGAGGGCAACTTGTTACCAGTCTTCCAGGTACTCCTATCTTTTAGAGGGCATTTTGCCTCCTGATATTAAACCATTTTTAGCTACAAATTTGCTTTCTAGATCAAACAAGATTAGCTACTATTCCATGTTTATGATCCAAAATGTGATCGACAGTAAAGACATACGGTATACACCTGTATGAAAATAGGCTTTATTATGTTTTTTTATTGTTCGAGGAAAACACTTAAAAGCATTGTAACAAAGCATTTCCTGGCCTGTTATTCTTATTCAGTACATAATGTGTCACAGGCATGGTGCAAGAAGTGCTGAGTAAGCACTCATTTATGTTTTTAGTGGTCAGCTGACCTCAGCCTGCATGTACCCACATATATTTAGTGTTAAATGTAAAAAATAGTATCTGTTTAAGATTAAAAAAGGAGGGAAGGGCAGTAAAAACAGGCAGCCATAGACACTGAAATGGAAGACTGGTAGAAATAGCATCCACAGACAGGTGCAGATTGGCCAAAATTCTCTTTATGTCACCCCTTCTGTGGCCAAACATTTTGTGCTTACAGCACAGTGCCACTTCTCTTTGGCATAACTTACAGGAGATATTTTTCCTCCAGAATATTACTAGTATAGTACTGTGCTTTGACTTTAATGTTTTAAAGTTTTCAGAATTGACTTGCATGTTCATAGTAAAAACATTTTAGTGTTTGTGTTAATAATGCCACCCCAGCAGAGAAACAGATTATCAAAAATTGAATCTGATTACCTAAGATTTCTGATTTTTGCTGACTTTGGTAGTGTGAACTCATAGGATCAATATTTTCTGGAAGTAACAGGCCACCTCTCCAAACCCCAGAAATATACTTCAGTTTATCACACTTACATATGTGCTGTTGCTATGGATACCTACAATTTCGAGTGCTTGGTAATTCAAAGCACAAGTGATACAGGTATGCTATCACTCCTACCAGAAATATTATTTTTCTACCTAGGAAGCAGTGTAACGGTGGTCAAAATACTTGGTGGTTTTCTTTTAGATGAAATCACTTGTACATGAGGGGAAAACATATTACATGTTGGACATTCTTTTTGGACTGAGTTGTTGTGGGGATTCAGAGTGATATAATCTGTAACAAGCAGTACCTTGTCAAGACAATTTCCAAGCAGGAGTCATTCATATTTTACCTAAAAATAAACAAACATGCTGCAGTGTGACATATTAAGCTAAGTACATGAAACAGATTAAAGATACACCGGTGATGACAGCAAAAGTTTCCATTCAAACTTTGTTTTATGGAGCAGAATTTATTTTATATATATTTATTTGTTAATTTGATATAACTTAATATAGGTTTAAAAATAAAAATTTTATGTAATCAGAATCTAACTGGCTTTGAATTATATGAGGTTAACAGAACTAATTGCTTTGTTGTTAGGAGTTGGCAGGACAATGGAATCTAAGCTGGCTTCTTTGGGAATTAAAACCTGTGGAGATCTGCAGTGTGCTTCAATGTCGAAACTACAAAAAGAATTTGGTCCAAAAACAGGACAAATGCTCTACAGATTTTGTCGTGGTTTGGATGACCGACCTGTTCGTACAGAAAAAGAAAGAAAATCTGTTTCAGCAGAAATCAACTATGGAATAAGGTTTACACAGGTAAATTAAACTCGCTTCTTTTTTGCAGTGACTTCTTTCAGCTGTAAAAGAATCTTCTCATATTCTGATTATTTTCACTTACACTTTGATCTGTTAGAGCACCATCTTAGCCACGAAATAGAAATGAGGAAAATGAAGAAGTAGGAGACCAAATGATAAAATGGGAGGAGAGACTGCAGAAGTATTGGACTGAAAAGAAGCTTGCACAAAATTAGCTGGCTATTCTGCATTCGTTATACAAGTCTGGTACAGAAAAAGAGAACTGCAGTAGGTTTGTCAGCACCTAGCATTCTCTTTCATTTAAATGCTGATTATTCGAAGATGCCAGTGCCTGAAACTATCACCAGCTGCTCCCGTACAACATTTTTATTAGACTTTCACAAATACTGTTGGGGGGGAAGTGTTATTAACAAAACTGTGTTTAAAAGGTAACTCAGCACTTTGTTGAGATCTTGAGTATTTATAGAAATGATAGGAAAAAAAATGAGTTTGAAGAGACCTGCCGATGTTGCATAGTCCAGGCCTTTGCTCAAAGCAGGGGAAGCTAATAAATCAGACCAGTTGCTCAGGACTTTATCCAGTCTGGCACTGGAAATCTCCAAGAACGAAGACTGCAAACTTCCCTGAGAAACATGTTCCACTGCTTGACTTCCCTCATGGTGAAAAAGATCTTAAGTCCTATGCTCTTCATCTTCTAGGTTTGTGCTTAAAGTTAGACTTGCAATTCTGTGTTGGGGTTTCTAAATACATTTTTTAAAGACTTCTTTCAGCATTAGGATAGGAATCTACCATCTCACCTAGCTTAAGTGACCTACAATGTAAACAAAGCACTTGAACTTAAACGAGACAATTGCTTGTGAGTGAACTTGCTCTTTTCAGTTCACACAGTCTGGACTGTATTAACCCTTAATGATTTACCTTCAGTATTTGAAAACTATTAACTATCTAAACATGTTGTTTTTCCCCTTCAGCCTAAGGAAGCAGAAGCTTTCCTTCTGAGCCTCTCCGAAGAAATCCAGCGTAGACTTGAAGCTGCTGGTATGAAGGGTAAACGACTGACCCTTAAAATTATGGTCAGAAAGGCTGGAGCACCAGTGGAGCCTGCAAAATACGGAGGTCATGGAATCTGTGATAATATTGCCAGGTAACCACTAGGCATGAACACACTTCTGCAGAATCTAAAATTTATAGGAAGACGGGACAGAAATTTCAAAGTGCTTGGTACTTCTTTGTCTACGTATAAGACTTGCACCAAAATAAGAAGTAGAATATTGTTATCAAAAATCCTCTGTGTTTGGATTGTACATTTGTGGTGTTCTGGTTATCAGTAAGACATGTATGCTTATATATTGTTGGTGTACCTTTCTCTAGCTTGCTCAGTATTGGAGTTGATGGTTTTCTTAGAGTGTCTGAAGAAGACATTTACATTACTATGACACTTATGCAGCAGTATTTATTTCTTTCACTAACCAGCCAAGCTGAAAGGTTCTGGTGCTACATAGTGTTCTCTCTCCCTGAGCTGTGTGGTGTTGGGTACTTTCCTTTTTCTTGAGAGACTTTCTGCTGTTCCTTGATAGATCTCTTACTGATTGTGACAGTTGGAGTCAGTTCTCAGAGAAAATTGTACTTTGTACTTGTCAAGAAAGATGTCTGATAGTACAGTGGTCCTTCAAGTCTAGAGTGCATGCAAGCTATGGCAATATTTGCAGAAGGACTCGCTGCAGAAGACTGAGAGGCCACTTCAGGTTCTGAAGATGGAGCTGGCATCAGACGCCTTGGACTGCAGTCAGTCGTCTTAGTACAGACAAGTTTGGTAGTGTTGAATCTTGTGTTTCCTGTTGTTTTACCAATAAATCTGCAGAGAATTTTTTTGGTCCTAGAAGACACAATTAAGTTCTGAAGTGGAGCTTAGAAAGTTGAATCTCAAAATTGCAAGGTCAAAGACTGGTGTCCCATGTTTCAGCTGTTCAAGAAGGCAATCTTTTCAGGTCTCTTGACCTTTGCAGTTACATTTCTTCATGTAGGTGTAAGTTCCTCATCAGAAATGCCTTTGCTTTCTTGTGTATCCTTATCAATGTAATAAAGTTTCATTCTACCTGAGCTCCCCATAGCACATCTCATCGAGATGCTCCCTGTAGTGGCTGCCCATCCCTGAAGAAATGGGATAACCCAATTATTCTGCCTGGGTAGTCAGCTGATAGGTTGCTGTCAAAGGAGTAGGACCCTCAGCTTCCACAGGGAGTGCTGTTATTCCTGTTCACTGTTCTTTGTTCCTTATTGATCAACTGGATGATGTTGACTAAATATTTTTTAATCTGAATTTTATTTATATACTTGCATGCTGAAAACACAGGGATATAATCTAGGCATAGGGTATCATATGCTGTTTCATACAAGATTTCATATAAGATTGTCATGGAACCTTCTAAATACACATATATTCTTCAGGCATACACTTCTCTATCAAAGCAGTTGTTCCTTCAGTACAGGATGATCCTGGCTTTTGAGAGACAATAGGGCTTTTCTGCCTTTCCTTCCCGTCTCAGGTGGTTGTAACAGACTAATCCCTCCTGAACTGAAGGGTCATTTGGTGGAGTTGCTGATAACAGAAGAGGTGGTGGAGTTCACAGATCACAGAATATCCTGAGTTGCAAGGGACCCCCGGGGATCATCAAGTCCAAATGCTGGCCCTGCATAGCACCATCCGCATGCCCAGGAATTCTTTCAGTGGCTTAGAGTTCAGCAGTAGGACTTGCATGCACAGAGCCTGTCTAATGCTTGTGATCTTGTTACATAGAATTCAGGTGTAATAAAACTGAAACTACAAAATTCATGTGTCAGTATAAGAAGCTCATCACTTTTTGGAATTGATATATATATCAAGAAGAAAATCCGTCAGTCTATACTTTTGTTTTCTGGCTGTCCTGAATTCTTCAAGCTGAAGATTTATTTACTCTCAGCAGCCTTAGAACATATCTGTAGTATTGAGTGTGCATTGAGATAGCGCTTTATTCCTCCTTTGTTTTAACTAGTGTCAGAGTGCTTACTCGTGAACAGATCAGTGGTTTGTACCCCTTCTCTGTGGTCAGGCATACTAATGTACACGTGCCCTGAAATTTCCCTAATTCATTAAGTCTTCAGTAGGGTGAGGGGGCACCCAAGAATGCAAAATTGTTCACATATTGCTAAAGCAGTTCAGATGCTGGGATTTTGTTTGGTGGTGTCTTCTGTTTTTGCTTCTGGCTTTCCAGTGATCTTGTCAATCCAGGTTATGCTGCAGGTGCTGTATTTCTGTCTTTGTTAGAGCATTTCTGTTCAGCCCAGTGAAAGGCTTTTTAGCAGTAGAAGAGTAAACTCCAAATGTTGCATCCAAGCAAATGGATTAGAATCTCAGAGTGGCGTTCCCTCAAGTGACCTATTTCTCTCTTCAATATTTTCTCTGTAGCTATAGCTCATGACCCATTTCTTGCCTCCTTACCTCACAGGTGAATGGCTTTCTATGCTTTCTCATCCTACAGGTCAAGATTCCCTAGGATGATAATCAGAGTGCTGCAAAGGATTCAGACTTGCAGACATGCTTAAAATCAAATTTGGCTTTTGAGATTAAATGGTATTTTTATTGCATCTCTGAAACCCAGTCCTGATAGTTCAGCATAGACCTTTTTAAAATATTTTTCTGAAATGTTGTGTACCTTTAGACTCATGGTGATATTGGTCCCCTTTTTCTTAAAAATACTGACATGTAAAGCTTAGGGAGATCTTCATATTGTTCACAGTAGGAGGGGTTTTTGTTTTCATATTGGCAGAACTAGATCTTTTCAGAGATCTCTTGGCTGTTCATGGTGGTTTCTGACAGATTCAAAAGTGGAGTAACCATCAAATTGTTCAGTAAGTTGTCAGGATGGCACCCTGTCAAAACACCAAACTTCCTTTTGTTTATGGAGCTCACTCCATCAGAGCTAAAACTGCATCAGTAATTTCAGTGAGAAGACTTGACTTCACTCACATACATTTGATGAGCCACTTGAAATTCTGCCCTTACCTATGTCAAAGGCTAGGCCATTAGAGAATCCAGAACTACCAAGCTCTGCTGCTGCCCTGCCATACTCTCAAGTGGTAATTTGTAAACTCACAGCCAGGTTGTTTTGTGAGACTTGTTGCAAAAAATTCCCCCTAGCTTAAGATAATTTGGAATGGTGCTTAAAGTTACTTGCCATTAATTCTAATTCCTTGTTGTTTGTAATCCACATGCACATGCCTATATCTGCTTCCCCTCTGAGCTCCTTTTGAAACTCTTGCTGTAGACACTTGACAATTGACAACTGAAATAATACTGAGCAAATTCTCTGTCAACCAAGCTTGAGTGAAAGATAGAAATGCACAAGTGTGTTTCTGTGCAAACTGTAAACTTCTTGTGAAACTTTTTGTCTGGCTTCAATAGATTGCATGTATATAAATATATATGAAATTTGACCTTTTAATATGTGTACTGCACACAGAGAATGTTCATTAGTAGGTGTTCTGCTTTCCGTATTTTTTCAGTAGATCATGCTTAGTTTTAACGATCTTTGAAAAGAAACTACAGGACAAATAAACGGTTCTGTTTCTGTATGCCAAGAAATTATGATCTGTCTTTCTTTCAGGTCCTCTCTGGGACAAATACAGAATTTTTGTCTTTAGGATTTGTGAAACAGTTTCCTTTTTAACCATACTTGTTTATTCTTTCTAGGACTCTGACTCTAGACCATGCAACAGACAGTGCAAAAGTAATTGGGAAAGAAACTCTGAACATGTTTCACACAATGAAACTGAACATATCCGATATGCGAGGGGTGAGTTAATGGGAAAACTGAAATTCATTCTCTTTATCAACCTGCTTTATTGTCTTTCATGGATTTTCAGTTCTCCATGGTAGATGATAAACAAACTTAAGCAAAAGTGTAGATAATACAAAGTTTATGTAAATTAGTGTATGCAATCATATTATGTTTTGTAACCTTTGAAAAACAGGTCACAAAGCCATAAATGTAAAAAAATAAAATTTTTTTTGTGGTATAAATTAATCCACAACTTAAAACAGTCTGAGGTATCGAAGTAAGACTTTATCTTCTGCAGTTCTATCAGCACATATAAATTTTATTTTGTCTTAGAATTTTGTGTAAACTTTTGCCATACATTAATTATGTAACTAATACAAATAGTGTTTGTAGTGCCAATCAAAGATAGAGATTAAAGGAGCTTTTGTTCTAGACTGCAAGTCTTAGAGCAAGAAAAGTTACCCAGCCCATGGTTTGGCCTTTGTTTGAAGGTGATTTTCTGGCTCTTTTGATTGATAGTTTATTTTAGAACTCTTGCTCATCTCAGTGGTTTTGTCATAGCAATGTGACCTCACAATGCCCCTGTTTTGACATCAGCCATGTGTTGAAATGGAACAAAGAGAATTTCTAAAACAAACTTGCATTAATTTGTCATCTGGATTTAGAAGTAGGGTTTTGATTCACAATGTTGCCTTGCAAAGTCAGCTCCCTGGCTTAGAGTTGAGGAAATATTTACCATCCTGTCCCTATCTTTTTCTAGTTTATTGTCTGTTTCCTTTGCTGTCTTTGGTTTGTGATGTCATTCTATTTCACTTGATTTTCTTTTGAGAGGATTCGATTCTTAAAGTTAGTATCCCCTAGTTTTTGGACATGGTGTTTTACAAAACAATGTACTACTGCTGACCACGTGGCTCTGTTGAGTTCTGGAGGGGCCATTCAGTTCTAGATTATGTAATCAAGTCCAGATCCATCCAGGGTCCCTCAGTGGTTCTCCTTTCAGCTGATTTCAGACATGCCCAGTGTATATGTCTATGTGGGAGCTAGTCCCCTTAAGCCTTATTTATACATGAGGTGAGTCGTGCTTGAAAGTCTTTTTCTGTCACTATCTAAGAAAGATCCTGAACTGATACCCTTAGTTGTTTGCCCACACTTGGGCAGATAAATGCACTGAGTTGTCCCATCGACTTCGCATAACACTCAAACTCTTGTCCTAAAAGGCAAAAAAAAAAATCCCAAGGCAAAGTTGTATAGCGCAACAAACACAGTACTTACTCCAGAGGTTTCATTTAAGTTCTAGTAGTCAAACTTAGAAATACTTCAAAGAAAAAAGATAAAAGTGCAAAGGAGAACTTTTACAGTGATGATGTCATATCCCATTATTGCAACTGAGAAAGTGCTAATAAACAAAAATCTTACTGTGTAATTATAGAAGAAAACCTGGTGGAAATATATACGCTAACTCTTTCTAGAGTCCCACATACAACTTTTTCTAAGTGTCAGGTTTTTTTCTTTAAAATTACAGAAGATTGGCAATAAACTCAGACAGTGCACCAGTGCATTCTTAATTAGACACAAATTTTGAACCCCTGCCGATTTGGTATTTAAAAGTTAAATGAAAAACTAGGATGTCTTGAAAAATGAGGACCACCTCATCTGAAAAGGACTACTTCTACCAAAGTACTTTCATCCACTGAGACTTTGTAAAAACAGTTTCTGCAAGTCATACAGTAGTATTTTTCTCACTTGTAGACTGACGTGATGGTTTTAGCATAGATTGTCTTTGGGGAAAAGCATTGCTTTTTTAGCCAGATTTAATACTAACCACATTCTTGTCACTGTTTCTGAATTTGTTAGTGTCTAAGAAATTTCATTAAAACCACATTGCTTCATGATCCTGTTGACAGCACTTTTTTGTATCAGAGAAGTTAAGATGGTAGATTTCTTAGTTATTGGATTGTGGTGGATAATCCTGGGATTTGTTTGGGATGGTTTTGGTGGCCGTTTTTGTGTATTTCAATATATTTTTATTTGCCCTCTCCCGCACCCACAACAAGCAGCCAGTTCCAAAGAAGGCAATGCTATTACGATACAATTACAGATTTTTAAAATTGATTTTATTTATTTAAAACTTCATTAAATGAATGCATTTATGTTTTGAATTTAGGTTGGGATTCAGGTACAGCAGCTAGTTCCCATCAGTAAAACAACTTCAGCTCACTCAACAGTACAATCTGGACATTTACCTGGTGGATCACATTCAGTTATTGATCTTTTTCATGTTCAGAAAGCAAAAAAGCAGTCAGAAGAAGAACGTAAGGAAGGTCAGTAAGCTTTGTACTTGACATGTGTCATAATGATCAGTTCTGAAGGACTCAAACATGGATCACCTTTTGGAATACTTACTCAATATTATACCACTATAAATCATGCAACATAAACTTTCTGAGAGTGGGGTTTGCTGCTGCAAATGAAAATGCTGCTAATAAAACTTTGTGTAGGATTAGTCCAATCTTTTTGTTTGTTTGTTTTAGTTGTTTTAGTTAATAGTAACAGAGGATACTTTGAAATAGAAAGTGTTATGATTGTGCAATATATTGTGTAAACTCTTCAGCAAATAATGCTAGAAATTACCTTTTACTGTCTTGGATCTTCAGATTATTTTTAACTGTTAGATTATCATTCTGTATTTTGTTTCCATATGTATAGTATTTGTGGCTGCTATGGACCTTGAAATATCTTCTAATCCAAGAACTTGCACTTTCCTTCCATCTCGTGGTACCAATCTCACACCTGGTCTGAATTCTAATGCCAACAACAGCGAGTCTGCTGTGAAGTGGAATGGCATGCATTCTCCTATCAGTGTGAAATCCAGGCTCAATTTGAGTATTGAGGTTCCATCTGCTTCCCAGGTAAACCTGAGAATATGAAGTATCTGCAGTATATTGTAATAACTTGGGATTGTCTGTCTTACATGGATAGACCCAAAAGGAGCTCTTTTGAAATAAAAAGAGTTCTAGTAAAGTACAGTGCTCAGTAAGTAACTGTTATTGATGCAAAAATATTTTCCCTTAATAAAATAAATAATGTTGAAGTTAGGATGCACACTTAACATTTGTACAGAATACTACTGTTTACATGAGAGGAGGGCAATCTTTATTTAAGTAAAATATTTCTGTGAGATTTGGGGAATTTTTTTAGGTGTGTTTTAACAAAGGGACAGCCTTCATTATTTCCACCCCACATGCTGTTCAAGTAGAGATCTGTTAGAAGAGTCTGCTATGAAACAGCTGCACAGAATTCTGCAGGTATTTTAGGTATAAGCAGATTTACTTGCTCTTCTGTAAAAGTCTGTAATTTAAGTGTCTGTATTTTAAATCTGTAAAAGCATTTCTGATGGGGTTTTTTAACAGCTTTCTCAAATATTTATCCATTTTTAAGAAGCAAACTATGCTCTTGGCAGGAAACTTGTTCCTATAATGCAAGTCTTAAGCCAGCTCAGGATCTAAAAGTAACTTGACTGAACAATGTGAAGCTCTGTACACTCAGATGCTGCCATAAGAGGAATATGTATAAACAAGTGAAAAATGCACTGGCTGTGCAGTAGAGTTCCTAAAACTTTGGTGGTGATATGGTACAATATCTTTCTTTCTGCTTTTAACCATATTATAATCTGGAATGTAATAAAAAACTCAGTGCAGGGAAGGAGTGGTGAGAGTTAGTGCCACACTGCTGTTTGTATACTATGCTAGGAAAGTAAGAGCAAGATATTTTACACCCAGGATTCTCAGGAAATTATTACAGAGTTATATATGCAGCAAATTTGGAATGAGTGAATACAAACAGAACATGGAAGAGTAACTGAAGTGATTAACAATACAGACAGCTTCCATCAAAACCTCTCAGTTATCAAGCTGAGTAGATTTTCATAGCTATTTGTGGTTCTTCTCTGTAAATCCAGAATCTGGTCATAAACTCCAGATTTTCTTCTTAAAAGTAAAAGATAAACTATTCTAACACTGCTATGAAGTCTTATTCAGCAGAACTTAGAGGCAAATGCTACATTTCTCTACACAGGTTGTTCAAATTTTACTTGTGAGAAAAATGATGCAGTACATCTGCTCGTGAGTTGTAGTCATTCAGTCACTTGTGCAGCTGTCATTGTGCACAGCAGCTTTTGGACACTGAGCGGTTATCTCAGTTGTTTCAAGTGAATAATTGATAGTAACTAAACACTTATTTCGTCATCCAACTCTGGCAAGTCTGACAGTGTGCAAACATACGTAATACCACTAAAGTAAATCAGTAACATGCACCCTAGAACTGTATAAAGAAAGAAATGCATTGCTTACAGCTTTGTGCCAGACATCAATTCAGTATTCATATCAACATGTTGCCTGCATAATTTGAACTCAGAATTTGGGTTTCATTATCATTAGGTAGCTGTAGAGGAAACCTTATCTATAATTTTTGGTAAGAAGACTGATCATTGTGAAAAGATAAAACTGAGCATTCATATTTACTGAGCTGCTCAGTCTTAAATGACATTTTGCTGCTGTATAGTGTAACTCTCAGGTTCCTAAGGATGTTTGCATACACAGGTTAATATGTAGCGGGTTTTGTAAAATTCAGGAACCGTATAACTAATTTTTTGACTAAAATACCTCTGTTAACCTATTCCTTAGAAAAACCTAAAAGCCTTTTATATACTTGTAGCTAGATAAATCTGTGCTAGAAGCTCTGCCACCTGATCTCCGAGAGCAAGTGGAGCAAATATGCACCGTTCAGCAAGGAGAGAGTTACGAAGAGAGCAAAAAAGAGCCAATAAATGGATGTAACACTGCACTTCTGTCACAACCAGCTGGAACAGTGCTTTTACAAATACCAGAGCTCCAAGAACCAAATACCAATATGGGAATCAATGTAATAGCCTTGCCAGCTTTCTCACAGGTAAGATGTTTGCATGGTATCAATAAACAACTACTTTTCATCTATAGGAAGTTAAAAGCTCTTTCTTGAAACAGCATTAACTAGAACCTGTGACTTCCCCAAATTGTTCTTGGTCCTTTAATGTCTTTTAAAAGTCTGCTTTTAAATGTTACATTATCTGTCAGAAACATAGTATAATATTATTTATTGAAGATTGTAGTCATCAGTATGCCTATGTTTTTGCTGTTGTTTAATGTAAAACCTCCTCATATACAGTTTACTTTGCAATGCAGTCTGTAAATAGCTTTTTTTTCTGTATTGCAGCTGAGTTACACTGAACCATAAGTCTGGAGCAGTCCTAAAATCTGCTTAGCTAGTTCACAGGAGACTTACTCTGTTTAAGTGTGTGTTCTGATGGGGTAAAGCCAACCTCTGCTAGTTTCTTCTGTAGATATGGTTGTTTGTATCACATTCCTGAGAAAAGGGCAGTCATGGCTAAAGGTTGTGCATATCTCCACAGTTTTTAGATGCACTCATATATAGCATGTCCAGGATGAGAAAAGAACAAAGGTGGTTGTCAAAATAGGGACCTTAAGGGGCAGCAGGTAACAGTAATGATGCTTCTAATGTTATTCCACTCTTCAGTCCAAGATGGTGCTGAACAAATGCAGTGTAAAAATTAAAAGAAAAAAAAATTAAAAATCAAAGATTGGGTTGCTCAGAGATACAGCATCTTGCATTGCATCATTTAAAATGGAGCAGTGGGGGGTTTTTTTTCTGTTTCAGTGTTTTTATTTTTCTGTTTCATTGCACCTTTGCTGTTCTCAAATGAAGTGATACCACTTAATCACATTTATAGAGATTTGTTGCTGTTTCTAAGGCATAATGTTGCTTAGCTGACAAAAAATCCAGAGAAAATCATGCAGAAATTCCACTAAATAGTTAATGCATAATTGTTATTTAAAAAAAATACGTAGTCTATTCTGTAAGTAGAATTTCCTCACCTTAATTCGAGTTCATTGGTTCAGAAATGGTTGTGTCCATTTTTATTCCTGAACTGCAAAGTTTGGTTTCCCCTATGGATTAGCGTGCAAATAATATCTGAGTTCTCTCTGCCCCAGCTGTTTTAAATTTTGTAGTTACATCTGTCCATAAGCAAGATATGTGTTAAATTAGGCTGTGCTCTGAAATACACCCCTTTACACTTGGCTTACCACTCAGTACTGTTTTTCAGGGTGAATGGTAACTGCATATGACTTTCTATAAAAATTCCTTTTAGTTTGTTTATGCTTTACCTGTCTAAGATTACGTAGTCGAGAATTGATTCATTTTTTAAAACAGCATTACTTTTTGAAGTTTTCTTAAAAGGACATAGTTTACACTAGTTTTTTGCATTGTTTTTTTCTGTCTCTATCTACAAATGTATTCTGTGACCCAATTACTTGATCCAAAAATGAAACTTAGCAGAGCAGCTTTTTTGTTTGAAGATGTACTTCAAGAAAAATTGAGTACTTCCTATTTATTTGTCAGGGATATCCATACTGTCTATTTGAGAGTGCCTTAGGCTCATACTCCAGATTTTCTCCTGAAAGCCATTCAGCTTTCTTTATTGGCAAAAAGAGGACTAATATTTACAATCCTCATTTTCTGAGTTAAGTCCAAGTTTAATACCTAGAATAGTATGGTTGAAAAGCTTCCTGTAAGCTTGGTGGGGAAAAAAAAGAAGCTAAACCCAGTTCATTAACACAGGAGGATTTTTTTTCTGTGTTAACATCAAGCATGAACTTAATTCAAAAATACCATCTTACTCTAAATATAGTTTGACACATTTTTTCTCTTAAAGTCTTTGTGGGAGTGTATATGCTATAACTGCACACAAACATTTAAATCTACTTTGTGGCCCATGAAGCAGTGAAATCAGTAGTAATAGGCTTTGGGTATAGAAATACTGCCAACCACTCCAAAATTAGTACTTTAGCTGCAGCAGATGTAAATTATGCCCTGCCATCTTTTTATAGCTTCATAAGGTTTGTTTTTCAACTCTTCATTCCTTTTGTCTGAGCTGAGGTTTTATGATCAGGTGCAAAGCTAATTGGCTGATAGTGATTTATTCATTAGAAAACGTGGAAAATTTCCTTTGTTACGTAAAGTTCTCCTCTAAAAGGAATCCACATAGGTTGCATTCCTTTCCATCAGTTGCTGAAGTAATCTTAAAATTTAGAATAGCTCCTGTATATCTCTGTAGCCTGAATCCTGTAGTAGTGTAGGATGCAAAAAGTAAAGACTACAGACGCCTAGAAATGAATGACATTTGTAATAGTGGTGTTAGCTAGTGGTGGCAAATTTTTATCTCATCCTTACATTGTCTTGACATGGTACAGATTCCTCCTAAGGAAATTGGTATAAGCACATCAGAAATACTGATAGCTGTATGCTGAGGTCATCCATGACTTTATAAAACCAAGGTAATCCATAATGTGAAAGCTTTCACATACTCATATCACAATGTTAGGACATTGTACAATCTGAAACTCCAGTTGTATTGGAGAATTCGTATGAATTCGACTGAGGGTTCCTGTAACTGAGTTTTTCCATGTTATTCTCTGAGACAGCAGTGATGGGGGAATAACAAAAATGCATCCAGTTTGTGTACTGCATTATTTCTGCATTAATTAAGTGGCGTACACAAAAAACAGTGTCAATTCAGAGCATTACAAATCCTTGACTCTCAAATGCTTTACCAGAGAACACTAACCTTTTTAAAAAAGTTTTACTAAGTAAAATTGATATTTGAAAATATAACTTACACCTGTGATGTAACTGACTGCATTCCACTATAGTGCTTTGTTCTGCACGATGTATGTGGTAATGGAGGTCAGAGCTGTTCCCGTTTCCTCCTTCAATTAGTGCATGTTCTGTGTGGTGAAAAATTTGTGTTGACTCATGGAGTTCTGAGAAGAAAAAAAACTTGTGCTAAATTAATGAATTTTAACCTGTAAGAGTATATTTGTGTTTATGATCTGTATTATTTAGACATCGTGTGTGAATTGCGCACTGTATCTCCCTGTCATAGCATGCATGCTTTGGTTTAGAAAAAATGAATTCTGTGTTGAAAATATGAGATAAACTTTAATACATTTGCAGATTGACACGTAACAAATACAGTATCTCAGATAATGACAGAAATGGCATTGTGGCCTCAGAATAGTCATTGTAGTTTTGACTAATTTTTTGTTGTATGTGCACATCTCTGAATTGTACCAGTGAAATGAAGGGCACTCTGCCACTGGCAGATTTAATTTACTAAATGATAGGTTTGCTTTTTTCAATTAGATTTTGAAGATTATGAGCTGAAAACACTGCCCAGTAATAATGGGAAACTCCAAATACAAGATGAGTCTGTCACTGATTTGCTACTTCAGACACACAATGAGAAAAAATAACTGATAATACAAGAAATTTTATTTTGTCCATATGAGTGTGCCTGGCAATTGGCATCAAATTATTTCCTGTCTGGAATTAAGTCCCTGGGACAGTTGGAAGGGACTGTGCTTTTATCAGTCAAGCAAGTGGTGGACAGCTGCGGCAGAAAGAGATTAAACACTTTTGTGCTAGTTCAAAATACGACATAGCTGGACTTGGCTTTTCCTGTGAGACCATTTCCAAGAATACTGAGTTATATAGCAGCTTGCAGGAAATAGAAGTATCAAAAGAAAAGGAGGAACAGAAGTCTGATGGTCACATTGTTTGTGTTTTGAAATTTGAAGGGAGTGCTCTAAATTAGACTTAATCCTGCGCTTAATGCAGCTGTACTGGGTATCAATAGGTGAATAAAGATGGTTAGTGGATTATATGCTCATAATAGTAATTTTATTAAATAATAAGAGTGATATTAAATGTAAATTTTGTTGTCTTTACAAACTGAAATACACAAAGTGCAATGTGTTTTACAGTGTTTCAGTTACATCTCATTTCTTTTTGCTTGGCATAAAATGTAAATACCTTTCTCGTGTGAGTGACCTAGAAGGAAGCAAACAGTGCTGCTCACTGCTAAAATAATGAAATTAATTTTTTGTTACTGTTCAGGTGGACCCCGAGGTTTTTGCTGCACTACCTGCTGAGTTGCAAGCAGAGCTGAAAGATGCATATGATCAAAGGCAAAAGCAATCAGAGCAGCAGCCTGCTAACACTTTAGGTGAGAATATATAGTTGTGCAGTAGTCTTCTGGTATAGCAGATGTTTACTATCCAAACAGCTATGCAACCCTAAGTAACAAACTAGAAAATATAACCAAAGCTTCTCTGAAGATGCTGTGTGCAATGGAATTTCTGTATTTATTTTTAACAGACTGTCAGTTACAACCAGCTGTGGTTTCTGTTTGCAAACAGGTGCCCAGCTTTACTCAGATGGGTAATTTAATTCAAGTAGTTCAATTCATGGGGACTGTGGCACTGAACTTACCCACGTCCATATGTTTGCAGAGTGGAATCTAAACTTGATGTGTCTTGCGATTTAAAGTATTGCACCTTCTGAAGTTAGTTAAACTGTGTTCAAGGGAGCATTCTCCTGGTTCCCTGAAACCCATAGCACTGGCATGGCTTTTGGGCAGCTAGAGAGAGATAAGCTGCATCTCACTGCATGTCTGATACTCAGGTGGCTTTACTCTGACCTGATCATCCAGGTCTCCTTCTTGTAATCAGTAGAAAGAAATAAGACTAATTCCCTATGAACAGGGAATTATGCTTTGTCATAAAAATAGGTTGTAAATGTTACTGGGTTGATTGCCAGTTAAATGCTGCATTGTAATTGTAATCACACCCTGATTTCATAGCCAGTGGACTAATGCAGATATGTTAGAATGATGGAATGAGAGCAATTTCCTTCATAAACTGTGAAAAAAAGCCTTATGGGGGCTTTACACTGCTGGCTTTGCTGATAACACAAGTAGGTGGGACAGTGCTCTGACTGAGACGAGGCAGTTCGTCCAGTAGTTTCAGATTTCACCAGCTGCTTATATTCAGGTAGTGAAATGCTCACATTAAAAAGCTTATGAATAGCTGAGTATCCTCTGAGTACACTTAAAGTTGAGCAGTGCTTTTCCAATACTTGCCAGGATCTGGAATGGTGTGTGTGTTAAAGTTGCTTTATCTAGGCTGTGTTTTCTCAGGTGATCCTTAGATTTTTGTGGAAGATACGGAATCCCCCTTTCAATGGAAAAGTATTGAATTTTAAATGTATCGACCACTGACTATTCCTGTGTTTTTCAGCGTCAAAAAATCCTTTCTTACACCTGAAGCATACAACTCTGAAAAATAAGAAAAAAATACGGAAAAAAAATCCAGTCAGTCCTGTAAAAAAGATTCAGAGTCCTTTGAAAAACAAACCTGTTGGTAGTCCTGCAAAAAACATGCCAGCTACATCTAGAAGCCCACAGAAGCTAATAGATGGCTTCTTGAAACAAGAAGGAACAGCTGCTCAGGTATTTTTAACACAAACAGCTTTCAATAAAGCTGTGTCTGCTTCTTTAGACTGAGTTCATGTTCACAAATGCAACTATTTCTCTTTACTGGATTCTTTACTGACACTTCTCTCTCTGTGTATATGGTGTTCCCATATTTGTCAGCCTGAGCATTATCCACTTCTGTGTTTGGAACAGGCAGAAGCAGTTCCATCAACTTCAGATTCTTCGGCCCAGTCAGCTCTGCAGACGGAGCAGCAGCTGGGCTCGTTCAGGCCGCAAGCCCCAAACCTTGCTGGAGCTGTGGAATTCAATGATGTAAAGACGTTGTTGAAAGAATGGATCACAACTATCTCAGGTGCGGGATGTCACACTGGGGCTGATCACAAAGAAAACTGCTTTCAGTAGGCTTTTTGTACTTACTTTCTCCTTCACTTTTCTTTTTGTTGCTTATTTTTCACAGTACTCTTGAAGTCTTACTGCCTTGGCAGTCTTAGAACTTGATTCTTTCTACCAGTTGTTACTCTGTAGTTTTGCCAGCTCCGGTGTCTTGCTTAACATCATGAAAATTTACATGCTCTCTCTTCAACCCATGTGTCAGGCCCTTGTCCTGTGCCTTGATGTTAGTTGTGTCTGAGATTTTCTGTGTTTTTTCAGCATATTTTAACCACTAAGATGAAAGCTCTTGAAAGGGAATTCATTTTCTTCTATGAAGATGTCATTTTAGAGGCAAAGGAGTGCAGGGTTTGGGTTTTTGTCAAAATAAATGCTTGAGAGAACCCTAGGAAAAAAAAAGTGCGCAACTGTGACACTCTTGCTAAATTGTAGTTTGAATTATGTCAAACAAATAGCAACTCCTTAAAACCTTGGGAAATTTGACCTTCCTACCCTGGGCATTATTATTCTCCTAAGAGTTTCAAAACAGCTGTTCCATTCTAAATCCCAGTCTCTTTTCCTTTTGGTTGCTGCTAGCTTTGCTGTCAGTTGTTCTTACTGAAAAAAAGGAAAAGGTCTACAAGACAGATATTTCAGGATCTTGCAGTCCTGCTATGTGCACAGCTTCTGATGTGAGAAGGATGTGTGGGAAATACAGAAATTGTCAGGTTGGCCCCTGATGAGCTGATACTGCAGGATTTCCTTCTGTGGTATTCCCATTATTCTGTGATTATATTCTAAGTATACTTAGAGAAGAGATTTCATTCTTTAATTTTTTTTTTGTTACAGATCCTATGGAAGAAGACATTCTACAGGTTGTGAAATACTGTACTGATCTAATAGAAGAAAAAGACTTGGAAAAGTTAGATCTGGTTGTTAAGTACATGAAAAGGTAACTTAATTGCTAGTATTTGTGAACTTTAGACTATTTTTGTTAGAATTCATACACTAGATGCTTCATTGTGAGGCTACAAGCCCATTAGACATTCCATTGGCGAGTGTTTTTAAGTTTAAAAATGGGGGCTGGGGGAAGAACTTAGTGTTAAAATAGATAATTTGGGAAAAATTAAGAGTAACATTAGTAGTAGTTCATAGAATCACAGAATGGTTTAGGTTGAAAGGGACCCTGAAGATCACCCAGGCCCAACTCCCCTGCCATGGGCAGGGACACCTTCCACTAGACCAGGTTGCTCAGAGCTCCATCCACCTGGACCTTGAACACTTAAGGGATGGGGCATCCACAGCTTCTCTGGACAACAGTCTTCTAGACAAAGATTGTAGTTTTCATCAGCATCATCCCTTTTCTTCATCGTGTTTTTGTTCATTTTTTCATGGTATCTTAGACCTGATTTCATTCTCTTGCTGTATCCAGATTGTGTCTCACTTCCAGCCTTTAAATCCATTCCTATTACTTAGTTATTGTGCTCCTTTTACTCTTCCCATGAGTTTATGATACTGATGTTACACCCTCCAAAGCTCTGAGTGTACGAACGCTCTGCTCTCCTGCAATACAAGGAGCTAGAAGGGAAACTGAGAGTACAGAGCTGCTTTGTTTTCCTTGGGCAGTTCCTTCATTCACTTCTAGTAGCTGCTGATCATAAGAGTAACTCACATCATAGGGGGAACTCGTAGTTTTCTGTGGGTCTCCATGATTAGGTTTTGTTTTTAGCAATAAATATAAAAAATAAATCTATACAAAATAATATAGTGCCCCAATCCCTATTATTTAAACGTGTCAATTGCATTTGGCATTTGCTGGAAAAAGAGAAATAGCATCTCTCTCTTGGGATGAGGAAGCAAAGATCAGGTTTCAGAAGCTTGTCATTTCTGGTCTTTGGTGTGAAGTTGGTGGAAGGTCACCCACCACTTCATTCACAGGCTCACACCACTGCCAGATGCAAGCATTCGCAAGCTGCTGTGACACTGCTCACGCCAGGAGTCCGTGGCATTAAGTAAGGCTTGGTGTGTTTAAGTAGGAGAGGGAGGGCTTTACCAGGACTGAATCAAAATTCCATTCATGGGGAACTGTTGTGATCTTGTTTTCCAGTGTGAAGACCAAAAGTGATTGTAAAAAGGACTGGTTCTGTAATGGTAATTTTCAGCCTCTTCTTCCTTTTCCCCTTCAGGTTAATGCAGTCATCTGTGGAATCAGTTTGGAATATGGCATTTGACTTCATTCTTGACAATGTTCAGGTAGTTTTACAACAAACTTACGGAAGCACATTAAAAGTTATCTGAACTTGTAGTAAAGAGCTTGATGAGAGCCTGGAGCTCTCTGCTAGCTGTGCCATAAGTGCTTGTGAGGTATTTGCAAAGTGCATGATAGTAATGCCCTGAGTTTTTATAATTTCAAATTTCTTTTTAAACAACAAAGTGTTTTGTACATTTCTTTTCAGAAAGTGCCAAATTTGTCAGTATTGCATGTAAATAATTGTGTTAAAATTCTTTTATTGTAGTATAGAATCTATTTACAAAATGTTTGTTTATAAAGTTTTATGGATTTTTACAGTGAAGTGTTTACAGTTGTTTAATAAAGAACTGTATGTATATTTTTGTACTGATTCTATTTTGTGATGCTTCAGTTTGAATATAGTGAACCCCTTTTACTAAAGCTGCAGCTTTGATTCATTTCACAAAGTTTTACAGAGTGGCACTGCCTCAACACCTGGAGGAGGCTGCTGTACGTGTACCTGACCACTTTTTGTTTCTTCTCCACTGACTTCATTACAGATTTTAAGCCAAGGGAAGAATATTAGTTCATTTTCAGTTTCATCCTTCAAAGATTCAAGCCAGGGTGGCCTGAAGCACACAGAGTGTCAGCTGAAGCCTGGGTGCTGTCTGATTGGGTGTCCTGTCACCTCTGGAGCTGTGCTTCTGGAGGGAAACAAGTCACCCTGAAGTAGCACTGTAAGGGAGGGGGGGAGTAGCCAGCATGGAGCATTGTTCAAGCCTGCATCCATCCTCTGCATTCCTCCTACTCAAGATAGAGCCACGTGTAAAACACCACTGTTCTCCCCAGCCTGTGGCATGCATCTCCTTCATGCAGCACAACAAAATAGGTTGTAGGGAGTAGCAGAAGCAAAATAAACCATCCCATCACTGTGTCCCTGCTCGGGGGCTGTGCTTGCATCCCTGCAGTTCGTGTTTTGGGCAAGTCTGCTTTTTCCAGGCGTGCACCAGCCTCACACAGTTGTACTTGGCCCAGTGTGTTGAAGCAAGGCTCTTCAGGTGCCTGGAGAGAATGAAGACCACTTGACAAAAACCAAATTGGTAAGAAAAACTGAAGTGATGGGGAGAGGTGAGAAGTATCCCACATCATGCTGGGCATAGAATTGAGAGCAGGAATGCAAACTGGAGCTAACCCTGGAGCAGGACTTGTACCACTAAGTTAGGTGGAAGCACCTTGCCTAGCATAGGGCAGGAGCTGCTGCAGCTGACAGTACAGCTGGGGCAGAGAAAGCTGTGTGGTCACAGCACTGGCTGCAGCACAGCTTACAGCAGTGGCAGCAAGGTTTTAGCTGTAAGTTGTGCCCTTGGCTGCCTCATACTGGGCACTGGGAGAGCCACCAACCTGGCAGCCCTCTACAGCCAGGTGACGGATGAGGGAAGGGCAGGGAACATCACTTCCCTTGACTTCAGTAAAACTTTTTATTAAATCTCTTGTGCCATCCTCAGGGACAAGCTGATGAAGTACAGGCTGGACAGAGAGAGAGTTTATTGAAAACTCACTGGGCAGGCAGGCCCGGGGTGGGGTGGTCAGTGGTACAAAGTCCTGTTAGGGACCAGGCCCAAGTGGTACCCAGAGCCAGTAGCAGGTGCAGTCCTGTTCACCTTTGTAAAGGACCTGGATGATGGGGCTGTGCACCCTCAGCACAGGGCAGGCTGAGAGGGTTGGGGGGGGTGCTGCTTCCAGAGCCCCAGCAGGTGCTGGGAACCTTGTGAAGTGCAGCACAAAGAGGTGCCAGGTTCTGCTCCCAGGGAGGGGCCAGCGCTGCAGTAAGGCCTGGGACTGCCACCCTGCCAGGCTGCACGAGGAAGATCATCCCCAGGAGTCAAGGCAGGAGGAGGCTGTTCTCTCTGCTCAGCATTGCTGAGAGGCACCTGCAGTGCTGGGCTCCTGCGTACGAGAGAGACACATGGCCCAATGGTGCCTAAGGAAGTGGAGCTTCTCCCACAACACGAGGGCTAGGGGAATCCGATCCATGTGTACGAACACCTGAAGGTGCTCATTCACTTACATCCAGTCATAGAGACGTGTCTGGAGAGAGGTGGACAGTATCTGAATCAAGATCTCTTAAGCTTCCGTTAGTTTCTAGTCTGGGGCTTTCGGAGCCCCTTCAGTTCCTGCTTTTCAACTCACCTTTTTCTCTTCCCCTTGGTTTAGAAAAACCAGCACAGCACCTGCTCCCATTGAGGCAGGTACTGCTGAAACACAAGCAGGTATTTTACCAGTCAGGTTTCAGGTACAGCCCTGCCTTTGGAACTGGTGCTCAGACAGATTTAAAACTGGCATCTTTAAAAGGTCAAGCTCTATTTAAGTTCCACAACAGGGGCCTGGCAAAGTAGCATTTCCCTTTCCCAGAGTTTTTAACCTATGGGAAGAACACCCTTACGCATTCAAGGAAACAATGAAGAGTAGATCAAGACCACACTGTTTGACATCTGTGTTCTTAAGAATTTTTTATTAGTGTAGTTTTCATGATTGCATAGTTTGCAAAAAGAAAATTTTAACAATTAAATGCAGTCTCCTCCCTCTGATCATTCTGTTCACCCACTGATGGGAATTTGCACCACACACCAACCATAGTGAAAAGGTCCTTTCAATGGCAAGTTTAAAGTCTTAACAAAAAAAGAATCCAGAAAATTAAATTCCATTTGCAAAGGAGGCAAGTTATTAAATGTTCCTTTGTAATGGAGTCCACATAGTCTAGTTTATAACATTCAGATTTTTCCAACAAAAAAAAGTAGTCCAAGTGACAGAAGAAATCTGGTCAAACTGCGTGTTGCACATTAAACTCTTGTAAGTATCTTAAATGCTAAAAATCTCAGCTGCATAAACGCTCGATTTTGTTCCAGCTTGTGCTTTTGAAGAGTGTTTATTTTGCTCTCGTCAACATGAGCTGTGAGGTACCCAGAGACAGCCTGAGTACACCAAGCTGTCATCCCAGGCAGGGAGGCAGAGGGGAAACCAAGTTTTTGCTAAACCACCACAGCAGGGTAGGAGGATGCTGGGATTACAGAGTGACTCCTGGTCATCACAAACATCCACGCTGGTGCTGGTTCAGTCCCACGGTCTCAGGTGCCTCCACAGCTGTGATGCAGCATCCACAGTCACAGCTCCCTGGCTGGCAGCAGGTGGCAGGTGCTCACACCCCTGAGCAGCAGCTGGGGAAGAGATGCCAGCTCCGACCTCCTCCGGGACTTGTGCCGTGCTAAACACCTGGCCTGCCCCTCCCGTGCTTCGGGAACGCTGACATCACCACCATGAGTACACAGGAAGGGCATTCAGAGGAGGAAACACCGTTGCTGGAACAGCCTCCACCCTTTTGCCAAGCAGAGAGAGGCAAGAGGGCCCCTGCCTGGCCTTTCCACATCTGCCACAGCCCATGAAGTGAACTTTGATTACTGAAGCAAACTGTAAAACAAATGGGCTGCTATGTCCATCTCCTTTATTTGTGGCTCTGCATTATAATGATTACAGGTTGACTTCCATGAACTGTACAAGCAGTAAAAGGTGGGCAGCTATGCTTTACAACATTGTTTCACACAAAGCAAATACAGAGAGATCCAATTGCCTAATTTTCTATTTAAAAAAAATTCTATAGGCACAAAGCAGAAGAATGTTGGAAAAGAAAGTCAAGGAAAGAGGTATGCATAAATAAAGTAGTATTTCTTACATCAAAAATGTCCCGAGAATCACAAAGTCTGCAGAAGCTTGGTTAATCAAATACTGCAGCACTGCTCTCATCAGTATAAAAGTGAAAGAGCTTTAGTTCTGTAATAAAAATTCAATTTATTCTATTTTATTTTGGAGAGAAGGAGGGAAAAAGGGTGGAAGGAAGGAAGGTGTAAGAGAGGGAAGGGCAAACTTTAAAACAGCAGCCAGTATTAGGAAGGGTAGTAGGAGAGGTGAACAGGCACATTGGAACCATGGGAACATGTAAATTGACCACTGTCAAACCAGTGTAAATTTCTTGGTTTCTCATGGAAAACATTTTATCCACATATTTTCCTCCCAAACATATATCCAACACTGTCTTCAATATAGGACTTTGTTGGTAACTTTTTTAGACCAGGAAGAGTGCATTTATTCCTGCCTCCCCACTGCTGTAAAAGTTATCTAGATGATTTCAAACACTTTCTTCAGTTCTACTATAAGCTGCCAGTCAGACTTCTGCATCTCATCCCTGAACCAGTCCTTCAGAGCATCGATGGACTGACGGCTGATCTGTAACACATGAGACAAACCCATCAGAAACACACAGGTATTAAAGGCAGCTTTCAGCACATTGGAAACAGTTAATCTGAATAAAGGACAGTCTGCACACCAGGTAAACTCATTCTAAGCCTACGTTTGCTACTCATCAGCTGTGTGACCCATCCCATGTTTCCCTTCATTTCGCCTCACACCATGTCCCTTATCTGGTCTTGAGGGGCTGCAGCTGGACAGACCATCCCACACCTTATGCAGTAAGGCCAGAAATGGAGAGGGCTCCTGCTTCCACCAGGGCCAACAGGACCAGCAACCCCACCCTGTCCCTATCCCAGGCCCTACCAGCCCTTCATTTGTGGGCACACACCACCAGCACGTGTGTGGCAGGGGGTGTCCTCTGACATGGTGACTAAAGCAGCTGGGAGGGTGGAGAGCTGTGGCTTTACTTCCAACAGCAAAAGATGGAGCAAGGGATCATCTCCTCATCCAAGCCCAGTGGCTCCATAATCAGAGCAACTGAGGACTGCTATTTATTGTGCAATTTAAAGCACAGGCTGTGATGCCCTGGGGGACTGCTGAGCACCACCAGCTCTGTGTACAAACAGTTGGCGAACAGCGAGTGTGGTATTTTGCCCTCTCTGGCACTCTGAGCTGCAAGGTCTTTCCAGCCACAGCCCCTCATTCCTCTGGGCCTCTGCAGGGGCACCACTACAGACCTCAAACCTCAGCTCCATAACCCTCAGCTGCACAATGCCACACACACACACCCCCTCCCAAGTGAATGTCAGTCTGTGACAGAGGGCTCCTCCCATGCTTTTCAGGCTTCATGCAACATTTCCACTTCAAGCAAGCTGCCACTGTCCTAAGCCCTCTCCAAAAATGCACAATGCTCTTACCTTGCTGACAAGGATATCTGTTGCTTCAAAATGTCGTCCATACATTTTAGGTGATTCCCCAGGAATAGGTTCTATTTTAACACACACTTCTTGGCCTTTCTTTGCAACATCCACTGGTTTGTGGTTTATTTCAATACTTGTAACTATTCCAATTTCAACAAACTGTAACACAATGAAGCAGATGTAACACATCCACCAAACCTCTGTGCACACACCCTTCTCTAAACCCCTGTTTGTAGGCACAAACTTGCTGCAGGAAGTGCAGCACTGCCGGAACTGCTGCCTCAGCACAGGCAAGCAAAATGTAGATCACAGCAAGTGCTCCACCCTGAAAAGGGCAGGGACACCAACCTCCCACAGCTCATCTGGGATATCAATTGGTTATCCCTTAAAATGTCAGGAGCTGGTTGCCCCCTTTTTTAGCCACCAGGCATGACAATTTTGCCCATTACTCAATAGCACAGCACAGAACTGGCAGCAGGGAAGGAGAGAGGTTGACTGGCAGGTGCTCTCCAGCCACACTTCCTGTGCCCCACTTCAGGGCTCAACTCCTCTGGCAGAGAGCAAGGAGGTATTTGAGCACCAGAAGAAAGACTTGATCTGCAAGTCTGAATCTCATCTTCCACCAGAAGTCTGTGCACTGAGGAAAGGCATGCAAGCACTCCATGGTGCATCACCCCAGGAACTACCAGCTGGATCAAACATGCAGTGGGAAGAGGACATTACTTACATTTTTGCTAGGTACACACATGGGAGTCCCCTGCTTCACCTGGCCAGCCTCCACCACAACACCCATCACTATTGGGTCACGAGAGTTGAAAATGAACTGAGGGAGTATTTTCAACTTGCATGGAAACACTGCTATATGCCTGGAAGACGACAAGAAAAGACACTTTAAAAGGTACACTGGAACAGTGCATCTAACATTAACAGTTCTGCTTTCTCCCACACTTCTTGGGCATTCATCCTAGGAGTGTTACTTGGAGAAAAATCAAGCAGGAAAAAACCTCTTTTCCAATCTTGCTAATTCTAGTCAATACCTGATCTTCAAGAACTACAGGGAGCAATAATCATGCATGCCTGGCATGGATTTTAATTTGACAGGCTTGAGTGCTCAACTTAGACCAAGACCAAAGGAGCAGTAATTTTACAGTGTAATTACAGCCTCACAAGAACACAGGAACAGAAATATTGCTACCTCAACTCCAAAATGTCAAGATTTGTTTGCCAAGTGAACAAATACATTTAAATGCTGAGCTAAACAAACTCAAGTTGGGATCAATATGAAATGAAATACATTTTCATTTCTTTTGACTGTCCTTATTCTACTGAAGACCACCCAATGACACATGATTCCAAAAATTAATTTTGGGTCCCTATAAATCCTTTCATAATTATATATTCATGTTACTGCAGTTGGAATTAAGCCCTCTACACTAGAATTGCACGAATATGAAACAATAGAATCCAAATCCCTTTAGTTTTGTTTTTTTAACTCTGCAAGACTAACCCATCTGTCACAAACTAGGAAGAGAGGCCAAGTATAGAAAGCAAACATTAATAAAAACACTCCATATTACACAACAGTTCTAGCTGAATCTTGTATCTGCTGCACAGCTTTCACAGCTCTCACCCTAGTAGGCCTAATCCAGATCTAAACAATTAGACTGGAGCACTGAATTCTTGAAAACTATCAGTTTATTGTCCTACCATCTTCCTCCTCTCCTCCCTTTCCATCAGAACTACATGCTATATGCTAAGTAATAATAAGGAAACAAGTAGTTAAATACAGCTTAATTTATACTAAAATAAGAGAGATACTTATTTGGGAAGCATCCAGAATACAATTGCTTATACTTACTTGAATTCCTCTTGCTTCTGTTTTTTGTAGTCTTGTCTATATTTTGTGAAGGCATCGAATAAGTGATAAATTATTTCAGCACTAAAAATACGAACCCCTAAGCTATCGGCCATCTCCTGTGCGTCACGTTCAATCCTCACATCGAATGCCAGAATGACGGCGTACCTGTAGGGAACAGAGAGCCCAACAGGTCACCAGGCACACCACAAACCCAGAGCTACGGCTGGCCCTTCCTGCAACACCACTGCACATTAATCAACACAGTAAAGCAAAGTTACTTACTGTGGATCATGCTCCAACATAACTGATGCCTTCATAACATCTTTTTTATGGACAGGACCTATATTAATTCCTGAATACTGTTGAAGAAAGCCACAAAAATCAAGTCACTGATCTTTCTGAGTCAAAAGGAAATAGTTACTGACTAAAACACAGAATCAATGGCATCAGATAAAGCACAGTAGTACTTACTGGCACTTCTGATGTTTTAAGAAACTCAAGTAATGCCTCTAAAGAGCCTAAAGTAGAAGCCTGGACATAAACACCTTTCTCTTCTAATTTGATTGCATTCAGTGTTTGCTTCAGTTCATGTATTAGTTCATCCTTCAGAAAAAAAACAGGAGAGAAAAAAGCAAGTTTTAGTTTTCTTGCTATTGATGCCTCAGGGTACAAAACCTTCCTGTTCATGAGCTGCTGAAAATATGCAACAGCCATGGTGATAGGTCCCAGCTGACAGACCTGCAGTGTAAGTCACACACACCCTATGAGACTCGTGATTGTTTCTGGCATTAGAAAAGCCTGAGCTGAACTAGACCTGAGCATTTTGCAGGAAGGGGATCATATAAAACTGGGCAGATGCCCGCCTTCAGAGCTGGTAACATTTCTCTGCAGACTACACATCACCTTCCCCAGCACTGTAAGTTTCTGCTGGCAAGGCTGTGCAAACACATGGCCCACACTGTGTGGCAATGCCTTTGGCTGCCTGAGGATCAATGACAAAAACTGACACCTAAAACCATGAGCTGGAAGGGATCCTGAGCACTCTTTAGGCGTGGGTACAAAACAGAATGCAAGAGCAGCAAAGCCATTTTGTTGTTTTTAGAGAAGTCAAAACCCCACATTTTTTCAGAGCCCATGCCTTTTAACCTCAAACACTTAGCCTCTTCCTCTGGCACATGAATGGGTCTTGCCATTGACTTTTAGCTATCATGTATCTATTACCAGTACTACACTTTAAGTAAATACTCGTATGTACCCAGCAACAAGGTGTGTGTTTGGACATCCCAAAAGTTTGACCTCCCTTCAGAGGCACAAATAAGCAGACAGAAGACTAAAGGAAGACTATGATTAGAAGTAAATTAGCAATGTGCGAGTTTCCTTTCTAAACTAACTTCTTGCCTTTTGAAAACATGAAGCAGTTTCGGGTTTAGGATAACTATATCCTTTCCTCTGCCATTTTTAATGTGTAAGTCACAAAAGAAATTTATTGCAAAAGTCTTAAATTAGCTTTGCAATTAGGAGTTTGCAGAACTCCACTAGTAGATATGTACCTAATATAATTTGATTAGAATGTATCCATAAATTATTACAAATACCAAATCAGTAATTAATATAGTCAAACTATGCCACGATACTTTGTGTTCAAACCTTATTCTAGCAGCAGAGACACCCCAGCAAAATGTCAGGGAAAAAAATAATGGTCAAGACACTAAAAACATCACACCACCAAAGCTTCACGTGAGCACAAGGCTAAAACATGTTACTCGAGCAGTTTTTAAAACAACTAAAAAACCCAGTTATTTGCAAACTGATCTCTCAACATTTGAGTTGCATCACCAGAGAGCTCAAGTTATCCTCAGTGTGTTGTACTTCAACATCAGCCACCTCACCTTGAGGACTGGGACTTCATCCTCTTTATGAGCTACGAGCAATGGCAAACCAGCCAAGGTTTTTTCCAAATCTTTCCCAAGAATCTTCACGCCTTGAGCAGCAACAACCTCTTTGTGCTTTTCATACTGGTTCTGAAAAGAGAATATACACATTAGCCAAGACTTCTGTGCTGGTGCACAGCAACACAAAGCAGTGCTGAGCAGCTGAAGAACACGGTGGGGAGTAGTGAAATGCAGCAGCTCCCAACTGTCATCAGTGATTGACTCTGCTTTGCATTTGCATGTCTCAGTCCTCATGCTCCTCTCCCTTCAGACATCCCCTGCACCCCTGCCAAGGTGGGCAGGGCACAGGGAAATCTTGAAAAGAAGAGAAGAGGGCCAAAAAGGAACATATACTAGAAAAGACCAAGCAGCAATAGGCAGGTGCTCACTAATAAAACCCCATAAATTCAGCCCCATAGGCAAGTGATGGGAAGGTGCCAACAGTTTAACAAAACCACTAAAGCTTAGCTGACACACAGCCCAAGGCTCTGTGCAGGAAGGGCTGTCTCACTCTCCCACCGGATGCCATCCAGCCTTCTCATGTGCATAATTAATTCTATGTTCAATTTCCCAGGTTCTCCTCTCAATCAGGAGAACCTCAAAGATCTCACACTCAGGCCATGGCTCTAAGACATAACAAAAACAGTTATTTCTGAAGATCTTTAAATTGATGTTGGAAGGATTTTCTGGTTTGTTTCTTAATTTCTTTTATTTAGATGTCCCATCCTTTTCTTAAAACTGCAAGGCAGCTTCCCTCCTCAGTAAGCACTTTGTTCCTGCAAACCTCTATCCTTTAGCCCTCCACCCCAAAATTTGGGTCTTATTTCAAGGATGACAATTCCACATGAACGAGCTGAATCAAAATGCATCCTCACTGCCTGCCTCAAAAAAGCCAAACAGCTACCCTAGGTCCACTTCCCCAGCTCAAGGTTCCCAAACCTTAAAGCCTGCCCTATTACATTCACCTAGGTTATCTGTATGGTTTCTTTGCCTTAAAAAAAAAAAAAAAAATCTGTGCAGACATTTATTCCTTCCCTTTTAAACAAGAAACATCAAAGCAGCTCTTTTCATCATCTTTGAATTGCATGCATTAATCTTAATATATGTATTAATTTATTTACAGCCTTTTGTTTGTGTGTCTCCTCCTCATTTCATGGAAAGCCATGCAGGAAGGATCTCAGATTCAGGGTCTCTCCTCAGGCTAATAAGACTAGGGCAGCAAAACCTCTAACAACCGTTGAAAACACCAAGAGGCTGCAGATTCTGCAGAAGTCATGGTCACTGCCACTCACCAACCAGCCCTAGAAACTCATGTGTTCACTTTCCTCAACTCTAAGTGTATATGATTTTTGTTACTAAAAAATCACTTTTAGTAATACTGTAACTTTAACTCAGAAGTCACTGTAGTAGTACACTCCAGTTTCCATTTAACATGGGTATCTCCCTCTCACATGTAGCCACATACTTAAATCCCTTATTAAAGCATACACATCCTAATCCTCACTGCAAGGTAATTTCTTGACTATTTTGCCACTGCTGTGACAACACACACCCCAATAGGAACATACAAGTACATTTTCACACAAGACACCAGATGCGCCCTGCATTCCCCTTGAAGCCCCCTTTAGATACCGTTAATATAACCACATTTTACTACATTCTCTTTTTATAAAGCTTGATTTATTTTTTTCCTGGTTCTAAACGTCAGTACAGTAACCAGCTGCCATACCTTAACTCGTAGCTCCTTCATAGGAGGAGGCAGCAGAAGACCTCTAATCTGAGTTACGATAGGACCTTCCACCCCAGGAACAATAATGGTGTCTCCTTCTCTCAGACGTCCATTAATCAGAATAACATCTATGGTAGTGCCCATGCCTGGCAGTGCTTTAACCTGAATAAAAGGGGAAAAAAGTTACGTCCTATTTAAGCACTTCAAACACACATTTTTTTATCAGAAGAAAGGGTGCAGGGAAGGGAGAAATTTCTGTATGAATTTCAAGGAAGAGTTGCTGTATTACCTCCATGACTTGAGCTCTCAGCTCCTGACACTCAGCCAGTCTCTTGGTCAGCATGGTTTGTGTGAGCTCAACAAGAAGAGCTATCAGACTTCCCATGCCATCCCCTGTGTGAGCAGAGGTAGGTACAAGAGAAACAAAAGTGCGGGGATCCTTATTCTCATAAAACAAGGCAGCATTCAAGCCCTGGAATCAGGATTAATAGTTACACAGAGAAAAACATGTATACACATCATTAACAGTAACGTTCAACCCCAGTCAAATATCACTGTTTTTTTTTAAATCCCAATTTAGAAAACCAACACTGTTACTGACAGCATGCTATGGAACATGACGCCTCAACCCACAGTTGGAAGCAGTGTGGGATAACTCTACAAAGCTAATTACCCCATCTAGCTTCTAGACAGCATTGTATGTCACCAACCGAGGATGTTCCCAGAACTGATGTGATTCATACCCTGCCAGCATCCAAGAGAAAAAGAGACAGATGGGATTCTCTCAGGCTATTCCCAAAGAGAAAAAGAACAGTGACAGAAAACCTCATCTGCTATTCATGACTCCATTGACCAGGCACAGCAATTAGCTATTTTTCTCCAAACCAGCACTAAGGATGGAGCAGTTAAAATTATGGAAAATGTAAAAACGAAGCTTGGTCTATGAGAGGTCAACACCAATGTGTCAGAAGAGATGCAACAGTTTTCTTGATATTCCAAGTTGTTTTGAGGAAAGGGGAAAAAACAAAACAAAAACCACCCAGAAACCCAAAACAAACCACACCACCCACTCACCCCCTTTTACCATCACTTTTGTTAAGCAAAGAACCTTGAATATTCCAACCTACCTGTTTTGCAAATTCCACTATGATAGCTTTTGCACGTTCTTCAAATTCATCTTTCGTATTTTTTTTCTGCTTCTTTAAGGTGACAGCTACATCTGTATCTGGACTTTTTTTCCAGTCATATAACCTATCAATCTTGAAAATACAGCAGTATGTCATCTTATGCAGCTTACTAAGGGTGTCTTTATGCTTATGCCACATCATCAGTGAGAAATACTTTATCAGTCAACTTAGCCAGCCATCTATCTGCTCCAGTAATCAAATTAAATCATTTTTATTTGCTTTAGCTGCTATATTTAGCTCTGTTTATGTCAGGCAGTATTACAGGATAGCAATATTACTTCAGATTTTAAAAATTCAAGCTATAGTAATCTAGGCTCATATGGAAAAAGTTTATATGCATAAATTACATCAAGGTTAAAATAAAACATTCAGAAGAGACCTGTTTATAGATTCACATACATACAAAAAAAACCCCAAAACCAAAGAGGTGTTTGTGGTTTTTTCCTGAAAAGAAACTACACTAGTTCTACAAAAAACTTTTAAAATTTCCTGGTAAATATGGACCTTTTCCCATGTTGCTACAGAGAAGGGACCAGAGTGGGGCTGTTCAAAAGACACAACTGTACTTCAGAAACACTTCCTCAAGACAGCTGCCAAAGCAGGACAGACTTAGCCCAAAAAACTATTTGCTGTACAAATCAAAACTACATCTTAAGAAAATGGATTATAACCTGGTCAAATAATACAGCTATAACTTAAAATGCAAGAGCTCTTGGCTATTTAATTTTAGGCTCACTGTAGGCCTTTGATGGCAATGCAAGACAGTTGGGTCTTTGGGTCTGACCAAGACAGAACTCTATAGTACTCTGCCATAAGGCCTGGACACCTCTCCATTCAAGAGGTTGTTTGGGTTCTTTCAAAAAGTAGCTGGTTTGGGCAATGAGAGAATGGCCTCCTCAGTTCCAACCACCTTCAATCTTAATGCTCCTTTCATTTTTTGAAGTATATTGCAATTTTTACACTGCAAATGAATAGCCTTCTGACAGCTCTCTGTCAGCATGTCAGATGGCTTCCAAAGTCATTGGACATGAGTAATTTCCATATATATATATATATATTATATAATTCATCAAGTCATCACAAACAGGCAGCATAATTTCTCATGCACAGGATTTCTAAAAACAGGGCTGAAAATAACTGGCTAATTTCCCTTCTAATATTGCAAAGCCCAAAACACATCCTACCAGTGATCAACATTACTGCTCCATGGCCTTGAAGTCAGCTTGTCTTCAAGTCAAACTAACCAGATCAGTGGCCAAAATAAGGTATGACTTGTCAACGTGAAGCTTATGTTGGAATTTTATCAGAAAATGCACACAAATCTATATAAGTAGGCACAAGGGAAAAAAAACCCCACAAGTGAAGTACAACTTCCAGAAGTGTGACTCATATCCAAAAGTTACATAAGGCAACAAAATTTAACAGTAAGGACTCCATTTACCAGTAAGAAGAACGGATTGTTCCACAAAGCTCCTGTAGAGCCATTGTGGTATCAGGACACAAAAAAATGCAACACACAGGACCCAAGAGCCACCCCTTCAGACTTTACATAAAACAATTCCAGTTCAAGGAAGAAAAGACAATTGTCAAAAGCCAAATACACTATTAGAGTGGAGAAATAAACAATTAGAATAAAAATCTATCCTACCTTGTTGAGAGCTACTATAAAGGGGCATTTCTTTGATTTCAATAGATTTATCGATTCAATTGTCTGTGGCTCCAAACCATGCATAATGTCAACTACAAGTATAGCAATATCACAAAGTGAGCTTCCTCTATTTCTTAGATTGCTGTGACAGAAAAAAAAAAAAATCAGTCATTTAGCAACAGAACTTTTATAGAAACACCAAGTACAATGTCAAACTTACACTGACAAACAAAAAGATAAAGTTCATCAATTAGTTATTTCCCCTCAAAAATGTAAACCATTCAAATGACACTTTGTAATTTTCATTTAACAAAATACATTAAAGAATGCGTAAGCAAAACTAAGAAACTATTATTCTCCCAAAAGTTTTCATATTATTATATAGTTTTACAATGTAAGATATGTTCTGATCATTTTCTGAGCATCAATTGAGACAGTTAAAGCAAAATGCAGGAGTGTAAAATCTGAACAAGACTTTTTTTATATACTACATAAACACTACAACTATCGCAATTTTATACAATATGATGTAAACAGACTATCACATCTTTGTTGTCAAACAAAACCTGGCTAGAAGATGGAGACCAGTAAGAGGTACGATGCCAAGGTACTGATCTGAACATTACCAAGGGCCCCACAACACAGGATTTCAATACTTACAAAGGTTTATACTGAAAAATGTCACATCAAAGTCTTAATCCTTTTGTTTCGAGATTTCACCCAGGATCTCACCTCAGTGAGTTCAGTTATGCATGTCATGTTTTAACCTTAAAAGCTGATTTAGTGGCTTGCTTGCATGCCACTGGTGTTCCTAGACAGCATTTGATCTCTGCTAAGACTCAGATGACTAGTGCAATTAGTAACTTCCAGTCTTAGGAACTCAGTTACCTTAACTGGGACACTGAATGAGAGACTAGGACAAAAGTTTTAATTTTTCATAGCAGAGTACTTAGGTCACCTGAAATCCTCACCTTTCTTCCTCCAGCTAGCTTCCTGCTTCCATCTTTCCTCTTACACTAACTATTTATTTACATGCTTTTTCAGATATTCATGGCTCAATTGGCACGAAGACAGAAAATTAATCAGCTATAAAAGGCCAGCAATTAACCAGATATAAAAAGCACCTGCAAATGAAGCAAATCCACTTAATTCCTCTACTTTAAGTTGGTTTTGTTGGACTTTTTTTCAAGTGAGAACTAACACAATGAATTAAGCAAAGACCTCACACTTTGCTAAAAATATCTCCAGATGCTTTAGCCATCAGTTCTGAGAACTACAACATTGTGAGAAAGCATTACCTGAAAGACTCATGTCCTGGAGTGTCGATTATCAGCATGCCTGGAATTTTTATGTTCTCTCTGTCAAACTAACATTTCAAAATATTAGCCATCTTGTAGAGATTACACAAGAAGAAAAAAAAACAAAATAAGAGCTGGCAACATTACTGACAGTCTGCACTTCAAAAATCCAGATACATATTTTAAGGCCAGCACCCTCTATAAACCAAATCAGTCACCACTCATTTCAACATTAAAGAAATGATGCAGCACATTCCTCCAGGGGTCAACTGGCCATAAGCTAAGTTAAAATCTGTAAGACAAGGCAGCCTACAGAGGAAAAAACCATTTCAAGGCAGTGAGATGTATCATCCTTATCTTGATGATTATCTCCTCTCCCCTAACTTTACATATTTAATAAGTTGAGTAAAATCTTTGAAAAAGCCATTACTACACCAAAGCTTTTCAGCCAGCTGCTTCTGTAAGCAAAATAAGATATAGTATCTGAAACAAACAATACAGAAGAGTTACTATTTCTGTAACATGATAAAATTCATCACCCAGGAATTTGCCAAATTTCAGCACATACAGCAAAGGGTAAGTTTTTAACAGAAAATATACTCAAGAGCTTTCAAGAGTCTTAAGGTTTCAAGTGTCTGAATTTACAATCAAAATACTGACAAGTAAGCAGTCTATGTACATATGTATATGCACTGTCCAGAACAGAGTAAACAGTACTTGCATATTTTTCTGAAGAAACAGCAACACATTAACTGAAATTAACAAATGTATGAAAAATGAGACAACCTCCCCTTTGGTGAGGGAATGATAGGAATTAAAAAACAATCAACCCCAAAATTAGAGAGGGGGAAAGTATATCTGTCCATGTCAGGAAATCTCACAAGGCCTTTATTAATCTACATTTCATATTTTTTAAGATGCAGTCGGTGAAGTGTTTTAACTTACATTTTTCACCATCTTGGTTTGTTCATTAATAGCTTCAAGAGGAACATTAGTTGCACCAATCTGCTGGGTGATACCACCAGCTTCACTGTCCTGCACATGAGTGTGGCGGAGCTAAAGACAAAAGAAGACCAGAAACACTTACATATAAGAGACTAAAGTTATGTCTGAGCACACTCTAATACCTTCTGTCTTCAACCAAAAAAATACATGCATAAACAAGAGGCACAGGCAGTGCTTTCATACTCCACACCTTACCTTGTCTAAAATTTTGGTCTTGCCTGTGTCTACATGCCCCAGGACACAAATAACTGGTGCTCTGAGCTTTTCCATGTTCATATTTTTGCTGTTTTCAGCTCGTCGCTTCTACGTAAAAGACACATAAAAATTGGTAAGTATAAACAAAAACCACAGCTCACCTCTAGACTTGATTACATACATACAAACACAGAGTTAACTGTGAGACTTTCAAGGCAATTTAAAGTCTGTCATCCCACTTTCGGTAAATCAAAATTTTTCGACTAACAGTTAAATTTTTGGTTGGTTGGTTCTGGTTGCAGTCTAGTAGGCTAAGTTGTTATATCCACTAACAGTAGCTTTGCTGACAGTGCATTCTGAACAAGCACCTTGGGTGAGGAAACCAAGAACATTAGCAGCCATGAAAGTGCTGAACAGTTTAGACAAATCTTTTAAAATTTGAAAATATCTATCTGTAAAGGATTAAAGCCTCTTTCTCCAGGAGGGATACAGAGGTGGAGGGGAACAACACTGAAATTGCCATCTTTGTGGTCAAGTTACCTAAAAACAAATACTTTATCTTCAGACAAAACCAAGTATTTTTTTCTTAATTAACACAATTTATGAACCTGCTTAAATATTAGCCCTGACACAGCCACCGTATTGACAAATTTGACAAAATTAACTGAAAATTAATCTGTTTATTATACAGCACAAGAATCCAAGTGTATCTTAATATACCTCAATTCTCCGTTTAGCTTTGTCATAAGCACGCTCCTCCTTAGTGCGGTCATCATCAGAGTCATACTCAGAATCAGAGCTAATTTCCTTGCTGGGCTTTTTTTCCATAGATTGTTTTCCAATAGCTTGGGAGTCTGCCTCTCTCTCATCTGAAGTCTTTTCATCCTCATCTTCACTACCTTCACTATCTTCAGATTCTTCACTCTCTTCTTCCTCTTCCTCCTCATCATCGTCCTCTTCCTCTTCCTCATCCACTTCATTTTGTTCTTTGACTTCAATATGGACAGGTTTGCTCTCTGCTACAAAAAAAAAATATATAAAGTAAAAATTCTCTATCAAGTTCACACTTGTGGTGGAGATGACACCAAAAAGCAAAAGAGGCTACTAGAGAAGAACAAAGACTGAGAGTAGGTTCTACCATAAGCGCTTGTCAAGACCATTTTTCAACTTCCAATGTTTAAAAAAAAAAAATTGTTTCATGTTCACAGTTGCTGGCTTGTGTTTCAAATCCAGAAGCAAAGCAAGTTTGGGGTGGGGTAAAGAACGATATTATCAGCACACTTATGTTTAACATTATTTGCAAACATTCAGACATTCTTTAAAGTCATGTACTTCATAAAGAAATAATGCACCAACACCTTTTTAATAAAGCCAAAATACTCCAGATCATTACCATATGGATTCTGTACACTACTGATCAAGAATGCACATTTAAGCAGATATAACAATCAGACCAAATGGTCCCTTTTACACCTATAAAAAAAGTCTCATCTTCAGGTTTTCCTGGACTGTTCAGAGAAGATTAATATTTTTCATAGGAATTCTTCAATAAGCAAACAAAAAAGAATTATCAAAAAGTAATTTTCTTTCTTTGAAAGCTTCCCATTTATAATCACCTGTAAAATCATAAGAGGCAAGCTGATGATCACTTTAAAACCATGGATTCTCCTCCTTACAGCACTGCTGGCAGGCTCACTGCTCTTAGAGATAAGTTACGTTTCCTTGCTACACTCATAGTAATTCAGCTTAGCAATACACTAAATCTAATTCCCAGGAAGGTTCTTTTTCGGGATCCCATTGGCAGAGCCTTCAAATCCAAGCAGTAAGAAGTGCTATGTCCTCTCCAGGACAGTGGTACCAGACTAAAACAAACGCTCAAGAAGGTGAGCAGCCCTTAGAACTCAAAAGCACCAGAGGAACACACCTGTGCTGGAATGAAATCCATTCTGCTGTATGTATCTCTATATCAAGCATTACACTTGAAAGCACAGGTGTCAGAAGTACAGGCCTGAGCAAGTAAAAGGTACTTGATGAATAAATAGTCTTTGAGCATAAGAAACAATGAAGACACTATGAAAACACTAAGTCCAGTAACAAACTCCTGTTCAGGACAGCTCACAGAAATACACTTTCCTCCACCACCGGAAAAAAATATCTGAGAAGTTATCCCTGCACTCTTGCACAGTTTTAAGTTCCGCATAAACATTGTTGTTGAGTGCAGACAGAATATGGCCTTTGGCACACATGCACAGGAATACGGATGTTCTGGCAATTCTTTCCTTTCTTCCAAACCTGCCTCTCAAAAAAGCGTATCATAGAATCACAGAATGGTTTGGGCTGAAAGGGATTTCAAAGACCAACTAGTTACAGACCCCCTGCCTAGGGCAGGGACACCTTCCACTAGACCAGGTTGCTCAAAGCCCCATCCAACCTGGCCTGGAACACTTCCAGGGATGGGGCATCCACAGCTTCTCTGGGCAACTTGTTCCAGTGCCTCACCACCCTCACAGTAAAGAATCTCTTCCTAATAACTAAACTAAACCTACTCTCACAGTTTGAATCAATTTCCCCTTGTCCTGTCACTACATGCTCTTGTAAATAGTTTCTCTCCATCTTTCCTGCAGACTCCCTTCAGGTACTGGAAGGCCACAATTAGGTCACCCCAAAGCCTTCTCTATTCCAGGCTGAACAAACCCAATTCACTCAGCCTTTCCTTGTAGAAGAGAACTTACTGTAACACATGCACACTTAACCTTCACACCATTTTAGTCCCCCACTTCTTTGAAAACTTCTCTCAGGGATACTCTCCTAGATGTTGCCAGCTTCATATAATAAAAATACTACAGCTTTAAAACAATTACTAGAGAAATACAATACCAGGTAAAAGGTTTCCCTAAACTCCCAAAGGTGGTTTAAGCACATATTAGAGGACTTTTACTCATATAAAAAATGACAAAATATTACAACCCATTTATTTTAGATGGTAACTGCACATAAGAGTATTTCCAAAGGGTTGTCTTAAGCAGTATTTGTGTGGCTTCTGAAAGCTCTGCTTTTGAGAAGAGGTTCTTACATCTATTTATCATCAAACTTACCTCACAATTTATCTAACAGAGCAGAGAAAAAAATCTAAGTAAAATATTGTTTTCTATAGAAACAGAAAACTCAGCCCAAAACCTCTTAACCAGAAAAGTCATACATTTGGTATTTACATGCCCACCTTTCTCTCCATCTTCATCACTAACCATAGCTTCCCAGTCATCCAGACCTGCATCTTCCGTTTCATCTTCTTCCTCCTTTTCTTCTGAAACTAAGAAACCCAACATTGAAGTTAAAAAGTCAGTCCAGCAATATACAACATTTTTAGACACCCCTTTTTTTGACATACTGACAACTGCAATTTACAAGTTTGCTGTTACCATAATTCTATCGAATTATCTCCACATTCCATAAAAAGAAGATGCTACATACTTAAGAAATAATCTCCAGTTCTCTCCACAAAAATCATATACTGCTAGCATCTTTGCCTAGACAAACTTTAGTGAAAGACACAGAAAACCTACTCATCTAGTTCCTGTCTGCCTATCATGCCAGTGCCTGCATAATGCCTACCACACAAACCTCTACCACAGTCATGATCCTTGCAAGGAGTTGCCCAATTAACAGTCACCATGTGTAACAAAGTGACAGAGAAACAAGAATCTGAGTTACAGTAGAATTTTAACTAGTGAAAAAATACAAATTGTCTATAAAAAGACACCAGGTACCTTAAAATAATTATATCAATGATTCCAGAGGCATTAAACATTCATTCAGCAGGAATTCGGTAAGATCTATGAAGAGACTGCAGCTCTTAGTAAGAGACAAATGGAAAAATGCAAACTTGCAACCCCCTCCAAAAGAAGCATTATACAATGTATATTTGCTGCAGCACATGTGTCATAAATTTCAGCTCTCTGAAATGAAGACTGAGTTCCACACTGCTAGAATATTAGCTAGGAACTAACGTTCTGCCGGTGAACCCTTCTCTTAGGGCAATGGAATGCCAATCATGAGATAAGTCAAGCTAGAATCACAGGACACATTCAGCTTTGTTTTCAAAAGCTGCACATTTTGTCAGTATTTGTCTGACTTAGTAATACTGGTAAAAATTGAAACAGTCTCCTTGCTAAAGAGGAAGTCCAGTACAACGTGATTTTGACAAAGCAAGTACTGTGTGTAGGCAAAAACGCGGGCAACAATCACTTGTTGATAACTCAGTTTCACAAGCTAACACATATCCTCTGCACTCAGTACTTGTGAAAGCAAAACATTTCGAATAAAGAAAACAATCACTGTGAATATTGCACTATCAATACTAGATGCAGAATATTTCCTCCCTACCTCCACCTAACTGTTGACAAAACAGACTTGTAAAAGCAAATGAAAAGTCAGGGGAGCAAATAAGGCACTGAATGTGCTTCTTGGAGATAACTGACTAAGCCAATTGAACGCTGGAGTTCACCCAGAATAAGGGACCTTTATATACTTATTTTGAGGCTTTGTGCCTTTTACTCCATAAAATTTCAGCAGTTCCTCCCTTAAGAAAGAAAGAAAAAAACAAAAGGCAACTGCCTCAAGAAAGGATGGCCATTTAGTCCCATCCAGCAAGGTATGATAACTATCATGCAGCACTGACACACAGGCTTAAGTGTTTGAAACTTACTAGCATTACTACCAACCTGGCTCTACTGGAAGAGGAGTCTCTTCTTTCACTGGTGTTTCCAGTTCTACAGCATCTTCAGCTGGGGAAGTTACCTCCACACTTTCTGGAATTGCAAGACAGGAAGTTGGTTGGTTAGTTGCTATATACTTTCAAAGCGCAAACTGACTTACTCAGACATACAGCTCCACTCCAGCTTATTTGGAAAACATTTGGCTTTCTAAGCAGTTGAATAGATTTATAAGATAGGTCAGTTATTGATTAAAAACTCCTCACTTTCTTTAAAAGACAAGAGAAAATGAAGTCATACGAATGAACTACCCATACTTCCCCCCCATTCCATTAAAAATATAAACTAAAAAAAAAAGAATAAAAACAATCACTGATACAATTCAGAGAAGCACCATTTTCAATTCTTCACACACACTCCATAAATGATAAGCAGGCACAAAACTAATGTCAAATTAAAAAAAAAAAAGCTAAGTAAGAAATACATCTAAATTTTTTAAACTAAGGATTAGTCTTGAGAAGAGGCACAGTAATCCTCCCAGAGAAAGTCACGAACCACAAAAGTAAAAAACTGACACATTCAACCTACATCTAACCAGTGCAATAAATTCTAAGGTTTCAAAAATGCCAGCTCTTTGAACTCCTCTGAAAAACCTGCACCCAGGAGCTGAAATCTCCTGGGTTTTATGTTTGTATATACAAGAAAACAAATGAACAAACTGTTTCCAATTTAAAAGTACTAAAACTAGGATCAATCCCTTTTCATCCTGGGACAAACTCAGACTTAATCATAAGTCATTATTACTTATACGACTTAGTACTTGACCTACACATGCACACAAAGCATTCAATGTCACATTCGTAAAAGGCCTTTACACCCTGTACATCTCCAACATTTAGAAAATCTAAAGACACTATCCAGGTTAGGAAAAAATAACAGTCAAGTAGACTGTAAAACAAAGGATTAAGAGAGCAGCCTTCAAAATAACTTCAGAATCCTAATGTATCAGCACTTGGATGTGAGGGCAAGGATATCAAAAACACCCCAGAGGCAACTTCAAGTGCAATTAGCTTAAGATTAGCTGATTTATTTCAGAAATACTTCAGAAATGTGACTAATCTATTAGGTCTCCCTATATGCAAACTATACCTTCTTTATTTTCTGGCTGCTGCTGCTTCTTTCTCTTTTTGTCTTCATATATTGGCCTCTTCTTTGGCACAGAGTCTTTGGATGGCACTTCAACACCTGCAAAACAAAAAAAAATTGCTAAAAAGAAAATCCAGGTAATCAATAAACATAAATTTTGGTTTAAATAAGAACAAGTTTTCCAAAATTGGAAGATGGAGGAAGAAAGAGTAGAAAGTAGGTTTGATGCATATTTTATCTTTTTTAGAAATCTGAATTCAAAAGCTAGAAAACTTGAGTGAAGTATAGGTCTTCACACTCTTGACTGCTCTCAAAAAGAAGTCAGATAACTGGAAGAAGGGGATGGCAATGAAACAAAAAATAAACAAATCCAATCAGATTCTACACCTGCAGGTTTGAAGTTATCACAGACCTACATAAAATGTCATGAACACATACCTCAGGTTTATCAATTTAAGGTCTGTTATGCAAAAACTCACTTAAAAGCTGTCTGCCAATGGTCCTAATTTCAGACAATCTGGAGTAGTTCAGAGTCACAACTCTTCTTAAATGCTTAAGGTTGTTCAGCAGATAGCATTTTCCCTTTTGCTCCATGTTGGGAGGTTCATGGCTTTCTGTTTGGTTTGTTTGTTTAGGGGTTTGAGTTTTGGTTTGCTGTTTTATTTTTTTTTTAATTTTACAACACTGATGGTTTCAGGTATTAAAACAATGCCAAGTTCAATTCACCAGCTTCATCTTTGCCTCACCAGGAAGTGGGTGCTGTAATGTATGAAGGGATTCAATCAAAAACAGAAGTTTCGTGCAAAGACAAATTAAAAACTCAATTACTGCTGCATATTCAAATTTTTTTCAGATAGTGATTTATATTGCAGGTTTAACAAAAATCCAGTTATAGGGGCACAAAAATAGAAAGATTCTAATAGCTACAGCAATGACCGAGGAGAAATAGCCTTTGTGTATGTTTAAGAGCTCCAAACATTTTACTAGCTACAGAGATTCCTACATTTATGCATCCACCTACCAGTAAAGTGTCAGATAGTGTACTCTACAAATACAAAGACACTCAGCACTCACTAATTGCTTTCTTTTTTTAGTCACAAACCAGTTACTAAGAACGATTTAGGACATTTTACTTACAGTATATTGGACAAATTTGCTTCATTGCAATGGAGACAGATTATACTTCCCAGAAAAGTAGGAAAGCTCTTACATACTTCTGCAAATCCCAGAGAAAAACATATCTTCCCCATGGACTTCCTCCATTGTTTTTGAAGCAAAACAATGCACTTGCCTAACTGAGCACGTGAATTAATTCAACAAGATGCAGATCATTGTCTTACAAGACCTTCAGCACAGCCCATATGCTTTTCCTGGCCTTTAGATTACACCACTTCTTTAAGTGCCTTTTCCTAAGTTCCACAACTAACATCTTTAAACTGAAAGTAGACAGTATTAAAACATTGTCTATTTAAAGTGTAAGATGAAAATACAGGCACTAAAACCTACTTCAAAAATAAAGGAGAAGGGAGGGCACACACTGCCTTCCTTGACAACAGAGCACCTTTACATGGAATCACACAGTACTTGCCCTCCTAGCTCCAGAGAGGAAAAAAAAATAAACACAGAGCAATAACGGATATGAAGTTTGGTTGGATTTTTTGGTTTGGTTTGGTTTTAATTATTATTAAACTTTACTGCTTACCCTGAGCTTGGAGTAGTTTAAGAGTAGCTTCTGCTCTGGCTCTGGCTTCTCGTTGAGCTTTTGTCAAAAGCTTTCCCTCCTTCTTCAAACGCTCCTTCCTCTCTTTTTCCTTCTGTTTCTTTCTTTCTTTCCTCTCTTGCTCTAATCGTTCCTAGAAAAAGAAATATGCAGAAACTCTAAAGCATGCTTTACACAAAAGCTGCCCAAGTGTATTCTTTTTATGAGAAACATATTAAGGATTAATTCACCAACTGCACCAGCAAGCAGACAGATTAAGGTTACTCTCTCCCTTATTTTATCCTCGGAGTGAGATATATGGTACCTCCTCTTTGCGTTTTGCTTCAAGTTCCTCCAGTCGTCTTATGCGTTCTTCCTCCTCTCTTTTGGCCCTTTCCTCCTCCTCTTTCATTTTAGCCAAGGCTTCTTGCATGGCTTTAACTGTGGCTTTACTGGGACCCTTCTTCTTCTCTTTCTCTTTTTCTTCTTTCTCACCTTTCTTTTTTTTCTTGTCTTTTTTCTTTTTGTCCCCCTCATTGTCATCAGCTGAAGAAAGAAGATCCATACATTCAAAGATCCCAGAAATTTCAAAGATACTCTAAGTACAATTTATGTTTCAAATACGATAAATAACATCAACTGAGGAATATTTTCACTGGCTTCTACATAAACATTTCATAATGAAAACAATAAAACTGTCTCTTAAGTCATGGCCTGGAGTCTTAAAGTATCAGAGTAACAGGGAAGTGAAAAAGCACTCTTTCAATACAGAATTGTAATCTTGTACTGTAATGAGAATTCACCACCTGGTTTGTTTTCCCATGTGCCTGAACAGACTACAAGCCAGAAAACACAGCCACCTGTGAGCCAACACAGAGAGGCAGACAAGGCTGCCAAATGTCCAGTATTCACAATTCAAAATAAACCAACAAACTATCCTCACTGCCTGGCACCTCTCTGGCCTTATAAAAACTACAGTATTTAAATTACAGTTTTAGAAACCATGTTACAAACCTTCTGCTCCTGCAGGAGTCTCTCCTTTTTCCCCAGGGCCAGGGACTGTTGTAACTTCAGGAGAAGCCTTCTCTTCAGCTTTTTTTAATGATTCCTTTGGCTTTGCTGGTTCTTTACCACCTTCTAGTTCTTCCTTCTCTTTCTGCTTCCTCAGTTTGGCTTTTTCTTCTTCACGTTTTTTTCCTTCACGTTCTTTTTTTTCTGCCTTCTTCTGAGCTGCTGTTTTTAATTTGAATGAAGGTTCTTCATCATCATCCCCACTTTCAGCAGCAGGAGCAGACTTTGACTTTTGGTTTTTCTTTTGTCGTTTTCTAGATTGGGAGACATCATCTGATTCATCACCACTCTCGCCTGTAGACACTCCTCCCCCACGCTCTTTGCTTTTCTTAATGTTAGTTTCATCTTCTTCTGACAAATCGTGTTTTTTATTTGACTTCTGAGTTTTCCCTTTGCTTTTCTTAAGCTGTGTCTCATGATCATCATCATCACTACCAGAAAGCATGTCTTGTTTTGCTTTCTGAGTTTTTTTAGATTTTTTATCTTTATCTTCCACTTCCTCGCTGTCATAGTCATTTTCCAGATTGGCTTTTTTACTCTTTCCTTTCCTTTTTTTATCTTGCTTTGATAAGCTTTCTTCATTGTCATTTTCAACCTGGTAATTAAACAATTCAATAATCAGCCATGAAAAATTACTTGCCATCATGACCTAAGAAGAAGGATTGAGATACATCAAGAAAAACTTATCTTATTGAAGACAAAGTTTGAAAGCAATAACTATTCCTGCTGAGTGTACCATACTTCAGCCCACAATTAAGATTTATTCTGATTGGCTTTGAATAATTATCAGCATGAAGACATGGCTTTTTTCATGATTGACTTTACTATGAAAATATGATCAAATATAATTAAAAGAACATACTACCTACGTTTCACATAGGATCTCCAACTACACTGCAACACTAGAAGTTCTCTGGGACAGAAGTGTCTCATACTTTAACTATTTCCTATTAAAAAGCCCACCTCCCTCTCAGTGTTCACCTTTCCTGTAGAAGGTTGTTCTCTGTCAACTTTCCCTCCTTGCGCCTCTATTGACAGTTCCTCCAGCTCCTTCAGGATATCATCTTCACTAGAATAAGAAAGAAGTTAAGGCACTTAAGTAACTGAGTTTTTGGATAATGGAGTAAGATCAGGCAGGTGGAAAAAAATCCAAACTTACTCAAAATCTTGTTTCTTCTTCTCTTTTTTCTTTTTGCCTTTGGATTTCTGAGGTTCTTGATCCTTTGCAGCTCCTGCACCTTCTATCTCTGCAGCAAGGGCATCAATATCAATATCATCTTTTGCACTAAAATGAAGAAGGAAAGCAGGGTTATCACTAGTTCAAATGTTAAGTTTACATAAGTAGAAGCCATCTGAATAAAACAAGCTTCAAAATGCAAATTCAATCACAAAACATATGCAATGCAGGAAAAAAAAACACGTTTAACAAATGATTATGCACTGTTATCTTATTCCACTCAGTAGGAAGCAAAGGAAAAAACCTTCACACGTGTCATCTGCTTGAAGGGAGCTGGAACAGTAAAACACATTCAGTTCTTGCAACACCAACTTTAAAAGTTTAGCTGTGCAATTTGATGTAACTTCTTGGAAGAATGTAACGAGACTGTTTGACTTTGTTCCTCCAAAAGATAAGTTGTTTGGCCCTTCAAATCACAAGTGTCATTGATAGAAAAGCAGCCACCACAATCAAAGTGTAAAAATGAAGCACAAATAGAAGAAATTTTGCAAATCACAACCAAGGAATCCTAATAAGAGATATTTATCTGCTCCTTCAAACACCCTTTTGCAAACAAAAAAACTACTGTATTTTTATTAAGCAAGTAAGAGGAAATTCTTTACCGCTTCCAACTCACAATAGCAGTTGCTTATGCTTTGCCATCAGACTGAAAATTTTATTATCTTTCAAGAAAAGAAGTCACACAGATGAACAGAGTTCAGCCCCAAGCCAGACTTTAAAGCAGATCATAAGAAACACCAATGTAGTTGGGAAGCAATCATTTGTACCACTTGCATTAATATTACCGCTCTGAGGCCTAAAGAAAGCCAAAACAAGTTTTTGTTCAGACATTTTACCGTGTAATCACACTCACAGTACAATTGTAAGACAGGAGACTTTACTTATTCCGTGCTTCATACTTAGAGCTTCAGTACTTAGATCAAAACTGGTCTGATGCTACTTTTATCACAACTTGCAGTTTCAAAACCCATTTAATCAACAAGCTGTTAATTTAACTCCATCTTAGACACCTGGGCAGAAAACTGTTGTTTTACAATTTCACTGTCTCATTTATTAGCACCCACTCAGGACAAATCAGCCAAAGGCTGACCCACCAAATACCCAAAACTATACCCAGAAAATAAGGGAAATTTCTTCCATATTCAGGACTTTCAAGTTATCAGCAAATTCTAAACTAGCAGAGCTTCAGTCTCACTGATTTATAAAACCAGAAGCTCAATCTTAATAAAGAAAACAAAGTATGAAATTATTCAGCTACAGATTCTAAAATTCAGAAAGTCTTGGTTGCAGTTCTCTTTGCAAAAAGGAAAGGACTGGATTCTGGAGAAGAAAAAACACACCTAAAATATACCTAGTAACACTCCCTCATGTGCTGACTTGATTTGTAATACAATTGTCGAAAGATGTATCTCTCAAATAGTAAATGCAAGATCTCTACAGTAATTCTCACCTCCCTCAAGAGAAAATACATATTTTGGACATTCTCACCCCAAGATAATTAGATGATTCAGCAATTTAAGAGTCGATTTATAAGCAGTTTAACTGGCTGTATACCAGGGGTAATAGCCAAAATAAAAATGCCATTCACTTCTACACCTAGAATTAAAGCCCTAATGTCAGGCTAACTACACTATATCTAGGCCTATACACAGGCCCTTGAACTTGTTTTTGCATTAATTGCTGAATACCGAGTTTATTAAGCACACTTGCTTACCTCCTCTTCCTCTAGGAGTTAATGGAGGAGACCCACTCATAGCCGAGCTTGAAATAGTTTGAAAACACCAAAATACATGCTTTACTACTACTGCTGCTAAGCTCCCATTACTATAGGATCTTAATCGTGTGGTTGTTCAGATACTAAAGCACCAGGCCTTTAAACAGCTCATATTTTACATGGATATTATCAAGGCTGACTTTTCACAATGCAGTTTAGCAGAAAGTTATGTCCAAACATAAAACACGTGGGTTTTTTGCTACAAGCAAAGATGTCTATGGTACCTCATGTTTTCCAGGGTACAGGCTTTAAGGGGTAAGGGTTTATTTGCTGTTAAATCAACTCACTTCAACTGAACTTTGAAGAAGAAAATCTCTTTAGGGGAAAAAAAAAATCTCAAACACTGAAAAAAGCTATTTGACAGACATTAAGCTTTAACACCCACCAGCAGGAACAATTCAGGAATAATAATAAAGACTGTCCAGCTGTCACAACTGTGGCATCAATACAAAAACCTTTCCAAACTTGGCTTCCACTGCTTAGTTTCTGAAAAAATAGTCAATGGTTTCTGACCAAAAAAATAAATAAAAAAAAAAAAAAATAAAAAAAAAAAAAAACCAAAAACCAGAAAACCACAAAACCGAAACACCAAGGAAAGGATAAAGAGTCTCACGTGGGAACACAGGNCTCTATTTTCCACTACACTTCCATTTACTAAGAAGTGACACAGCCAGCTTCAAATATTTGAGCCTCAATGAAGTCAGAAGTAAAATTAAGGCTGCATGCATTTACATATACAGCTATAATTTGTAAGAACTGACAGCAAAGATATCATTGCAAAGTCAAGGAATTCAAACACTGATTTCCAGTACTACAACTTTATTCCCATACTGACCTTGAATTTCCTAACCTTTTAAAACTCTTAATAATATTCTACCAGGATTTCATAAGAAAGTTGAAAAGAAGATTAAGAAGGTGCTTCCCCTAGTCCTGGGAGATGATCTTATTCCTTATTATAAGGAATCCACTACACTTAGATACATAACAGGAGAGCTTCTTTCCCATGGGCTTTTTTAGATACACCATGGAACTTTTCCATGTAAAGGTTTTTAAGCAGTCCCAACACACATTTCAGAAACCCAAACACTCTTTCAGGAACCTCCTTCTCCAAGATCTCCAAAAGGTCTCCATTCAGCCTTTACTAGGGTCCAACCCTAAGAGGGCCTGATAGAAGAACTTGAAAGGACCAGAATGCTCAAGCAGTTTTCAATTTTGACCTCAAACTGCTTTTGCATGAAGACTTTATAAACAGATTTCTCAGCCTCACTACTTTAGACCATTCAAGCTCATAATGCTTTGCACTAAAAAAATAACCCCACATTTCCCCAACACAAGAGGCTCAAGGAGATCTGGAAAGTGTTAAAATGAAAACAAAGTGCTACTGCATTGCTGAGAAGGAGTTACTTCCCTGATTTTCCTTTGTCTTTGTTTAGCAGGTGACACCTAAGCCACCTCTGTTATTCACATACTTTGATATCAACCTCTGTTTTTGCTGCTAGATATAAAAAGAGTTTTGATATTGCTAAAACAGCATTTCAATACATTAAATTACAGCAGGAATTAGGTGTGTGTACTTCACTCAAACCTAAACAAGCAGTTTACAAAAAAATGGCTGCAGACATTTTTCCATGAAGGCCTGTGCCTAAGATAGGGCAAAACTCTGCAGTGGGGAAAGACAAGTCACGTTAATTAAAGGAGAGTGCAGTAATCAATAACAAGTACACAGAGATCACTACATTTCAGATATCAAACAAAATAATTTTCTTTAGCATTACATCACTAATCAAAAAGAAAAAGTGCTCAGCATTTCCCCTACACAATTTCACTGCCTTCTGCCATTTAAGCAGGATTACAGTAATGTAAATCCTTAAAATAGCACATAGAAACATTTACATACTTTATACTAAAAAAATATTTACCTTAATGCCCTAGAAATTACATTAAGAAATCAACTGTTGCCCAAAAAGGTTTCAGTACTAGTTGTCTGCATAGACTAGTAAAAACCTGTATTGCATAGGAAAAGCCACTTAAGGATAGATTCCTGAATATTCACTGGGTCACAAGTTAAATGCTGTGTTAACACAACATTCTGTACCACACCAGGATCAAATATACCTAGACCACTCCAAGTTAGTGGAGATTTTTAAGACAGACATGGGCAACAGAGGATGTTCAGTAACATCTATCACGCAAAAAAAGCATAAAATCAGGTCAGTAACAGAAAATTATATCCAAAACACAACTTCAGTTGCTCATGTTACATGTTAAACAAAATCAACAACAAATAAAGCTACAATTCCAAATCCTGCCTATAAGTACGAAATTACTTTCAGCATGAAGATTAAAACAGCTAGGAAATAAAAAAACTGTCACATACTGCTGCTCAGTCAGATGTACAAAGACATCTAGTAGCTCTGTTATTTATAAGATCCCACACAGTTGCAAGCTATTGAGTCAGAAAAGTGAAAAAAAAATCTTGTGACTGATAGATACAGTTTGTAGAAAAAAAAAAACAAACTCAAACCTCTGCTGTGTTTCTCTTGCTATTACAGCAAGGAAACAGTATTTAAGACTAGAAACACAGTTCAAAAACAAACAAACCAACCCCTCAGCTATTACATGGCATCTGCCAAAAAAAACCTAAAAACACCTTAAGGTGTTGGGCTTATTTTATTTGAGGGGGTGTTTGTCTTTTTTTAAACATGAGAAACAAGCAGAGTTTTGGATCAAGCTCTTTTTCTGATGCAATGGCCTGTAAGAGCCAGAACCTAGAAATTCCCTGTGGAAGCCATCTGGAGACCAGAGTTGACCCTAACACATGATTTACAGATGCTGAAATTTATGTTAATCCTAGTTACCACATTCTGGGGTTTACTTCAGTCTTTTACAAGGATGCTTTCCCATTTTGCCTAAAAAAACCCCCTCACACAGTGAAGTTCACAGTTTCTAACACTTGATCACAATTAGCAAGATGTATTTTTAAATTTTGAAGTTCCACCATTTCTTTCAGTCTACAATATTACAGGAGTTCATCAGTGCACCACTCACCAGAACAGAAGCTGTCATGCTCCAAATCAAGATTTAAACTTACAATTCTCAAATAACACAAAAAATATCACTGCTCCCTAATAAAGTATGTCAGAACAGTTACAAGTACACCTTAACTATTTATCACTTCTCTCTTCCATGGAAGGTTAAAAACTTATTTCAAGTACTGACATAGTTAATATATTCATCATTAAGGGATTTTCATAGGGTGAACCTGCCATACCAAGGACTGCTTGCAATATAACCTCTGTAACACACAAATCTAGGCATGGAAATTGAAAGACTTCCTCGGCATTGCCCAGGAAGACAAAGCCAAATGCAGGAAGGCAGTACTACAGCTATTGAAATAAGAGTTAATAAGCTTTCATTATTTTTCTTTGCTCAGTGAACTTCTGCAGCTAAAATACATAATTGCTCTTCCTTGCCAAACAAGCTCCTCCAGCTTTCCGTGCCGGTTCTAGTGAAGGAACGCCAACTGACCAACAGCATTTCACAGACTCTCTAATAACAGACAAGCTCATTATATTAGCAAGACCACCAGCAAACTCGCATGTTTTCCTCCTATGCTTTCTTAAGACCACATACAATTAGGACTTCCAGTGCACTTATTACAGTACCTACAACACATATCCCCAAACACTGAGGGAAAACTTCATTATGAACAGGCACCGTGCAGCTACACATGACAGAGATGGCATCCTGACTAGGCAGCAGTGAGATAAAGGGCAAAGAAAAACTACTAATCCATTCACAAACTGAAAGAGCGGAGCAATAGGATTATACAAAGGAGCTGAGTTGTCCTCATTCATATCCATTTGACTCCATTGAAATTAGGTAAATGAAACTGCAGAAATTAAATGGAAGAATTCAGCTTAAAATGAGACAAGCCCTAAACTACTGGAAATCCAACTTCCAGCTTTGCAAACAAAGTTGACAGGATAACACTGTCCTGCTGAAACCAAAACTAAAGTGTACACACAAACTAAAAGATTACAAGCACTTTTTGATCCATTGCACTGAGCGACAAAAACATGATTACTTATGCTTGCCTTCATCTTACAGTCAAAATGCTAACTCAAATCATGCTAAAAATCTTTTACTTAGGAGTGGTTTTAAGCCGTCCTGTAAAGGTGAAGTTGAAACATAAGAAAACACTGTACAATTAAAAACAGACTGAAACAAAGAAACCAAACTTTGATGTGCAAGGGGCAGAAGAGTCAGCAAGCTTACACAGCAAGAAAGTTGCATCACTGCTGTGAACTCGCTCCCAACATTCCTGTATAATCAGAAGACTCATTTTTGCTGAGGCAACCTTGGAGATATTTCATCAGTTAAATGACACCAGCTCTTCTAACCACCTTCAAAGGAACATCACTGTCATTAAGTCATTTTATTTTGCTTAAGGAAAAAAAAAGTCCTTGACCTTCAAAAAGACTGAAGAGAAGCTGAACCATCTGTTTCCACGTGTTTGGTTTTGCAGTAGTTTTAGACCAAGTAAAACTAATACTTTTAGACAGATCTTTACCATTATTTCCCTAGAGCACCTTACCCATCCTCCACGTATGTGAAGCTGTAAGCCCAGTAATAATTTGCATTTCTAAACACAAGATTATCCAAAAGCAGCAAGTTACCAGTGCTGAATGACATACTTGCAGTTGTTTTCACCTGTAGTATTGTTTGAAAGACAGAGTGCCAGCTTAAGTTCCTTCTAGAGAAACTGGTTTAAACTGTGCCAAAACATAAGCCACTTTGGAAGTAATAATTTAGTTGTTCAAAACCTCGCATCACCAACTTGTTCTTTAAGTGGGTTATGAAATGAAAAATGCAGGCATCTGCTGGCTTAGCAAAGCTATTCAAAGCATGAAAACAAAACCCTGGCCTTTTTCTCATTTTGGCTTATCAAAGTACATCAACACTACAAACTTCTTTTTTTTGTTTTTTCCTCCACTGAAAACATTTAACTCCACTGAAAACATTTAACTGGGCTGAGGAAGGAGCACAGTTCATTCTTTCCTGAATTTCACACTGAATTCAGGAAAGAACGAACTGTGCTCCTTCCTCAGCCCAGACAATGAAGGACTGTCCATGTGAGCACCAGCTATGCAACCCATCCCTGCTGCTGAGAGTGCTTAAAGAATAAAAATAAAAATCACAACCCCAGAAATAGGACACCCTCCTCTTGCCTTTTCCTCAAGCTATGGTGTAGAGGAGGGGAGAATTGACCTCCTTGCCCATTCCCAGCCACACTTTCCCCTCTCATCAGCTCAGGCAATCCTGTGGCCATAAGTCCTTGCAGAAAACCCTTTTTGGGCAGCAGATCAAAACACACCTGATTAGTACTGTGGGCCCATAAGCACTGAATGCACTGCAATGGAAGCAGGTATAGCTGACAGCTGGGGACAGCAAGAGTAACACCACAGGGTTTGAAATGTTCAACAGCTCAACTGAATTGAGTTTTATGTGAAACTACACCTTTGTGATTTTTCATAGATGAAGGAAGCTGGTGAAGCTACCTAATTACATGAGAGAGCAAGGAAGTAAAATCTGACTAAAAGGGTAATTGCTTTTCATTCAGGCTCCCAAGACAATGATTCCATTATTAATATTAAAGAGTCATGCCTTCTCTTTCAAGTTTGGCCAGGGAAAAAGCATGGCATAACTATCAGCTAAGCGAAACCTTCTGAAAAAAAGATAGATAACTACATCTTTAACCCAAACAGATTCTAGAAAAATAAGAAGTCTCCTTTATATAACCCAGATTAATTAAAAACAAACAAACAAAAAAAACAGAACCCAAAACAACAACACAAAACCAACAATCAACCAGAAAAGAAGAAAAAAAAGAAAACATCACCAAAGGAAAAAAAAAAAACCCACACCACAACCCCACAACCTAAAATTCCCATTTAAACAAAGACATAGCAAAACTTCAAAATAAAAAGTTTCTGTTGTGGCTAGTAGCTGGCAACACAGCTCTCTGGAATAAAGCACCTCTTCAAGGTTCAGTTTGTGTGTTTACACCTCAAGAGAATAAGATGAATAAAAGCATGGAATATGAAACACTAAGTAAAAAACTAGCATTCAGTCTTCTCTGAACAAGTTCTTTTGGGTTTTTTCATTTAAGAAAAGTGCAAAGATAACAAACTACCACCAAGTTCAGTGTTCACAACTTCCACATCCTATACATCTCACTGTATAAAATCAAAATACATCACAAAAACACCACACCACAACTACACTTTACATTGCCTATAATCCTGAAGAGCAAACAATGCCCACCTACATTAACTATAATTAAAACCAATACTTCATCTTACAGCATGTATTTAAAGAAACATATTTCAGTGTTAAGATGCAGATNGAATTGAGTTTTATGTGAAACTACACCTTTGTGATTTTTCATAGATGAAGGAAGCTGGTGAAGCTACCTAATTACATGAGAGAGCAAGGAAGTAAAATCTGACTAAAAGGGTAATTGCTTTTCATTCAGGCTCCCAAGACAATGATTCCATTATTAATATTAAAGAGTCATGCCTTCTCTTTCAAGTTTGGCCAGGGAAAAAGCATGGCATAACTATCAGCTAAGCGAAACCTTCTGAAAAAAAGATAGATAACTACATCTTTAACCCAAACAGATTCTAGAAAAATAAGAAGTCTCCTTTATATAACCCAGATTAATTAAAAACAAACAAACAAAAAAAACAGAACCCAAAACAACAACACAAAACCAACAATCAACCAGAAAAGAAGAAAAAAAAGAAAACATCACCAAAGGAAAAAAAAAAAACCCACACCACAACCCCACAACCTAAAATTCCCATTTAAACAAAGACATAGCAAAACTTCAAAATAAAAAGTTTCTGTTGTGGCTAGTAGCTGGCAACACAGCTCTCTGGAATAAAGCACCTCTTCAAGGTTCAGTTTGTGTGTTTACACCTCAAGAGAATAAGATGAATAAAAGCATGGAATATGAAACACTAAGTAAAAAACTAGCATTCAGTCTTCTCTGAACAAGTTCTTTTGGGTTTTTTCATTTAAGAAAAGTGCAAAGATAACAAACTACCACCAAGTTCAGTGTTCACAACTTCCACATCCTATACATCTCACTGTATAAAATCAAAATACATCACAAAAACACCACACCACAACTACACTTTACATTGCCTATAATCCTGAAGAGCAAACAATGCCCACCTACATTAACTATAATTAAAACCAATACTTCATCTTACAGCATGTATTTAAAGAAACATATTTCAGTGTTAAGATGCAGATTCATGTTTAACATTTCAGAACTACTGTAAAAAAAACAAAAACCCAAACTGACACACAGGAAGAACAGGTCATCGGTGCTGCAAACACCAGGATCATCAAAAGACTTCTGTAAGGCACTGCTTTCAGGCCAGAACACCCACCAAATTGTATTGAATTTTTTCAGCCAAGTTTAATGACTGAATTATGTGCACACATAATTTGTGTGCAGAAAAATGAATTCCTCTACCAGTCTTAGGGGACTATTTTTGTGGACAAGTCAGAGGGAAGAGCAAAAGGAATGTTATGCAAGCATTAAGAGTTAGTAAATTGGAGACTGTGTCCAGAACTGTAACCTTCACTCCTAGGCAGCATCTAAGTGATGAACAGCACAGACCAAATGTACAGTGATGCACGGAGTCAGAAAAACATGACAGCACAAATGCAATTAAAATCGGCAAAGGCTTGTAGAGCTTGTCTGGCTTGATGTTATGAGTGCCACCAACAACAGCAAAGTTCAACTTGCCATAAACTTCTGTTCTGAGCAAGGTTTTCCAGAAGTCTTCAGAGAACTGAAACAACAGATTCTGCAATTCCTGATGGCTTGCAATGTACTATTTTCATACTTTTCATAAACAGTAGTTACACAGGAGATTTAGATGTCTTCATGAAGATAATGAAAAGAATAAAGATTTCCACAAGAAAAGCTGCTTCTTACAATCTCCTTAGTGTAGTGCAGAGTTTTTTGGTTTAAGCTGCCCTTACCACAAATATTTCAAGACCTTTATAAACTTTTTACAATGATGCTTTGCTTTAAAATAAAATCCAACAAGTATATATAGTTTTCTTATAAATATGAAATACCTGCATTTAAAAACTATAGGTCTGGGGGGAACTGAAATATACATTTACATAGGGCAGGACAATAAATTTCTGTAGTGGCGAATTTATTTTGCATTATTTTACTTCATCTTTCAGTACAAAATCTTCCATCTTCCAGATGAGATTGGCAAAACAAGGATTTCAAAGGTTTATCGGCTGTTCTCCTTGATGGAGCTGCAGAAAGCTTTGCTTGTGGAAATATTTTTGAGAAGCAGATAACTTACAATGACACACTAGTGTACACAATGCTTCCAAACTACGTTCTAGCCTTCACAGAACTTCCCTACACAACATTGAGAAGATTTTACTTAACACACTAATAGAAAAGGAACCAAACAGCCTGACTAGTAGACAATACCAGGGATTTAATTTGTAGAACAGAAGGCAATACACAGCATCAGTAAGTAAGTCTTATTTTAGTAGCAGTGTTCACTCTTGGCTGCAGAATCACAGGAACACCTGTAACTTCTAAAGCAATAAGCATGAATGATCAGAGTGGAATGCCTAGGCAACAGGTCACATTATTAAAGGGCAGAAGAATAAACACACCTAAATACTACCTACTGGAAGCTAGGGAAAACTATTAAGAGAAAAGGAAGATGACTTAAAGCTGGAAGAAGAGGAAAAACACATTAAAACCTAACACCATCAAAAGGAAAGATCCATGTTCTAGGCAAGCAATAAGCTGTAATATAGGGCACCTAGCGCACTCACTAGGAAATCTACAGCAGCAATTTGAGGCTCAAATTCAAAGCAGAGTTCTGTAGTTCATAACAGCCCTTCTTCACACACATTAAAAAAAAAATCCTAAGTAAATTCCAAAGAAAATAGAATAGAACCTTGACATACCTTCTGCCGTTACAACCGTATCAAAGAACCAGAGCATAACACTACTCCCAGGAACTAGACTATATATCAGAACACCTACTCTTCAATTAGGAAAGCTTGAAAACTCAAGATACCTCATATTTTTATTGAAATATTTGCTATGAAGTTTCATTGGAAAATGAATGATCCCCACAAACACAAAAATTCCAGAGGAAACAATTAAAGCAACTTCCCTATGGCTTAGGAGCTATTTTGACCCAAGACACTCTCTACCTTTATGAAGCACCTAACACACCACAAAGTGACCATGTATCTGACCATTCTAGATAAACACGTTCTTCACTGGCAGATGCACAGCAATCAAGCAGCGAGAGTCACTTGCAGAGTTCCAGAGCAGCATAACAGAGATGCTGGTATAGTATTAACAGATTTGTAGTGTTCGGGTAGCAATCTGTACTCATAACAGGCTACAGTCTTGCATTCTCATACTTTTCCTGCTCACCACAGCTATCATCTCACTCAGTGTCTTGTTATAGAAGCAGGGTGTTAAGTACATAAGGACAAAATGCACCCTCATTTCCCGGCACACTTCCCAGACATACATTAATACCCATCGGTACAACCGCCACTGTACTCAGCAGAAACAGAGGAGGAGGAAACTCCACTACAGAAGTCAAAGCTATGGGGATGAGGGGAGAAAAGCAGAGTAAAGACTACTTGTACCTTACATAATTTGTCTCAGTGTGTCAACCAGAAAATCTCCTTCCTGTCACCACATCAATTCTCAAACAAATATTCACAGCACAAACACAACCACCTGCATCTTCCCACATGCTTCCTCTGCACTACAAGTTGTGCTCATGAGCTGCCACATGCTTTGGGAGCTGCAGCCAAAAAGGATATAAGCGATTGCACCTGTAACGTAACTGTTGGGAAAGAATAGAGGAAAAGGAGGAAATAAATAGCACATCACTATATGGCACAAAACTGAAGATGCAGCAAGCAAATCCAACTGGAAGCCTTTGATTACACAGTGCCATTCCTCTCTCACTTTACCAGAAATGGAGGGGAGACTGATGGGGGATTTTGGAACTCCAAATTCAAGCCACAGATGCAAACATGCAGTGCATCCTCTCTCTCAGGAGAACTTGACATTCACAAGGATGTCACCTAGAACCAAGACCACCAGAAAAAACAAAAAACAATAGTTACCTCTGCAGGTAACACCTATTCCAAAACATCACTGGCCTTCCAGGTCAATCCTCACTTCCATCTCTCAAACTCCCTGCTATAAAACACACCTAGTCTAATCATCCTGTCCTCTTTTCTCAAACACATACCTGTTTGTATTATTCTTCCATATCATCCCTCTCTCCGCCATACAACTGTGTAGTCCTGTGACAGTACTGTCACTGCTAGGAGCAATTCCTAAGCTTGGTACCACATTTGCAAGACCTTGCGACTAAAGCCTGTCAAGGCTTACTTTGGCTGAACTTCTGACCTGCCTGCAACTGTTCCTTGATTTAGCTGTGACAGTGATTTCTCTAATTAGCCAGGTGCCTATGCCTAATTGATTCTACTTTTGTTTACCTGGGCATGCTGCAACCATAGTTTCATACAGAATCAGTGACAAACAGTCACTGCACAGAATGAGATATTCACAACTCCACAACAATAATGTAATGTAGAGAAATACAGGCCTGGTACAGGAGCAGTGGCCTTGAGAAGGGAAGAGACAGGACACAGCAGAGTACAGGCATGGGAAAACAGAGATGGCTTCTACAGACTCAGCACAAGACACCTCACAACTTGAGACACTAAAGAAATGGCTAAAAGAAATGCAGACCTGAACAAAATTTGTTTTAGGGGTAACAAACAAGAAAGAAATAGTATTTAATACACAGTCCCTTTCACTTATTTGAATGTACTGTGGAGCTAGCCAATGGAGGTAGGTAACCACAGAGCTTCATGGAATAATCAGTGAAGAGAAGAGCAAAGTCACATTAGCAAGCATATCAAAATGATCTCAAGCGGATCCTAGAGAGAGGAAGATGAAACCACAACCGTGAGCAATCACACACTCCAGGTGAAGGACACCTGATGCTGACAGCTCTCTGCAGCAGCTCACCACCACCATCAGGATGAAACCACTGACCTTAGGACTTGGCAACAGGGAGCAAAACTACTGTAACTGCACTGTTGATCTCTCTTTTTTGCAACATTTAAATCTGAAGTAATAATCATTAGGCTCTCAAGATTTCAACTATTCTAACAAAAAATTCTTGACCTTTCCTTTAAGGGATGCTTCTATTTTTAGACACAAATGACATTTTGTGTGCAGCACCCCAGAGAGGCCTGGGCTCAGTAATTTACACAGAGAAATGTGTGCAGAGATACACAGAGAGAACAAAGTATCCAGCAGGCACCAAGACTCTCAAAGTGTTCCCTGCACATCAGTCACTACCCCTGCAACAGCCCCAAGAAGCGAAGTTTCAGTACCTGAAAGCTTTTCCACGCATCTGGCATCTACCACACTGCATACAAAGATGAGCACTAGGTCTTCTTTCCTTTAGAGCACAAATATCCAACCCTACTCTCTTCTTAAGTCATACTCAACTCACCACCTTGCCAGAGCTTCTCCCAGGATATTCCTGTGAAATACAGCTCGTGAATCAAGTTGACAACACCAGACACTAAAAAGCGATACACATGGCATGGCAATAGGCATCAGGAAAAACAGTCAGATGAGGAAAATACCTCATTGAGAAAACATTCATTACCCAGAAAGGACCGGAGAAACTGAAACAGTTTATACCCTAACCTGATACAGAGCATCAGCCTTAAGTAAGCATCAATATATACCTAAATACTAAGAAGTGCTTAGAGACGAAATAGTATTTTGTGAAACAGCTGTCATTGGGAGAACTTCCAGAGAAAAAACACTTAAGGGCTCAAGGAAAAAACGTTGTAGTTTCTAGTTCATATACGTTTCAAGACATCGGTTTTCATTTAACTACCCATCACTATTAAAAACTAAAAACACTCTCTAAACTGATTGTTTCTTTGTACTATTACTTTATAGTGATAAGTAAAAATACATTCTCTCCAGCTAGTGTATATATTCACAATGTCATTCGATCAGCATTCCATATGGTTAACGCAGTTGCCTTTATAGGAAACTCTTACAAAAAAGTTCACAGATGGGGCACTGTCCATGACGATATGAACATAACGACAGAGGCGACTCTCTTAACCTCCAACCACTAAAATATCCACCATCTGCATTTATTAAACAAGCATACGAAACATGTAGGTATCAGTGTCATAGCACGACCTAAAGCACTAACGCCCAGTAAGAGATAAAAAAAAAATTAAGAAACCCATATTTGAATCACTTCATTTGCACTAAGCAGCTATTTTTCAGCTGGAAATCGAGCCGCCTGGCCCTTCACGGACAAATACACGCACGGCAGGGCCGAGCCAGGCCTGGCGCGCCCCGCCTGCGATGAGGCCGCGAGCACCGGCCGGGCCCGGCGCCTGACTCAGCGCCGTGTGGGCCGTGTCAGCCGCCGCGGGCGGCCCGGCGCGGGGGTCCCTGCGGAGTGACGGGGGAGCGNCGCCCCCTGCCGCTCGGCGGGGGAACGGGCCCAGCGCCGGCTGCTCTCGCCGCTCCAGCGACCGACCGGCTTCGTGAAACCGGCTTTGTCCGCCTCAGTTTGGACCTCGGGCAGCCGCCGGAAAATGTCTAAGTGACGCTCCGGATCTTGTCGTTTCCCTCCTGGTCCTCAGGCAGCCCCGGAAAATGACTAAGTGATGCCCTGAGTCTGTAGTTTCCCTCCAGCCCTCCTGCCTTCCCAGGGGTCCCAGGACTTCTTGGCAGCATTCTGGCCCGTTTGGCCATGAAACCTGTCTGATAGTCAAAATAAACACGTTTGAGAAGGTTTTACTTGGAGGCAAATGGGACAGCTAAGTCAAAGTGGGAGAATGGAGAGGCTAAGGGGGAAGCTTTTAGGGAGAAGGGCAGCTGTACTCAGTGACCAGGGAGTAATTCCGGTGCGGGACATGCCCAGGACATCCCCTGGGTGCACAAGGCACATTGCCCCAGGCCTTCACGGGGCTCTGCTGCTCCGTCATCCCCAGCATCTCCCCGCATTGTAGGCGACGTGTAACCAGAACTGTACCATCTACCCTGAGGGTGACTGACTGGCCTTCTTCCTAACAGGGGGTCCGAGGAGGCAGCACTGGGTTTATGACAATGACCAAATGCAGCTCCAGGAATGGGAGATGTTCCCCGGCAGGGAATTTGTCTGCGAGGCAGCAACATTAAGTACGGTAATTCCTTCCCCTTTGCCAGATTTTCTCAGTGTACAAAGCTTTCCCTCCCACTCCCCTCCAAGGAACCTGGGGAGCACACACGGTGCTGCGCCCTTTCCCAGGAGAGCCCGGTTCCTGCTGCTGCGGGGCAGGACGAGGTGGCCGACGTTCACAGAGACAGCGTGGAAGCCAGGCAGCAAACACCATGTATTGGGGCAGAGGGGCTCTGAGGTGCAACCCTACCTTCTTGTGGCCATGTTCCTCAGGAGCAAAGCAAGATGGAGCAGAAATAACAACGCTCACAGGGAGCACAGACATCATTTTATGTATTTAATAGGCTTTGAGAGCTGAACGTGTTCTGTTGTTGTCATCATCCTGCCACCGTAATTCCTTTGGTCGACAGAGCAAGGCTCGCTCTTCTCTACACCTTTCAGACTCAGGATCACCACCTCCATCTTGCTTCGCACCCTGACTTCTTACTTCCCTCTGCCTTTATACAGCAGGAGCTCCTTATCAGTCTCTCCCACTCAGGCTCCCAGCCGACTGCAGATAAGGCCGAGTTTATCTTCCCACCGCGCCTTCTCCGTCAGCACACTTCGGTACTGGGGAGCCAGATTTCCAAGAAAGAAGAAAGCAGAACACTTGTGTCGGGTTTTTTTTGTTGCTGTTGTTTGTTGTTTGCTTTTTTTAAAAAACAGGCTTTATTGCCCCATTATTTATATCAGCGGATCTTCCACCGCACTTACAGGAAGAAACAAAGAGACGGCGAGCCCCAGCTGCTGCAGCACAGCCCGCGTTCTCGGCGAGCCCGCCGGAGCGGCACGGCTCACGCAGCGTGACTTACCCCACGCCATGGCTCCGGGGCCTGGCCCCGCGGCTCCCGACCGCCACACCCCCGCCGGGGCCGGCCTCGGCGTCACGCCCAACCCCGAGCAGGAATCCCCCACAGAGCAGCAGCAGTGGCGACAGCAAACACTGCCTCCTCCCCCTCTACAGCCGCCAGAGCGGCGAGAAAGTGACTTGGAAGCAGGGGACGTGCCCTGCCCCGCCCCTCGCGGCCAAGCCCCGCCCCTCGCACAGCGGTGGCGGAAGGCGGAATCCGCAGCGCCCCAGCCGGCGGATGTTGGCGGAGGGGAGGACGTCTCGGGGCGGAGCTGCGGCGGCGCGGAGGGTGGAGCGACCACCTCGGGCGAGCCGCGCTCCTCCCGCGGGGCGGGAGGGCTCCAAGTCCGCGGCTCCCGCCCGCAGGTGCGGCGTACACACGCCCGCACATACGCAAGCACGCATAGATGCACGCACGCACGCACCCGGCATGGGGCGCACGCGCGCCAGCGGGGCGCGCGCCCGCACGCCCGCGGGCAGTCAGCGCGTCGGGGGTAGTTCCGCGGGTGCGCGCGCGGCCTCCCG